>OX596201.1:7153865-7660725 GCA_951394215.1 Glyphodes perspectalis
ATACGCGACCCGCTGCTGCATGTCACGCCCACCAATGCTAAGAAGGTTTGCTTTAGTTTTTATTTATCCTCCGCCGTACCCGCTCGTAGGCGACTCACACGGCCTCCCGAATGTGTCTCTGACGGTGAGTCTGTCCACGCCGAGGGTACGCCGGACTAGCGCAAGGGGAGGACTTTCCCAGACGAATGGCAAATAATAACCCTTGCTGGAAAGCACAGAATATGACCGGGCAAGCCTCCGCTCGAAGCCCGAAACCGCCTCCACCCGACGACGACGAGATTTTTATTTGTTTTGAGAGGACATTCGGCAATGGCTTACACCTGCTTATGCGTGTCTCCCAAAAAAAAAAGACTTCTTCACATTCTGATTGAAGAGTACATAATTTTAAACGCAGTTACTAACATTTTTAGGAGCACTTGCCAAAGTTATATGTATATTGTTATATTAGCTCAAAAAATCACATTTATTTTTGATTTATCATTTTTATATTTTATTATGTATTGAAAAGACAAAAGCAAATGAATGATGCCTTTGTTGAATCACTAACAGCAATAAGTATTTATATATTTACATACTAACCTGCACGCTTTTCTAGGATCACTATTATCACCTACACCACCTGACAGACCCCTATCACGACGAATATTACCACGACGTGATCGTAGACACGATTTACGAATCGGCTGAGCTCGATGTATCGATGTACCAAAACTGGGACTGTGACGTCACGTACGAGTCAAAATTCCTCGGTTGTTTCGATGTCGGACACTCTGACGTCGATATGATGTCGGACTCTTCGCACAAGGAGGTGAGAAGAGGAAGGGTGTAGGTTCTCAGGCTACACTTTGTGATCGTCGACTTCTTCTGTGGCCTTCGATGAAACCATTGATTTTCGGCGACTGTTTGATGTATATTGTGTAGTCAATATTATGTCCTTCTATTCGGAATTGATGTCGTTTTGTTACAACATTACTTCAACATTTTTCTTTTGTGTTCCTCTATGAGGTGTCTGTATATGTGTTTTCTCTTACTTCTTTTGGTTCTTCTTTCTTTCATCTCTTCCTTATGTATGTTGAGAAACTAACCAAACAATTTCAAGTTTTTCTTAACCTAAATGGTATTCTTCTCTATGTATTTTTCACGTAAAACGTTACCACTATTCTATTAAGTCGAAAAAAAATTCCTTGAAAGTTATCAAATAACGATATGGTTACCGCTTTCTATCCTAACTTGATTCACGTTTGAATTCAACATTGGAAATATTAAATCCATGACAGTGAGTTTGGGAATACAATAACAATGTTTGACTTTCTATCCAGGTATATAGTGACGCTGACATCGTCCTGTCGGCCGACTGGGTGCCGCCCGTGTGCCTCCCGCGTGCGGAGCCTCCTCTCTCCGCTCCGCCGCTGGGAGAGAACGAGAGGGTGCAACGCAAACCTGCTGCCGTCTCCTTCTCGCTTGACGGAAACACCAACAAGGACGATAGCAACAAACCTGATAAGAAAAACAAGGTACGTTTAGTTAGCTTAGTTTAAAAAAATAACATGCCGTACGCTTTGCACTTATACTGCAATAGTATGTATTTTGTGTGTCTTTATTAGGTACTTGAAAAATTTGGGAAACCTATCAACATACGCACTACAAACACCAAGAGCCGAGATAAATTCCTGTTGTATCAACAACAATTTCTCCAGCGCTAGCCTTAGCAAATAATTAGGGTAGAGATTACCTTACTGCGCCCCTCGGTCGACACTTCATCACACAGTCATTACAGTATAAGTACAAATCATCAACAAAACAGACAATATGTCTATCTAGGGTGCTATCTTTAGGGTCTAGAGCGACCGCTCCACTCGCTCTACCCTAGCGCTAGCACAGTGTTTGTTGTTCTGTATGGATCAACCATTGCACCAATCCGTCAAATATTGTATCACACACTTTGTCACTGTAGATGCTGAAGCGGCTGTCGTACCCGCTGTCGTGGGTGGAGGGGCTGACGGGCGAGGGCGCGGCGGCGCAGGGCTCGCAGGGCGACTCGCTGCCCACCTCCGCCGACAGCCACAACTCCACCAGCGTCTTCTCCAAAGTATTCAACAGGTATGCTTCAGTCCTATCTCGATAGATCCCATTTGACTTCTTGATGGCGGATCCAGGAAGCTTTCATTTACTAATAGTTGAAATTGTTACAACATGTTATTATGTCAAATCATAACTTGAAATTTATACTTATATCTATGCGCCTTTATAAAAATGATATTTCTGGATCCGTCCCTTATTTCTGTACAAAAACACACAATACGTGCAGACTCGTGTTGTAATAACATTAATTCCTATGACTTCATACGATACGTGTCTCAAATTGTAATTACTTTAATATAAATACTTGGCTTCACGAATGTGAGACATAATTACGTCTGGCGGAGGATAAGCTATGTCCTTGCCACTATAAAGCCTGCAGATTTACTATGATTACAGAAAAATAAAGACATGACTACCTACTATATAAGGGTCATGGACAGTTGACGTGTAAACTGTTAAACATTCCGTTGAGACACGTTCCGTAAATAATTATGCCTGATTTTAATGAACGAAGCTTGTATAAACGAGGCTCGTTATTACATTTTCATTGTTACGTAAGTAGCAATGAAAATTTACGACATCACGACTTACTACCGAGAACTGTTACAGGAACTGTCGTTATTAGCCTTCACTAACATACTCACTTTGTACATTGTAACATCTATTGTAATCACGACACTTGCATCTATTATCATATCTGTAAAATTGTCAGTGGCAAATCAATTTTACGATCAGAAAAAAAATCGTATTTAAGAGTTGAAACTCAATATTTTAAGACAATTACATGACACGAAAAATACTTGCTTAATAACTCTTGCTACTGACAAAGCTGACGAAACATGCGCCACACATATACACCGGATGTGTTTAAAAAATTAATTGTTGAATGGTGATTTCCCCTGCTCCCTTGGATGCTAACCGTGGACTGGCGGTAAAGCTCGCCAATGAATTTAGTTGAGTTCGGCACCGGGTTATTCCTGAGTAAGACGCCGTCGGAGGAGGCGCCGCAGGACGTGTTCTCGTCGTCGGGGTACGTGACGCTGCGCATACGTCGATGTGCCAACTCCGTTATGTGTTGCCTTGAGGACTGAGAAAGGGTTGTGGTGACTGATGTCTTTTAAACTTAACGTATTGACTTTGGAGTAAGTAGATATTAAAGCCGGTTTACGGATTAAAAGTTTCTCAGTATAAAGTATTGTTTAACATACCTGAGCACTGTTTGACAAGTTGCGAAGAAAAATACTCAGAATCTCGAAATCGACCGGAAGTCTTGAAAACTTAATATACCTTTACTAAGCTATTCTATTTCTTGGGATTGCAAAATTCATAAGCTAAATAAATATTTTCATAAAGCACTCGCAATGAGTGCGTTTTCAATGGCAGATCACTTAATGACTTGCGGTTTCGATCTTTCATGCCCCTACTATGTGTGAAAAGATCAGAAAGATTTAGCTATTATCCTATAAAATTCGTTTGCTTTCAGTATGTTTTACATTATACAATGATTCCACATAGTTGCCAGTGAGGAGATGAAAACGTTTTTGCTCATAAATATTTAATTACAAACATCGTTACTGCTATGTACAAATTTGCTCGTGACCGCCCCGCCCACGATTGTGTTCGCATATAGCGGAACGTTCTGAAACAAACGAAGTCAACACGTTATGCGCAAGTCACCGCGGCCCGCTTGTTTAGTCACATGTTTGTATTCACTATTATCTGTTTATTATTTATTAGGCCTTCCCATCGACATAACTGTGTTATTTGTTCTTCTCTCGTCTTGTGTTGAGTGGCCGTGGATTTCGCATGACTATATAAGATGCATACGATGTTCACATCCCTCTTTATGAGTTAGGATTATTATATTGTATGGCATGATGTATATGTGATAGGAAAGTTTATAGATATCATTAAGAAACCTAGCGGATTTCCCCTGTGTAGTGAGGTTATCATCCTCATGAGAACTTCATCTAGAGATCCATATTTAGGAGTTTAAGATGTTATTGTTCGATTGATGTCCTCAAGTTTTTTATCACCCTCATCATCATCAGACACGGGCGTTTAATCTTGTTGGCACCTTATGTTTTAATGTCGTTTGATTTCAAATATATAGCATGTTAGCTTTAATGCTGTTTTTCTATTTATATAAGCCTTAAATGTTTGTTAATAATAATGTGTATATTAGGTAGGTAAGAATTGTGTTATTGATGTCAAGTATATTGAAATAATTTGTTTCCACAGGATGCTGCAATATATGTTTCTAGATAGGTAGTATTGGATGTATGAGTATTGTTTATTAGCTAATTAAGGTATCGGTGAGAGCTATTATTGTGCTTATTTCCGTTATATCAGCGGATACCTCGATTTGTTTTATTTGACGGCTGTTGCAAATAAATCCATTGGAGGTATCATTTACCATTATGATGTGTGGTTAGCTGAGAAATAAAATAGGTTTTCTTCTATTTTAAATTGTGCTGAAACTTTCTTCTTGGCAAACCGTTTTTTTTTTTTATTGTTGTTAATATTGTGTATTTAGTTTTCTAATAATGATATTGAGACTTACTATGAGGAAGGTTCATTAGTTGGATCATTTGGCCACGTGCTTTCCATCTACATATTATCATAAAGTATCGAAAAACATATTGTATGGATGAACAATGGAAAGATGAAGCTGTCGACAGCCGGTTTATCAACTGAAAATGTCGTATTTTAGACAAGTCAAAAATTAAGCTGCCTTTTATTACTTAGGCGACGTTTATGACTTATGTTTTCTTGTTTTCCAGTTCTAGATTATCGTGCCTATAAACGCTCTTATCTTTTTAATCAATACTTTAGTCCCATTAGACTCATATTAAAAAATGATTCTCAATTTAAAGTCCCTTGGATGATCCAGCCAAAGAGTCTTACATCTCACAAAGATACTTCTCCATCTATCTAATATCTTTCTTGTACCAAGCCAGGGATGAAGGACTAAAACTAGTGTGTATGCGCAGGCGCAGCTCGCTGGGCGGGTTCGGACGCTCGCATACCAAGTCGACTTCCAGCAGCTCTAGCCAGCAGCCGCGCCTCGACTATCGCAGCATGGTCTCCGTCGACGACATGCCTGATCTCTTCGCCTCCTTTGATAGTGAGTATCGTTTTGAGATAAACTTGCAACAGTCTATCTATATAATATAATGTACTATAATATAAACCCCCAACACCTTGTAAATTATGGAAGCAATAAATTATTGAGTATTGAGTACAATCAAGTCATGTGAGCAATTCAAAAAATTCTGTCTGGCTAATGATGTCGTACTTGTTACTATACCCTGAACTTGCTCAAGTAAGCCAATTTAAAATCATTTGCCATAAGTTGAGCAGAGTAGTTCTATGATTTTTTATGCTCAGTAGGACGACATAATATATGATAACACTGTTAGATATTGTTATTATAGATTTTTAGATAGTGGATTTCGTTTTTCCTATTTGATCTCTGATTTACATAGCTGCGGCTTGATAAACCTTATTTTAGACTGCCAATCAACTATATCATTTCTATATCGTTTTAAAGCAAAATTAGACATTTAAAAATACATATAACTATAATCGTAACATTGCCACTATACACGTTATAATTATTTGCGAACAGAGTTAATACCGCGGCCGGCGCGGCCTAGCGACGACCCGCCGCTTTACCTGCGCCTGCGTATGGGCAAGCCGGCCGGCCGCCCACTGCCGCGCACCACGCCGCTCATGTCTTACGGCCGCAAGCGCATGAAGCCCGAGTACTGGTTCGGCATCCCCCGCAACAGGTGAGCTGGCGTGCGCTAACTTGTACAGGGATCGTCAACCTTTTTAGTTTACACGATATATTTACTAGCCCAAAAAAATTTATGTATATTGTATCCTCTACACGTATCCCCTTTCCCGCTACAATTAAAATTAATTTTCTTATATAGTATTTATTATATATTTTTTTAATTATCAAACGTGACTGCCTAGTCTGCGAATATGGCCTAGTGGGAATCGCAACATCTCAATTACCAATTGTTTGTTTTCTTGTCATTGCGACCACCAAAATCCGTGGTAATTTTTTCACACACGGAACTTCATTAAATATCTCTTAACACACATTTGTATTGAATTTGTATTGAACAATAATAATATAGACATGAAAATGTAATATATGTTACAATCCAATAAATCACTTGGGATTTCAGATCATTGTCTTCTCAAGAAAATGCGTAGTAGTATCTATGAATTACGTGCATATGCATAGCATATAGTTTTCTTTGTTATTATACATCTCCGTATCTTGTTATTGTGATTCACGACAAGCCTACTGTGCATACATACACAACAGCATTATCTTAATCTGTTGTGTAGCAATGCTAAGCTGGGAATATAAATTCGTAGTAAATTATATTAAACGATCTGTTATAATCACGTTAGAATTGGATTAGGCCAGTTGTGTCTAATGAGTTAAAGTTAGGAGATGGTGTATTTTTGTTTCTGCAGCTGAAATAATAATAATGGCTGAATACTTTGATGAAGAATATCTTGCAACCTATTCGGGGTATTGTTTTTTTTATTCCAACAAAGTGATACGAAATTTAACGTGTCTAATTAAATTTTATGCAGTGTTATAAAGATGTGTACTTTTTATTTTTCTTGTAGTAAGCGATGGTTGGACAAAAGTGGATTGGAAAAATAGTTTTTATAGCCATCTGATTTGTGCGCACCATTATTTATTGTAGAAATCCTTTGGCTTACAGTTATAATATATGCCGTGAACAAGCTCAATTGGTTAAAATCCGCGCATATACCTACTTCTGGATTTAACGAATCTAAGTGCGGTTCCTATACCACCATCTGGTAGAATATCGTGAAAATACCTCTATATCCAAACAAGTATGTATTTGTAGACGTGATTCGATTGGTCTGATTTCCTGTCCAAAAACTAACCATGTTCGATAAATCTAGGTACCTAGGTGAAGCGCAACCCGACTAGGATCGAGACCGTCTATACAGCTTTATCGAGATAGCGAAAATCCTTCATGTGTTGTGTCTGTCGAGCAGGGTGGATGACCTGTTCAAGTTCCTGACGCACTGGGTGCCCGACCGATACGGGCCGCTGGGCGACGTCTCTGCTCAGGGCTACGAGCTCATCGACAGCGACACCGAGTGGGACGACGATGAGGCTAAACCGGGACACAAGGTTAGTACTCCTACGCCACCAATATTATACGTCATTATCAGAAACCTGCACATCCAAAGTAAACATGGATGTGTAACTATGATGCATGTTCATGTCATGATGTAAATCCAGGATCATGGTCTAAGCGTCATGATATGGTCATGATCTAAGCGGACCCCGATTAAGCACACTAGGAAGATATAAATGATGTTTATACGTCATAATTATTCTAAACATTAGTTTGCTTTTTAATTTCACTAACGGTATAGGTGTGCTCCATTTTAACAAATGAATAGCGATCCTATGTTTACTAGAGTCAAGATTCTTCCTCGTATGTGTTGTACGCACACCAAGGCTATGTATTATATACCACATACCTTCTCTAGGGAACTTAGTAAAAAATTTAAATTTTTGCTATTACGAGTAACGAGCAGGAACACAAAAATTAATATACATATTACCATCATTGCAATCTTTCACGCTTTGTCTTACGTTGAAATGTACGGTGCGTTGTAGTTTATATTCATTAATGTATATTATTAAGCGAAGTCACGTATTGTTATTAAAAAAATGCTGTAAAGTCAACAGTATAACACTTCTGTTTATAAATGGAAGTGCTAACATGCTACCTGGAGGCAAATACTTATTAGGTAACCCTGTCAACAATATAACATACATTGCCGTAGTTTTCGTCTACCTACTGAAACTGCGTTCCGCAGCTATATCTGTGTTAAGCTAACATTCCGCTATCGCTACCATCAGTCAAGATAACGGATTCAACTTGTCTTATTTATGAGACTATGCGGCTTAATTATCTTGAATTAATTAATATTTGGGTACATTGATATACCGCGCTGATAACTTATTATTTTCTGGTCCATGGCAAAATTATAACAACGACATTCTACTAGGAGCGTATTAAATATTGTATTAAGTATATATATAATTATATAATATTGTTTAAACCCGTATATTTCTTTTAAATATACCTACTCAATGAGTAATGTTATAATCGAAAACAGTAACAGGTAAAATCACCTCTAAATTAAGTTTTACTTGCTCCTGAATCTCTATAAATATTTATTTATGTATTTATTAAAAAAAACATCTATTACTTGTGTTTCAAAATATGAAAACTATATAATATAAATTAAATTGTAAAAAGCATGTGGTAAACATATATTTGTTTATTTGTTGCAGGAACGAACCGGCAGTACCGGCGACGTGTCAGACATCACACGGGAGTCCTGGGAGGTAAGACGATACTCTGCTCGCTAACGAATACATTATATTAACTACTTACTAACACGTTCGATGGTTGATTACTAACAACGCTTATTGACACACCTTTATTGTCTCCAACGTATGCATCTCACATCCCACATTACAGTACACATTGGACAATGTTTCGATTCTATTTTCTCGAATTTATCAAAATCCTTTTTGGCTGCACTGTGAATGGGGTTTTTATAAATAATATTTGCCCAAACATTTTTATGCATATATACGTCATACTTTGGCGTCACTATATTAGCACCTACGGTAAACAGAATATTTATTGTACTACTTTTGCGTGTGGTTCGAAATTCGATTGGATCGCGCAGTGGGCTGCGCACAGAGGCTCGCTGTATCACTGTAATCCGTGTGCAGGGGTAATTATTTGCTGTAGATATGATTTATCCACAGCTACTTACCTCTTTCGTCAGTTTGTGTTAAGTCATAATAAATGATCTGCCTTTGTTAAGCCAGTCGGACGTTATCTGAACATTTAGTGAATAAGTCGTGAATTGGAACGCTACAGGCCTCTTTTATATATTTCGGCAAGGTTCTCGATCACATTAACAATGAACACTGATCAGAGACACAGTTTCGTATGCACTAAACGAGTGTTAACAACGATTGTGTTGATTTGTTTGTATTTTAAAGTTCTTAATAGGTACATATGTTGGTAAAGATTAATGTCTTCACTTAAATTAATTGTATTGTATTGTCAATACAAATATTATTTGTATTCATGAATAGTTTCTCAATCATGTATAGTTCAGTAGAAATAACAGACTTTTATTGCAATTTTAAATATCGATTTAAATATGTACCTACCTATGAATTGCGTCATAACTTTATGCCAATCATTTGATTCACTACATTTATTAAAATCGTTTATGTTATATTTAAAGCAAATATTGCTAACACATATTTAGTACCTAAATCGATAAAAAAAAAAATAGGCAAGATGACAAAAAAATCTGTTTAGTCCGTCAATTAGATTATAAAAAAATATTGAACACGTATTTTTTTATTTATTTGTTAAACAAACATTGAAGAATATACAATACATTCAAGTTGCACGTAACGTCACACATTCGTATAATTTTTTACTAAATAGTGACGTCGCAAGCTCCTACTCCAAAGCTTTGGTGCTCTGTATCTTTGTGATTTTTTGTTAATTTGATAAAACAAAAATATGTATCTAGTATTTTTGTATACCTAACTGACGGACTAAATAAAATTATAGTTTTTTAATGCATTTCATCATACCTATTGTAAGCACATAGTAAAATCAGCTAAAGTTACATTAATCCAACATATTATTAGGGCTCAACACACATGTTATAGACGATAGAAATTACACAAATACAAATACTCGGCATGAGCTGTTTACAAATACGAAGGTTGTTGGTAAAGCATATTGTCGGCGTGCGTACTAACGCTTGTGTGTTGCGCATAGCTGCTAAAGGCGCCGTACGTGAAAATATACTCGATAATGAAGAGCCAGGCCGAGGCGCTGGGCGACTCGCTCGGCGAGGAGCCGCAGCAGGAGGTACCGTCGCACGCGCACGACGCACGCGCACGCGCACGCGCATACAGCCTGAATACAACTTCAATACTGTATAATTATAATATGTGAAAGTTACCATTTTCATTGTCTTGCGTATAGCGTATAGTTGCATTAGCGTAGAATTAGCATTGTAGAATCATTATCATAGACTAGAGTTTAATTGGGATTGATGATACGAGTATCTCAATTGGATTGGAGCTATCTTAATCGACTTTAGGATAGTGTAATAACTTAATAATTTTACATCTTACATGTCTTTTCTTGAATTGGGTTGTTCATATTAACGTGGATCACAGTTGTAAAAATAAATTTAATGAAATCCAATGTATTTAGATCTGACCATTCAAGAAATTTGTAAATAAAAAAGGATTTCTAATGATTGCACTCTCGATTTAACACAGTTATTATTACACATAAACGGGCTGAATAAACTGTGTGTTTTTGTATGGTTACAAAAAGGAACAGAAATAGCTTACCAACTTTGACATAAAATGTTCAATAATAAAAGAAAACATAGGAAGCGATTAAATGATAGTAGCAACTATTAATGTTCAAGGCACAATGTCGGTAAAAGTGCAAACTCGTTTAGCAAAGTCGTCTACAAACTTATACATTATTCATCGGCTATTTAAATTCGACTACCATTTCATAATGCCATTAACATGTCAATTCTCATATCTATATTGAGGCGTATGATATAGTTGGGTTATAAATATTTTGTATTTTTTTTTGCCTAAAATATCCTTATGTTTTTGATAAATATATTGTATAGGTACTAAAGTATAAAATTGATTGATAAAATAATGAAAAGAAGTTGTATTCAGCCTGCAAATCCTGTAGCGCGAGTGTTATAAAAGCACCCTTAGAGACCCGCAAGCCACACGACCCCTAGCTCTTTGTATTACTTAGGATCTCTTAGCTGATCTCTTACTTCACGTGGTGTCCCTCACGAGTGAATGAACGCAGGATCTGTCGCCAACTTAGTGTTAATGTTCTGTAGATCTGTCAATGTCTCTTGTATCTACGAATGCCGCTAAAATACCTACTCGCTTTATAAGATTGAATGTATAAGTAGATCATGTTTTCTAAGCGGCCAGTAAGCCTGGAACTTGATTGTGTTGAAAAAAATTATGACGGGTCTAAAGTATTTCCGTGACCTTGCATATCTTTAGAACCTTAAATATGTATTTCATAGAATCAAGTTCCGAATTTGTTGTATTATGGTTGAATGCATGACGCCGATATGTAATAGTTCAATACTTACCTATTAGAAGTTTCAATATTGAAATATGTTGCATACCAATACGACATACTTCAATAGGCTCTTGTTAAGGGATATTTTTATACTATGTTACAACAATGAAACAGCTTTTGCACATTAGACGTTTAATTGTTAGTATATTTTAGAGTTATTTATTATGTATGATACACACATATGTATAAGTAATAGTACTAGATCAAATCTTAATATATTTTATGAAAAATATGGCTGGAAGAGGCTTTGACAATGTTATAGGACCACTTTCACTTTCAGCTTTATCTCAATTGTCTAATTTTCCTCGTGGATATTCTAACATTTCTTAGCATTTTTAACTCGAACGATAGAAAGCGTGGACACGCAGAACAATATCAACAAAAGCCCGCGTTGTAAATGTTTTCAACTTTTCAAAATAGATAAATAGTCTGTAACGAAAGATTTAAATTTTTTCGAACTAGGTCAACAGTCTGAAACCGCTAATGTAATCAGAAAGACTGAACTGAAAACATTTGAATGTACTCAAACGCCGGTACGTGCGCCACCTTGACCGCATGTCATATAAGACGAACTGAAAAGCTTTGAATGGATTCGCGAATGTTAGTAACCAACACCTTGACCGCATGTCATAGATCAGTTGAAAGCAATGCGACACGGTGGTCCGCCGACTCGGCTCCGGGCATGTCGCTATACAGTACACAATGGTGCGCGAACAATGGCGCTCCGCCCGGACGGCGTAATCGCTTCTTGTTAGCGCGCTTGCGCAACCCGCACCAGCGCGCACCTGATGACCGGGGAAATGTTGACACTCAAATTTGACATATGGGTGCGGTTACTGTGCCTGAAAGTTTGCAGTTCTTTAAATTCCTGACAGGATTGCGTTTGGAGTTTACGTAATCTTAGGATTTTTTATTTTATAAGGAAAAAATCGTAAACCCCCGGCCAGTACAATACAAAAATAAAACTGATAATATAATGGATCACTTTTTGTGTTTCGATTAACATTTATAGAAAATATCAGGGACGCTTTTTGAATGAATAACAAGTTTTTGTCAGGTCAGTCTTAGCCTAACTAGTTGATCTTAATTTGATATGACATGCATTTTTTTAATGAATTTCTTCGTCTTCCCTCTGCCTGTGTTGAGGTCCTTCAACAATGCTCTAAGATTAAGTAATTCTTAGACTAAGAAATTACACAATTAAATTACGGTTTAGATTCATACCTCTGAATGTGCAGATCTTCCCTGAAAATCATAGACGCGAAATAGAAGTATAAAACTTCACTTACTTTTTTTACATTTTTGCGAGATGCTTGCATATAGGATTAAATATTAGCCCATAGAGCATAATTTACTTTTATTTGAGCAAAATATCCTTACATACATCCTAACATATTGCTTAATGGTGAAGATTTGAGACAAGAAAAGAAATGGAGATTAATTTCATCGCCATACGTGAGCAATTTTATTCATGTCTATCTAGTTTCAACAGCGAAAACAAACTATGTGGATAATTATATATATAATAATTTATATATATAAAAAAGCCAGTGAAGGAATTCATAACGTGTATTCATTAACATATTGATTACGCTCAACAGGTTTCTGCGCGGAATATTCCGACGGACAATTTGAATCAAATATTTCGATGTAGATATCAAGTCGTTGACATTTTGGGTTGAAGGATTTTTATGGTGTTGGATTAATGGTTTACGTCAAAGGCACAGGAATGGATTATGTTTTACATTATGAATTAATATTAACCTGCACTTATGCATACAAATTATATCATTGCTAACAATGATGTAATTTGTATATAATTTGTTTAGCTTTTGCTTACGTACTTTACCAAATCTGTGCAACTTCTCGAAAACTTATATTTATTCGAATGCCTGTTATAGGAACGGACTTCATCTAACTACCACTCATTATGTTACAAGATCGAACTATAAATTACGAGTATGTTAAATAGCTAATGTGAATATTTAACGTAAATTATAACCGATAATTATTTTCCTATATATGTACGAGTACATCTGAGAAATTTACGTATCTTTGTAATATAGTACTTTAACGCTTCAGACACAGTGCTTGCACAAAATAAAGCATAAAAAACAGATAGATCTTCTTTTAAAAAAATCGAAGATATTCATGACATTCAAACTGTCAAATTGAAAGTTATGTCAGTGTCTTCAGTTTCAATGTAAAAAGACGGAAAATACGCGGAAAAAAATCTCTATAAAGTTGCCTATTCATTTGCCATTAAAGGTAAGACACTTACTTCTTGTGGTTTGTTTGGTAAATTGCTTTTTTTGCTACTTAGCCATCATTCTGATGAAATATATTTTTAATGTAAGTAGCTCTAATCTGAGGTAAGTAGTATGTACATACATACAGTCTAATTTGATAACAACAATAGCCTTACAAATATTAAAAAAAAAAGAATGCTTAGGTTTACTTTCAATAACCTTTTAATTGCTGTACGTAATCAATGAGATTTATAACTATATACCTACATTCCATCTTGGTGATGAATGCCCGCTATTTGCCTGATAAAATCTAACCCGATCTAACGATAGTTTCGCTAAATACAAATTGTTTTTAATTTACGAACATCCGTATCTTAATACCGTAATATCTATTTGCAATATCTTTTTCAATTATAGTAGATATTAAAACCGCTTTGTACATATTTATTTATCGCAAATGATACTATCTTATTTATTAAATTGCCGCATAATGTAATCTATTGACATCTGTGATAAAAAAAAGTTCGTTCGGGAACAACAATGGAGCCTAAAATAAGTACAAAGCCTTTGTAGTATCGTAAAAACGCGCTCATTAAAAAGTTTTTACACGAGTGTACGAATAACAGGAAGAAAGATAAAAGTCTTACCTACTGGCAAACGGTACAATTATTTTTAGGACCAACCACACCTTACTGTGAAAAACTAATTACAAAAATAGCTTAATATATGAATTAAATTATTTATAAGAATTTCAATTATATTTTTGAGGTTTTGTACAATTACCTTATCCTTTCATTGGGACCGCAATAGTCCGTAACCACGTCTCGTAGACGTTACGGTAAATTTGTATTGCTATACATAGATATGACATGCTCTCTAGATGGTAGATTAATGGTTGGGACATGCGGCTCACAATCAAGGAATGTTGGTTAGTCGGGCCTGTACATCTAGATTTTTCAATGTTCAGTACTAATTTATACCTTATGATCGATAATAATTGAGAGGTAAACTACGACGAAACGTCCATATTTAAGTAAATATGAGTAACCATAATACAATTTACCTGATTCTCTTGTTCAAGTATTACGAAATTCTAATGAAAATTAATAGAATAACCAGACTTACTAAATAATATCATGGTCCAAGCGAAACCCGACAAAAAACGGGACGTTAAGAAGATTATGATACTGCGATATCAATGTAATATTAAATTAATGTAGGTATATCTGTCAGGTCTCCAAGGCGCGACATTCCCTCGCCTCGCTATTAATGAACTTGTCACAATCACAATGTATTGTTACCTCCACTCTCACAATAGACGTTACATAACCTAATACTAACATGCCATCAACCAGAAGGCTTCATTTGAAAAACTTGTTCTATAGGACTGTTCCAACAAAACTATTTTGGTAATAAAATTAGACGTTGCTTAAATTAAATTTAAGAAAATTTATATCTAATAACATAATAAGACCAACATCATAATCTTTTTAATTTTTAAATCGATAAGCAGGAGAAACAGAAATAGGAAAATAAAATCTTAAATAATATTATCTACAAAAGGGATGCAATACAATGATGGAGTTGAAGAAGTAGATAAGGTGTAATTTTAATTGTTGATTGACAGACAAGTTACTTCATCTATACTGGCCATAATGACAACAATACAAGGAGATAATTATGATTAATTTGTGCAATATGTCTTGATGCATTGCTCGTCTCATATAACGTGTTGACATGATGTCTCTTTTTATAAGACTTCATACTTGCTGCGTGTGCTTTGAGGTTTAGTATTTTTTATACAAGTTAGGTATGCTTAGGTACTTATTTTTGTGTCCTTTTTATAAATTATATACTTGTGTATTTATTTGTCAACTTGATATGATAATCTACTATACTCTATACTCTACGCATACTTATCCTTTTGATACGAATTGCATGTGAATTAGTTTCCAATTTACAATGGTCATGACTGAAAAACCGTGGTGAGAATAATAAGTCGTATCGAATTGGCACTTGTCCTATTATTTTTGTGGTAGTAGACAACTTAATTTGATGGATTATGATGGCGTGGTCTGCGCGAATCACAACTGACGTATGTTTCCGTATGTTGTTGCATAAAAAAATACTTCACATTATTACATTTTGTACAGAAGGTACATTTTGAACTAACGGGACGTTAGACTAATGTTTATAGCGATTTCTGGTCAGGATTCATTGGACTATTATCCTTAATTTAGCGAGTGTGGTTATTATGTGCATACCATATCATATCTCTCCAAACACTTTAAAAAGATGTTGAATTTTGATTTAGGACCGGTATACAATTTATGGGCGATTTACCAGCGCAAAAATAGTCGCAGATTGTAATTTAATTTTTTTTAAAGGCTTTATTATATTTTATATTTTTTTTAATTAACCCTAAAACATTATGTTATTCCTTGCTTATTGTTATTGAAAAAAAAGTAATATACTTACATATTATGTTTTTCATATATTATTATTGTTTGCAGACCAACCTATAATAGGTTTACTGTATAATTGCATACGCGTTCATAATATTGCAAATCTAATTAAACAATTCCCGCAAAGGTTTACCTTAATACAACATTTGCTTATCAAACTCTGTAAGTACCTAATGTAATAAAATAAGTCTGCTTGTGGTGTAGGTATTTTCGTACAATGTATAATATGAAATTTTATGAGCTAAATTGATATCTGATAAAATTTACATTTGATGCGATCGATGTATATGGAATTTGTGCCTAATTATAAATCGATGATTTGTATTTATAATAATATCGTAGCATGCTCAAGATGTTTTTTAATCTAAACGAATGAATTTTAAAATATGTTTAAAAATAAAATAGACCTTGTCCTTCTTTTTGGGATTATTCCGATGTTTGTTCGTCTTAGGCCATTATGCATTAATTACAAGCTAACGTGGGCAGTATTAATTCTGCTGGGCGTATTAAAATAGCTCAACTACACAGCATGCTCGTGTTTTTATTGGTCTCGCGTTAATTGGACGTATCCAGTTACAAACGCGTCTTGAAACCGGTTGCATTTCCCTGCAACTGGACCACACTGGTTGTCATTTTAAAACCCATAAATATATCAATTTCCTGCTATTTGTTGTGAAATTGTTTTGATGGTTGCCGATCGTGTTTGAAATAGCAATGGCTTTATTAGAACACGCAATTACTTATAACTTTAAACTCTTTAACACCATATTCGTTCGTTCTTGTATTATTTGTGCATACTTATTAATCTTACATTGACATCTTAAACGGTTTAATAAAATCTAAAGTCTTCAGGTAATTCTGACAGTGGTTCATCATATGATAAGACTAATGCGTTGTATTGTATCAAAGTTGGCAAACGCCCACAACTTTATCCGCGGAGATCGATAGTATTACTTCTAATAAAAATTTCTTCTATAAATGGTTTATTTTATTCAAAAAAATTTTTTTCAAATCCGACCAGTAGTTTCTGACATTTGCGTGTTTAAACAAACAAACTTCCGCTTGATTATATTAGTAAATGTATATTTATTTTTGATTAATTTAATAATTGTGCTATTTTAGCCAATGATTGACGTAAACTATGTTTCAATAGCTAATATTGAATGCTATTTATAAAACATGAAACAACAACGGTAATTTGTTGCTCGGGTACAATATAGGTATATATTTTGTATTATTTTGTTAAAAAATACTTTAACGTTGAAAGCATTTTTTTTTTTACTAAGTATTTACAACATAATTAAACTATTCGTTTTGCATAAGTCCCAGGCTTCGTTTAGGTCTCTTCTTATCATGTTGACAGTCAGAAATCAGGCTCTAAAGATTCAGGTGCTTTTCAGACTTTAGAAATAGCGTATTTTAACATCGTCTTGTAATCTCTTGCTAGGTCGTACTTGGGTTCAAAAGGTTAACATGCATTCAGAGGAATGGACTGGCTCGTTGAATGGATGGGCTCATCTATACTTTGATGGAAGCGAGAGTATCTTGATTGTATAATTAATTGTATAATTAAATTCGTTTGTCCCCTATCTCTTGTTTCTTTAGTTGTGGATCCAATTAATATATGCTGTATCTTATATATGTAAGTAAATAGGTAATTACCCAACTTACCTATATTGATCAACTTTTTGCTTGTTTTTGCCACAATTATAAACGAGTCAGGGTTGATCCTTGGATTAAGTGATATTAATCCGTCTCTTGGAATGCATGATATTGTTACTTTTTTAATTGATGCAATATCATGCCCGTACCGTTAACAGGTCCTCTTAAGCTCACCCAGATACGTTGCGCAAATTAATTTGCATCTCTCATGTTCCGTTGAGGCGTTTCAATTTAAAGTTTACGGGCTTACCGTCTTAATCAGCCCGTCTGTTAATCGCGCTAATTGTGCCGCTGTCGCCGGCTATTGAGCGCATGCTTGTCCTGCTGATGAGAGATGATTTATGCACCGGCATGGGTTCATATGCAGGCGGGATGCACAGCCTCGACCTAGTATTGGACTAACATTGTGCACGCGCGCTGCGTAAATAGTAAACAACACGCTTGTTTAGACGAAACGGGGAGAACTGAACTGATACTATCATCTCGCGTCTGTTAAGACGGTCTCTATTGGGCAGTGTTGGTTGTGAGTATTTTGTGATATCATATGGGATAGTAACTTACGAGTAAGTAGCTTTTGCTGATAAATCCGTGATTTAGAACTCAAGGTAAGATATATTTATTTATAAGACACGACAATGTCACTAAAGATGCGGTTTATATGCGAAGTATGACTGATGTAATAGGCATCTTGATACCTTGATCAGATTCGTTCGTAAAACTTCGTGAATGTCACGTCATGTCGTGTCATCTACATCGAATGGTTGCAAAAGTCAATTCATTGAATGTATTTTTTGTTTGATCTATTTATATACTTAGAGCCGGGTCTTTAGAAAGAAAGACGTCAACTTTGAGGTTTTTTTTTAACTAGTATTATATCATTTCTATAGAATTGTGTGCAGTAACTGAGCAAAAAAATTTACAAATAGTTACCTATATTTCTGAGTAATTTTAAAAAATTTTGCTATAAAAAGCTTTGCTAACTCACTTATGCCTTTGTAGGCTCTGCTGTTGAGGCGCATATATTTTATCGGTAGGTTTGTTCCTCACATACAGCTAAGCTAACTCACACAACTCTAGTAGAATTATGATTAAGGTTTATTTTAGATTGAATTTCAAGGTGTTCACAAGTTCTATCTTAGTTGGATCGCAGACTTGTGAGAGGGAGACTCGCGAACTTGTGCCGTGCGTGACTAACGGCTTCTATTTCGAGGCTTGCAAAAAGCTTGTCGAGGTTTTTGCGCGAATTCTTTAATCGCTCCTTGTCTCGTTGGGATTTCATGTCATCTATTTAATTTTGTGTCTACCTGATCTTATCAACAATGATGTGTTTGCGTAAGAATAACTTCTTTAACTCACACGTTAGTAATAAGAATTTCACTTACTTAATTTTTAACATGATTTAAAGCTTATCAAATTCTAACTTTGTTGTTATAAAAATAAATATGTTTAATTAATATAAAACAGTGTGTAATATTTAATTCGATTGCTTTAAATTTTTTCAACTCTGTCGGTGAACGTTTCATATCACTTACATTTCCGTGTGAAACTTTTTTGTGGGGCGCGATTTTGGTGGGGACAATAAAAATCGTAAAACCATTTATGCTGCTCATTACAATCGTGTAGGAAACCCGGATACGGCGCGGCACCTTGGCGCGCGGGTCAACCGGTGCGCCGCTGGCATTACGTCCAATGCCGACAATTCGCGAATTAGCCCTACGCCCGTCAAATTACCATAAAGGACTCTTATTATTATCCACAACACAATCGCATACCTCGCCGCCGACAACAGCAATCAATGACATAATCCATTCACGATCCCAAGACGTTTTTTTGTCAAGCTCCCAAGATTTAGGAGATTAGTGCGCATATGGGGATTTATGTACGCGACATGTATTAGGTAATTGCTAGAATTGGCTGGCTAGATTAGTATCCGCACGTTGTGGCTGAGCCGCGCTAGTGTCGTCAGAGGAGCGGGGTCGGTCGGCGCGGGAGCCGCGTCGGCCTTTCTTTTCTGCCTCTAGTTCCCGAGCATCGCCGCCGCGCCGTGCTCGCCTCGCGCCATTACTCTTTGAACCGCGCTCGAAACTGCAAATCGCCGAGTTAATTAAAACGACCGTCCGGTGGTCTGCTGCACACAACGCCGAGGAGTGTTTCCGTAGTCAGTCCACACCTATCGAGCCGACGGCTGCATCGGTCCGCACCGAAAACAAACGTTCTTGTTTATAAGCAGACGCGACCGACCGCCGTGTTCAGTGTTTGATTACGAAACCCTGTAATCGCGTGGGTGATTTCTAATTTTAGCGGCCAATTGTGATGTGGACGACGTGTTTTTTGTGGTGCATCACTCTCGTACACCTTCTTGTTTAACGTGTGGGAACTGCAGTGGATAAATGCAGACTATGAAATGGATAGAAATGGTGCGGCTCGGGCCGACGACAACGGAAAGGTCTACCGCTTTCGACGGTGATAAGGTGAGCGTGGCGAAATACCGTTAGCGGTGACTACCGTGTGTGCATACCGAGATATTAATACATCAGCTAGATTTTCGATTGTTCAGCTTAATAAAGTCACGTCAGCGTTGTGCATAAGGCTAGAACATGTGCAAAACGTGCGCGATACAATACATCGACTATTAGTTGAAAGAAGTAATTATAATCCTATATGAAAAAACATAGCTATGTATAAGATTCGCGTGTGCAATCATTAATTACTATTATTCGATGAACCTCGGCTGGTTGACATTGAACTGTTATCATCTACTAGCAGAAATATAAGTGTAATATAAAATTTCAATACATTGATATTAGATATTTTGATTTTAATCGCCTAATTTTAAGATAATAAAAAGATTTCGTAGTGGTAATGAACACGCTCACTCATTTAGACCGCAAAGTTATTTACATTCGTAAATTAGAAATGTGTTCTTTTGCGTTCTCTTGGTCCCTTTGCTTAGGTTTTTAATTTATTATGTGCATTTATTAACCCTGCCATTACCCCGAATGAATAAATAACTCCATGACATTCGTGCTGACATCTCGGATAGGCACTACCTCTCTATTTATAGAGAGAGAGGCGAATGACCGTCGTTGGACCATTCGCAAGGTCTAGGAGTCGCAGACCATGTACGGCCAGACCACACCACCATTTTGTTTAACTCTTAAAAAATTATACTAAACAATATTAACAGTATCTGACACCTGTCAATTTCAAATCGATTCAGGATAAATAATTAGATTTATTTTGATATTACAGTATCATATAATATTATAATTCATAATTGGCTCTATCAAATATTTGCGGACTCATTTAAAGATACCCTATTTAAAGCGGTATAAAAGTGTACAATTACTTGATTTCATATTTTAATAGATGTAAGATAAGATCCTTCAATTAATACGCGATATCTAAAGAATAGGTATTGCCGGTAAACAATGCGTTGTTGAGATAAACAACATTTCACAGACATAACTGTAATGATATAATTATTGTAATTTTACAACAATATCATCTGATTGGATTGTTGAAAGCTGTACCTATATTATATCATATATCTACCTACTAGGAAATGACTAACTCAGTTTCCTTACTCAAATTGTGACGAATATTTTTAGACAAACGTGCATCCTCAATAAAAAGAGGAGAAATTAATCGATGTCTGGTTAAAATTGTTTAGTATGCACGAAGAGCGCCATGGGCACGCGCCAAGATATGAAATATCCGCATACTCCACTATTATTAGGGTTCCGTACCCAAAGGGTAAACGGGACCCTATAACTAAGACTCCGCTATCCTTCCAGCTGTCTGTCTGTCCGTTTGTCACCAGGCTGTATCTCATGAACCGTGATAGTTAGACTGTAGACAAATATTTAAGGGGGCGCCCATACAACAAACGTGATTTTTATTTTGCCGTTTTTATAGATGATGGTACGGCTCTTCGTGCGCGAGTTCGACTCGCATTTGGCCGGTTTTTATTATTTTGTCCTTAATCATATTTTCATTCATTCATCCAATAGGCTAGATGACAAAAAAATTATGTTTAGTCCGTCAGTTCGATTATAAAAAAATATTGAACACCTTTTTTTTATTTATTTTTCAAACATACATTGACGAAGATACAATGCATTCAAGTTGCGCGTGTCGTCACGCTTTCGTACAATTTTTACAAAATAGTGACGTCGCAAGCCCCCACTCCAAAACTTGAATGCTCTTTATCTTTGTGATTTTTTGTTCATATGATAAAGCGAAAAATATGTGTCTAGTATTTTTGTATAATCTAACTGACGGACTAAATAAAATTATAGTTTTTTAATGCAGTCATCATCCTTATTAGATAAAGCGAAATAAATCGTCTAGATATCCTGTCATCAGTGCGTCAGAAAAGAAAACGTTTGGTATCCTTAAATTAAAATTTTAAATTAAAATTGACCAGGGCAGTTTAGAAGTGTTGCCATTTAGGTTTAGGGACAAATTAGGCTCACTTGTAACAAACACTTCGGTTACAAGTAGAGTTAATAAAATCGTATTTACAAACGAATCGTCGCTTTTGAAGTATTACAGATACACTTAGTTGTTTTCGAGCCGGCCTATTATCTTGCCGCGCTTGTTTAAAATAAGCTATTTACGATACGATATAAATATTCGTGAACAGATCCTATCAAGAATTTACCTTGCAAATTAATTATTCGGCGATATATCATACAACATTTGTGATGTTTGTATGATATTCCATAGATAAAGATCTTAATAACCTTATCCGTCGGCGTCTAGGCAACTAAAATATTATAAGGATCCTAGTAGTTAGTCAGTACAAAGATTAAGGCCGATAGGGACGCTACTAAATAGTGGTGTCTTAAGTGTTAAGTGTCGCGTCTTACTTACTCGGTAAAAAAATCTTATACACATTGAGTCGATCCCTCACAATAATCAATATGGTCGTATCGTATGAAACCATGTTCTATATTAACGCAATTTATTTTTAAATTACATATTGTTTAATTGTATATTCCCAAAACATTAGATTTTTGTTGACAATGGATCATTATTTTTATCCCTAAGTAAATATTTATTACAACATACTGTTGCGATTGGGTGTGTTGGCCTACGTATTTACGTATATGTCAATTTATTTGTGTTATCTGTATACTTTTTATTGCCTTTTCAACTTATAAATTATTAGCGACGCTGTAGATTGCAGTACTTATATATTATTGGCATTGTATTAAGATAATAGTAATATTAAGCGATAAAAACTAAAACGATTGTTTTATAAAACTCATAGTTATGGTTCGATGTGACATTAGTTATAATACCTGTCGCCGCGATCGGGGCCGCGTGAGCCGAGAAAACGCGAAGAAAAGTGAACACAATGATTGTTCTTGGAAAATAATAATAGAGAGCTGTGAAGCCAGAATGGCTATCGTAGGAATTCAGCCGTAGTACACCACTAATTCAACGAAATAGGACGAACATACCACGTAACGTATATCGAAATTCAGAATCGTTGTAATAAAAAAGATCTCAGAAAATTAATCGCGCTATTAACAAAGAAAAATGTTTCGTCTACTGCGAAAGGTTATAAACAGAATAGTGGACGGCATAGTGGACAAAATAAGGAATGTGGAGCTATTCGTGTTCAACGTGGCGATGCGTAGGCGCGGGACCATACACTCGATCGGCAGCAGGGAGCATTTCCGAGCGAAAGCGTGCAAAAGAAACAATATGCGCAGAGCCACCATGCAGTCGATATACGAGGTGAGCGTAGAGTTGTAAAGAACTCGAGTCTTTGAGTCCTATTTTTTGAGCTCGGCTGACAAATTTTACGACGACTAATTACAGTAAGACTCCAGAACTGGAGGTCTATATGAGCTCTTGATCGCAGCATGGCGCTCGAGTCGTTTTTACGCGGCAAGTCGCGCTCAAGTTCTTTTCCGTTTTGAGCCTTCTGCTATAAAGCAGAAAATAAAATGTTACTTTTGCGTACGATATATTTATTACCAGAACGGTATTCTATAAATAAGAGTGTTAACAGAAAAAAAAATTCATAATCATGAAAAATATTTTATTACCAAATCTAAAAACATAACTCGAGTGTACTATCTAAAACGTCATGTCTTATATACTCCGAGTTTAAAGAAGACTCGAGCTCTTCTTAAGACTCGAGTCCTATTTGAGCGCTTCAGTCGTCGTGAAATGTCTGAACTGGGCACGACTCGAGACTCCGAGCTTAGGTAGGACACCGAATCTAGTGAAATTGAGCCGAGTCTATCGAAATGAGACTAAAGGACTCGAGTTCGACTCGACTCTAGGTGAGCGCATGCGCAAATGCATAGTTATGTTAAACGCGACGTTATGTCACAATCGGAATGTTTTATTTAATTCAAAACTACTTTAATCTTGTTATCGCTAGTTCATTGAACACGCACATATTGAGCTCATATAATTTATATTGAAATAGCATTTTAAAATCTATTTAAATATAAATAATTAGTGTTGCCCAAATATCTTTTATTTCTTCATCTTGTTGCACACAGAATTTTGTATTTGATATTTGACCATGTGCAATATGTATAAACTCATTACATTGCCTAGGTATACATTAGTAATGGCTTTTCTCATACGTTCTCGAAAAGTATTTTTGTTATGCAATGCCGATTGTACATCATATTGTGCAACTAATCAATTAATGCAGTGCGTGCATTATTACTAAGATAAAATATAGATTAAAAACCAATCTTAAGGAACCCTGTTACTATTATTATTACTCTAAGTGTTCAGTGAGATAATACAGACACTTGAAAGCCATTCAATAGGTAATATGAATTACACATTCCTTAGAAAAAAATCTTGGTCCTTATCGGCAAATATTCAGATACTAAATATAAACTAACTAACTAAACTTCGCGCCACTTCCCTTGCGGGATATTCACTACTGGCACAGATTAACTTTTGGCTACAGGGTAGGTACTAAATATATCTAGAGCAAAATTAATCGAGACAGGAACGCTATAAAAATTAGTAACAATAAAGAGTTATTAGATGACGTCACTTGTTTTTTTACGCGACACATTTAGCAACATTACGCTACCTCTAAAACGGCCCCGTAATAACGGTTGCTATTACAACGAATTAATACAAGCGTGTAGTGTACCACACATGTGTTACATTTTAACAAAGTGCTGCCTTATTGACTAACCATCAGACCAAAAAGAACAACGAAGTTGAATGAAACACAATAAACATTAATTAGCACAATGACAGCATCTACGTTATGATACTCAAAACAACGTTTTTTGCTGCGTGGAACAAAACAAATTACCCATTTATTTTCAAACGTTATTTGGCATTGTGCTTAATCAACACGTTACTGTGTATACGCGTATTTTTCTGATAATATTATAAGAATAGGAGCTGATATTTCAACAATCAAGTAAAATAGATTATGCCGTTTAATTACTTTAAAGATGTTTTTAGTACGGCATACTCAGACTTCTACTTAATTTACCGATTTTAATTTTTATCAAATAAGTTTTTTTATTATACTGCATTGTTAATTTTGTTTGTTATTTAATAGTAGATAGGTTATTTCATAATTTAAAATAGGGAGGTGGCTGTTCAGGTCCATCAGAGTTTAAAGCAATAATGTTCCTTTATGCATTGGAAGCTGTTATTTGCGACATAGATACAATTTGTTGGTAGTATATGAGTATTTAAAGTAATTTATGAATTACTGTTCCAATGACAGCAATAAGCTATACAATTTTAAGTAACGAATTCAATGTTATAGCAAAAACCGTAGGTTTTCTTTTAATTTATATTTTCTAGTCACCTGACGTTCAGGTAATGTAATGTAAGTATGTATAATATTCAGATGTTTTTACCAGGTTGTTATAATTATATATTTACCTTGTAAATGTGTATATAATGTTAAAAAGGTGTATAGAATATAAAGTGTATCCAATTTTGAGTAAGTTAACCTGTGTTTGGCATATTTAGTAATAATTACTCTACTTAGCCGCTATGTAGCGCGCACGCACGTTTCGTTTCACTCGATTTAATTGAATGTGAACTGTAGTGGTCGGGAATGCACCTTGTCATTAGTTCATCATCATCATCACTTTTGTAAATAACCCATTGTCCATTTTTGTTACTGTTTTTTCCAAATCTATTTGTCACTCGGTCTGAAGCATGTTATTTCACTATACGAATGAGTGTTACTATAACAACCGACATGTCTGTCCGGATGCATGTAGTAGACAATCCCTCTTTAATGTCCGCTTCGATATGAATCTTGTTCAATTACTTATATTGGTATTTAAACTAAGTTGATCAAGTCACGATTATTCTATAAAAATTAACGTTATCTTGGATAAACTTTCATAATATTTAAAACATACCATTTTGTTATAAGTTATAAGTGAAAAAGCGCTTTAAAAAACACAAGTTCATACTTGTGTTTTTTAAAGCGCTTTTTCACTTATGTCATCATAAACGACCTAAACGATCACAGTTGATTCCTTTTATCATTATTTACGTAAGGGGGCTAAGTTTTTGCTTTAGACATGTTTATGGACCTCTTATCTCCAAGTAAATATCCCCTAGTATAGATATGAAGTGCATAAAAACATTTGGATTATAAAAACTGATTATAATGAATAGGTACGTTTTTCTGGAGTAATTTTATAGTCAGCATTTGTTTTTGTCTAATGAAATTAAAAAAATAATTTATGAAAAGTCCACATGTTTCATAAGTGAAATTTTCAATAACCTAAAATATTGGTTAAGAACGACATAGATTATGTCTCTTAAAGAAACTGAGTACGCTTAAAATAACCTCGTATCTGCTATTTCGTAAGCTTGTTTTTTTCTACTTGAGTAAAATATTGTTTGTAAACTAGTAAATTTTGATCGTTTGAATATAGTTTCCTATACTGACTGCTTCAATGCCAGCGACTAGATCGATTATGTTAACTCTAATCTAAGCTCTTACCTCATATGTATAGCTGTGTGCAAGAATAACTACTTGATTATCGATTTAATTCCTATCAAGTACGTATGTAGATTTTATTGAATACAGTCAACTACGCGCCAGCAAAGTGGTTAAGTTTCATTATGGACTAAGTTTCAAGGTTTTTTGGATAACACTACAAAATCATAATACTGCATCGTGAATTGATCAACAAGTTGAAGAAAACTTCAAATTCTGAATATGCTTTCCTCTTTTTATGTATCCATTTTAATTTCACGTGCTAACAATAAAACATGACTGGTCTGTTGAAAATAAGAGAGTTTAAGTGGCCGTTACCATACTACCGGATCGTTCACGTCTTAAATGTCAGCAATGTGATGCTGTAAAATATTGCGCTCTTGTTATTTTTGTGTCTGCTAAGATACGATGAAAAACGAAGGTTATGTTAATTATGTTCATTGTATAATTCATTATGACCCTCTCATTTTCAATTGTAGGTTTTATTGTAAGCCGTAGATCTCGGCAAACAAAACAACGATTATGTCTCCAGATATTTCTATAAATTAATTGAATACAATACAGCCACGCAAATTATTGTGTGCAGCAATTCAAATTAAATTATCTTGTCGACTTGTGATTTTAAAACGACAACCATGGATCTAAAAACATCAATTAGGTATTTCAATTGTTGGTCATTTAAACTGGGTTTGAAATTCAACTCATTTATTTGTAAAAAGGCTGATAGTGGCGCAATGTTAACTACATATTGATACGTGGATGAAATCTTTTCTTTGATTACATACGTTAAAAAAGCCAAAGATTTATCAGAGCCCCTGGTGAAGCCGCTTCGCCTACGCCTTCCTACGCCACTAAAGACCTAGCCGTATAAATATTTATATTATTATCATCAAAATAACTCACTGCTAGGTAATCTGTCCACCTTGGTTGAAGGTTATTCCTGGCTGAAATAATAAAAAAAAATATGTCTACAATTTGCGACAATACGGGACAGCAGGAGAAGGCTACAATGTACCGTCATATTCACCGGCTCTCCCGAATTGTCTAGTACACGAACTGTACCAGGTGTATTTGTTAACGTGTGTGTTGTGCGCGTGCGCAGGTGCTGTCGATGAGCGATGAGCTGCGGCGCGCGCTCTACTCGTCGGGCGCCTCCATCGACATGGAGTTCTCGCCGCCTGACCTCATCGGCACCTCGGAAATACTCACCATGGAGCACAGGTAAGTGACATCCACGCTGACTACAAAAGTCTGTTATTCAAGAGACATCTGTTTAGCTGTGTCTATAAAGTATTTGGATAGTACAAGCTTCTGACCGCGGCTTTGCTCGCGTGGTACATCAATGAAAAATAGCTTATGTGTTATTGTAATATATAAGCTATACTATTGCAAAGTTATATTACAATCATTGCAGTACTTTTTGCGTGAAAATTTAACAAACATCCACACATCCATCCATCCATACAAACTTTCGCGTTTATAATAAGTATTAGTTAGAAGTAAGATGTAAAGCCATTGGTACTAAATTTGTTTTCAGACTCGTATGTCTGATGAGTGCTAGAGAATTATTGCTTGACGTATAATGCGTTAGTTTTCTCAAAACAAAAATATGTTTTGGCTTGGTCCTGGAATCGCCGGGACATAAGTATCTAATATTTTTCAGCGCACTGAACCAAAGTAAAACGCAAAATTCTAATGTTTTCACCAACGGATGGTTATTATAAGAAGGAATAATATGATTATAAACATTATATTGGTATAGGTATATACATCCCGACGATTTTTATTAGTTCCGCGTTTGCTTTTAATAAAATACATTAAAATTGCGAAATTATTGTCTCGGGATATCCTTTACTCTGACACGAAAAAAAGTTATGAGTTATTT
The DNA here is from genome assembly GCA_951394215.1 of Glyphodes perspectalis. Lineage (NCBI taxonomy): Eukaryota > Metazoa > Arthropoda > Insecta > Lepidoptera > Crambidae > Glyphodes > Glyphodes perspectalis. The sequence goes on from OX596201.1 coordinate 7,182,464, forward strand.
TTTCATGTGTGATAAATATTGATTCCCCACACTCATATTATTAAAATATTCTTGTACATCAGACGCAGGAAGAAGCGTACGATAACGATCTCAAAACAGTATTTTATAAATAAACCAACACCAGTATGAATAACAACATTAACTTAAATGTTTTGTATTTTATACGTACATAAGTATGTTGCAGACGAGCATTATTTATAACTGTGGGACTATGAGTCCAATAAATACGCAAGTAGGTGGGTATGTATTATTCCTTTTTATACTAATTGTTTATTTATCTTAGACCAATGACTCACCATCAAGCATAGAAAAGAGCCTACTTTTAACTGGGTAGAGGCAATCGCTTTCAAAAGTTTGTGAAGATAGTAATCCCACTGATTTTTATTTTCCTTTTATTTATATATTTTAATCACTTATAGTGTCTCATTGCTAGGCATTTTCCTTATTTACTTAAAATACCTTTTTATGACTTATTTATTGTTTGCACATATAAATTACATATTTGCTATTGGTTACGTTACGTTCTATATTATATAGTAAGTAATATTTAATAAAATGAAACAGTTTTTAACAATTCTTGTTGCGCGGAGTAGAATTTAAAAGTATGATTACGTGCTTTGGTTTGCATTATACGAATTGGGCAATGTCATACTTGAGGAGGTTTTGAAATGCTTAATATAAATAACACATGAGTAATACATAGTCAGTTCCAGAAGCTTTGGCGATGTTCACTGGTGAATTGAATATTATATTTTATATACATTTTATGTACAATTGAGAGATACGTAAAGGTAACCGAACACCTATGATAAGATTTGACATTTAAAACAGTTTATTGAATGAATAAACTATTGTTGCGTAGTCTAGTTACGGGTTTTACATAGTTACACAATACAGTCATCATGTTAAAAGTTTTAAAAGATTATTTAATAACTTTTAATATGATGACATAAAACATTCCGCTTTAAACTTGTATCTTTCTATAGCCACGTTTTAAGCAATTTTTTAAACCTCTTGCTTTAATGATTCGTTTGCGTGAATCATCTTTCATAAGTTTGAAATACATCAAGCACAGTAGTATCTAGCTTAGATGATCTCTTAACTTATTTATAGGTACAGTATAATGTGGGAGAGCAACAATATTCAGAAACAATCAATACCACAGTATCGGACGCTCGTTTAAAATCCATCTTCTCATATATTGGAAACGGTGCCAACACGTAAATTATAATACATTGACCGCCTGTTGGTATAAACATAAACCAAGGCTGCTCGACACCAGGCGCGCGAATATTGATTAACCCACATGAGCCAATTTAAAAATGTTACTATATTGTTTTTGATGCATCAGATATAACTTAATGATTATCACATAAAGCAATATCAGTAAGAATCATCCGTATAAACCTTTAGATGGGTCGTCTTTTTATACGACTCATAAAAATGATAAGCCTGGATATAAAACTAGGCACGGGCAATTAGGGCACACCAATCGCTCTTTGTAAATAAAAATTCTCCAGACTGACACACCAATTTCCTAGTTTCAAACTAAGCTTACAAGCTTGTTCTATGGATGCTAAGTGAACGGATAGACATACTTGAACGTTATAAACATCCCTGACTCAAGTACAAATGTCCATTTTCATCACACAAAACATTTTCTCCTAACGGGATTCGAACCCGCGACCCTCGGTTTCGTGGCCAGGGTCTCTGACTACTCGACCAACGGGCCTGTCAATCCATAATATAATATTGAATATATAAAAACATTTAGGCGAATATAGACGGCCCATTATTAGAACACGCCCCCTACTATTAAATTCTAGCTTGCAATATCCCAAATACCAAATTTTACACCTTCCCACGTTCCGTTGAGAACCTGTTTAATATAGGCTGTCACTAGCACACCGGCTTGTTAATATGCACGCCGCTAGACCGGTCCATCTTGTACCTACGAGTGGCCCACTCGCCTACACCTAATGATTTAATAAATGACTGACGAGTTATCCAGCATTCTTTTGAAAAGTTTCGTCAATTTCGTTTTATGCAATTCCGCGTTAGTAATAGGTGTATTTCTTTTTCAAAGATAATATTTTTGATTTGCCCGACTGGTTCCTGGTCCGGCTTCTTGCAGTCATAAATTCATGTGCGGTCGGTCAGTCAGCATTAAAATGACGTAATATATTCATGATTTTTTTTTGTGTGTTTCAAGGTTTATAGTTTTGGACATCTTTCTGATATCTATTAGCTAAACATTTTATAGACTTTATAACCTGTTACATCTAAAAGAAACGTCAGTTTAAAATATAAAAAATAAGGTTTAATGGTTCGTATATTCAATGTGAATTAAATTTTTTTTTTACACAATTTACCAATATCTTAACGTACAAAATACCAAAATAACATATTTCCTCTCTTTAAATCCGGGCACGTCAGGATTTTTCAAATCTATGTACCTACGTATTTATACCACTAGCTCAGCGGTGAGCGAAAACATCACATATGAAAACATACATACAGACATATGAAATCCTGAACATTCAAACAACTGTAGATGTGTAACCATGATCCAAATTTGTTTGGTTCCCCTGTATAAGGTTACTAAGGTCAGATCGGCAGTCGCTGCAATGTTTATCAGACTCGCTAAACCTTCGATCATGGTCTAAGCGGACCCCGACTAAGCGCGGGATGTAGCGCTAGGAGGATGATGAATGTCTAAATGTAGAATGTGATGTTTCAGGGAGAAGATATGCAGCGTGCTGCCGGCGCGCGCGCAGGGCTACATGTGGTCGCTGGCGTTCAGCACGAGCCAGCACGGATTCTCGCTTGCCTCCATGTACCGCAAGATGCAGCGCGTCGACAGCCCGGTGCTGCTCGTCATACAGGACACTGATAACAACGTGAGTTATCTTCAAGGGCGGATCTTGAATGTGGGGGGCAAAGTAATCCTGTTTAGGGGCCTAAAATGGTTTTTTTCTAGGTATTACTAGTGATTCTCGTTCTGTTCGTTGGATATTATGTTCAATGTCTTCAACACTTTCTTTTATTTCATCACGCCTGCAATCCCCGAAGGGGTAGGTTCCTTTAACCAATTTTAGCAAAAAACAAATTTGAGCTGGGTGAGTGGTCAGCTCGTCGCCTACACAATCAACACCCAAAACTCCATTGGACTTTTCCTTTTACGACATGCTAGGCGAGGTAGAACACTAATATCGGTATAGAGGCTTTCACGGTCCGTGATATTGTGAACGGACGTTTATTAGTAAGGTATTGTCTTTGTAGTACAGATGTGTCCGTAACGGCGGAAATTGGCCGTGACTTGGTATGTTCAGAGATGCGGTCTTCACTTCCGCTAAACCTCGCAAAACCGGCTTAACACACAACTCTCCTAATTTATACTGAAATGTATTGTATTGTATGTATGTCATTAGTATGAAATCCGGTGTACACGATTCGAGTACTTAATGACTGTGATTATGATTGATTCATGACATTTCACAAGTCCTATGAATTTTTACTTTAAACGTCTCTTTTATATTTCCTTACTATTCGCAAACCAATAAAAACTGGCCTTGCTATCCACTTATCACGCATTGTAAAATGTAAGTATGTTATTAATCCTTTATCAGTAGCTTTCCTGTGTATGTTTAACTGGCTCGATGGCGAATTTGGTTGTAGTGCCTATGCACTAAGAGTTGTGGGTTCGATCCCCACCCAGGACAAACATTAGTGTGATGAATACTTGTGTTTGTTCTGCGACTGGGTGTTCATACCTAATATTTAAGCATACATTTAGAATGCCCCTGTTGAATCTGATATCCGTAACACAAGTGCTTAGTTATTTAGCTCGAAGTCAGTTTAATTTATGTAATCTTATATAAATACATGCATACATATCATTACGCCTGAAATCCCCGAAGGGGGAGGCAGAGTCAAAGGGGCAGCTTACTCCTTCGAGCACATTCAGCCAAAATTAAAATTGGGCTGGGTGAGATAGAACGTTGTAAATAAGCAGTGACAAGTTGCCAGCTAGTCGCCCCACATGTACGTGTCTGCTATTTAAGTAAATGTGTGTGTCGATATTTTTAGGTGTTTGGAGCGATAACTTCGTGCGCCCTGCACCCCTCGGAGCACTTCTACGGCACAGGCGAGTCGCTGCTGTACGCCTTCCAGCGCGTGCCCGAGGACCCCCGCCGGCCCTCGCAGGCCGCCCCCATCGAGGACAAGGACGCCGACATCAAGGATATCAAGGAGGAAAACCTCAAGGAGGAGAAAGGAGGTTATTGTTTATTTTTGGTACTGAGGTCTCGAAATGCATAAAACCAACTTCTTTATAATTTACGAGAATGTTGACAATGGTTTGCAAAATCCTTGTTGGTTCTTACCAGAGGGAGAAGTCCCTATATCTAATCCTGAATGATTTTGTGATTATGTCGTCATATATGTGCAACGTGCACATATATGACGACATAATCCGCAGCTGATTAAGCTGCTTTAATTAGCTAGTTTAGTTTACTATCTTAAATTTGGATGACATGACTTTGTAAAACTGTTAATTACGTTAAATGCAGCCTAATATTGTAACTTAGGTACTTACATATAATTTTTTATTTTCAGATCAAGCACCACCAGTTAAGACTAAATTCAAGTGTTGGGGGTGGACTGGTGACAATATGTATTTCATAAGAGGAAGCAACGACAACATATCTATCGGCGCTGGCGAGTGAGTATCAATAAATTAGTATAATGTAGATAATATTAAAAGAATTTTATTAAATACGAGAAGGAAATGGGAAGTATTTATTTATTTGCATAAAATTTAACTAGCTACGTTTATTCATGTGGAATTGTTGATTAGATATTTAAACGTATTAATCAAATAATGCTTTCGCTGATAGCCGAACATTAACACTGTCTGATTATTATCTAACTATTTTTAGAACATGGTTATAAATCAATTAACGTTTATACTAATGAGTGGTTTCCAATGACCCAAAAGCCACAAAATTACGCTAATGTAAATGTTAATTAATCTAATTGTATAAAATAAACCCGAACCTACGTGACTTGAGTAAGCTAAGCAGTGTAGACATGTCTGGAGTGCGAGCGAAGATTGATATTGATATTGTGAAGATATCGTAGCTCTGCCGCCATAATATCACGATATTGAAGGTTCACTTGCAAGGGCTTTTGAATAATTTATGCAACATATGTAGAATCTTTGGAAAAGTTTGCGAAATTACTATCGACAACAAGTCTTTGTCTGCAGGGGAGCTCCCTTTATAGTAATTACACGGGACTCTTAGTATTTGCTGCCTACTGCTACTGGTTTAACCCGGCTCTTGAAATTAGTACCTACCTATCTACAATGATAGGACTGAAACAAATTAGGTCGATATCAAGACCACAATCTTGAATCACGATAGAGTGGCTTTGGGTGAGTATAAAAATTATGTAGGTATGTATATTAGTGGTCTAACGTGATGACTCGTCCGTCCACAGCGGCAAGTTCGGTATCTGGCTGGACGGCGACCTGTACCTGGGCCGCACGCAGCGCTGCACCACGTACGGCAACGAGCCGCTGAGCACGCGCGAGGACTTCGTCGTCAAGATCATGGAGTGCTGGACCTTCATCTGAGCGGCGCCGCCCGCACCGCACCCGCGCTCCACGTTTCTACTTTCAAATCAAAATAAGCTTTAGACTATCTTATGAAAATTTGCTACGAACGTTTGACACTTTTACAAATCAGTCTTTTCGACTTTAGGTACCGATGAGTCTGAGAACGATTTTGTACTCGCATCGCGACTCGGGAGCGACGGCGCGCGCCGTGCCGGTCGGCCGGACGAGACAACGTCGATTCGTCTCCGCGCATTTCTAGTCAAATGTACTGAAACCCGACCAATGTTTTCACCCTCCCCGAATTTTAGAGGCGTGTTCGGATGGAGTGCCGCCGCTCGCCCACAGAGCAAGTGCATTAATCCTAGTCAATTGTCATTCGTATGTAAGTTGAAAGTATATCGAGATAGAAGGAACGAAGAATATAACGCATTGCGGCCCCGCGGCCGCGCGCAACGCGCTCGCCGCCGGCCGATATTACGTGTCAATTCATACAATTAAATATTGAGCATTGTTGTTAAGGATTAAAAAACATATTTGTAACGAAAAAAAAAATCATTGTATAATGTTATGTAGAAGTTTATATCTAACGAATGAATTGTGTTAGGCGCCGTGTGACGTGTTCTCCAGCGTTGAGCATCGGCTCGGCAGCGCTCCTATCTTTGGCGACGATGCTGGTATATTCTTGCCAAATCGGTGGGTGGTCCTGACTGAACTGTCTTTATTAACCAAAAACATGTTTGTATGTTTAGTGCTGGAAACACATTGGGCAGTATAAATATTTCTTTATTTGTGTATGTAGTGGATTTTGTATGTTATGTTGTCGCGTATGTATTGATTGTGTATTGAGTCATAATATTAAGTTAGTGAGCATAATTATGTTACACTTTCACTGTGATTTGATTATTATGGTTGCATTTTGTTATAATAATGAAGCGTTATCACTTTATTTGTAGCAATTTGATCGACTTAGTTTAAAAGCTTTATTTCATAATATGCATCAATTATAAATCTGCGGTAGATTTATTTAAAATACACAGAAATAATAATTATTGATGAACTGTTTATTCACTATTACCTAATATATAAAATTATTTATTTTTGTGATAATACGCTTCAGTACAGAGATGAGTAGCCGATATGTAATTAATTAAATAGTAAAGATATTTTAAATAGTTATCTTAGAAAGCTTGATGAATGTAATCGTCATTGTGCTTAGTAAGTGTGTCACTTAGCATGATGTTACTCGGTCCGCCGCCTGGGCCCGGGACCTGACCCGGGATTGTCCGCGCGGGCGCCGCCCCGCCCTCTGCTCGGCTCTTGATATCGACCTAATTTGTTTTCTTGTACATATAAAACTTATTCCTATTTGAGATTAGTAAAGAGATATATTTTTGTGAAGACCACGCAATGAAAGCACCGATAAAAATAGAAAGTACAATGTGACTTGGAAAGTAGCTGTAAAGTGACGTTAATCAGATAAAATATGTAATTTTATTAAAAGCAGATTGCGCGTGCGTCTATCCATGTAAAGAAATATTTTGACGTTGTTATTGTTTGTGTACATCAGGAATGTCGTAGATAAAAAAAACCTAGGTTTTAAAATTGTATCGGCATAATTATTGTTACAAATTTATAATCACTAGATTTGTTGAGTAGCAATGATAAATTTAATATTTATTTATTCTGTTATAATAATTTCTGTCTTATGATCGCTGTAGCTGCATTACTTTATTGGTGATTTATTATGTAATTTATAAGTTGTTAAAATGTAAATCAAGCCATAATAATTGAGAATATATTCTTTTGAGAAATTAAGTCTTTTATTTTTTAAAATCCTTTTACATTTGTACTTATTCTAATTAACACACAGTAGATATGAATGTCAGTGTTGATACCGGTGGTCTTGGTAACTCCTGCTGTAGTCGCCTTGTCCTCTCCTGTTGTAGCCCCCTCTCCTGTCATAATCTCTCCTATTGTGGTGGTCTCGCCTGTCATAATCTCTCTCTCTATTGTTTCGCTCGTAGGGCTGGTAACGTCTATTGTTGCGACGATCATTCCTACGACCAGAGTTTTGAGGCCACCAAGACTTTATGATAGGAGGCACAGACTTCTCAGCATTAAAAACTTTCATGAATTCTTCATCTTTATCTGTGTATCTATCTTTGAACTCTTCTTCACATTTTGCTAAAAACTCTTTATCTTCAGGAGAGAGATTGTCAACAGCGGTCATATTTAGTTCTGTGTACTTGGATATTTGAGCAGGGACTCCACCACTGAAAAAGTTTTTTTTTTTGTTAAGCAATAGAAAATCTTTATACTTACACCAATGTAATTTTACCATAACAAAATTGAACTCCATATGAAACGAATGAACCCAACGCATGAAAATAATATGTATAAGCTATTTTTAACATTAATAAACCTAAGTAGACATTGACATTTTACAGTGGATATTCTCACCACTTACTAAACATATCCAATTTTAGCACCAATCATAATTCAAATATTTGTATAGACAAAGGGATTTAACCCAAAACAAGATGTGGAAATATAGAAATTGTTCAATGGACTATTCATTTTAGTACTTAAAGTGTAGATGATAAAGGATTAATTGTCATTATTGCTGAATAAGACCAACATGAATCCAAATTTAGTTAACCATGAAGAGGACAAAATAGTCTGAAATTTTTAGAGAAAAACAAGACAGTAAACAAACAAAACAATACATTTCCCAAGCACCAATAAAAGCTTCATAAAAGAAAAAAATATTTACAACTTTCTCCTAAAATATTTGGTAAAATAAGACCAAAAAAGTTCTCTGCATCATCTGATGTTATACGAGCAATTGGCCGATATACCCATCCTATATAACTTCCACACTCAGAGCAAATACATGGCCTTGATTCATATCCAGGGAACCAAGAACTTTCATCCCACTGTAATATTAAAATCAATGAAAATTTAATGGATTTTCAAAAGAACCTGCATTAAACGAATTTTCTTTAAAGATTTTAAAAATTACCTCACCAATCCCCTTGCATGCTGATTCAGATAAGGTCACAATAGGGAAGTGAAAAAGTAACAAATCGGTCAACATCTGAACTAATACATCTTGCTGGGCATTGAATATTGTGTCATAGAAACTATAGTGGGAAAAGGAGCTAATCTTTTGAATTATGTGTTTGGTAGTAGCAATATCATGGCCACAGGAACGACACAGGATGTGCTCTGAAATTAAATGTTAATTTACTTTTAGGATTTTCGTGAACCCCTGGTTAAAACCCATGTAAAATACTTTCAAACAGTAATAAGATTACCAACCGTGAGATGGTGTGTGATGCACTATTTGAGCGACGCTGTTAGTTGAATATGTCGGAGTTATTAAAACCACAAAAAATAGAAGGACCTTACTAATAACCATTACAACGGCTGATGGCGTAAATAATAAAAAAGAAAACTAAAATAAATAAAAATTATCAAGTTAACTTACAACGATAAACGTACGTAAATCTAAAAATCTGACGTGTTTTTCCTGCGGCACATATCATCTGACTGTCAATGTCAATACATTTGACATTAGACCAAAGAGGAAATGAACGTAGAGAGCGTTATAAGCAGCGCATCAAAAAAGTCTACGCATAGGCAACAAATAGTTACCGCCACTGTACATAACTAAGGGATTAATATTAGATAAAAATAATTTGTACATGTTTTCAAAGATTAAGATATGTAGGAAAAGAAAGATAAATGAAAAAAAGAAACTTAAACATTTTCCAATATACGAAAAAATATTTGTCATTTTCATTATTAATCAAGGTAAATTTGTGGGTAATAATGTTAATATATAATTTTTGACCTACAATTTAGAAAATAGAAGACGATGATTTAATGCACCGCTAACTCTGTAAAAAAATATTTTTAACGTATATTGGCAACATTTATAAACTCTGCGTTAGTGCCGTTGTAGTTCCTGGGTGCTTAGCCAAATGCGCGCCAGCGATTCTTTATCGAACTTCGCTACCGCTCGTAACGCGCCACAAACTTGTTTACTAAGGACTCATAGTGCGAAACTCGGAGTTAGTTTCCGATTTGTCCACCCGAGTAAGTCTGTAGCGCGATACGAGCGTCAGCGAAGTTCGTTAAGGAATCGCTGGCACAGACGAGTAATGTAAAAATCGCTGGCGCGCATTTGGCTAAGCACCCAGATGAGTATATATCTCTTAATACTGAAACCAAAGGAGATGTCATAACTACGAAAAAGTGAAGCCTAATTTGAGTGAGAAACAAATATGGCGCCTTTGCGTAGTGTCATTCCACTTTATTTATTTACTATCTCTGAACAATTTATTTATGACGATGTTTCTGAATGTTACAAGTTAGATTAAGTTATAATCACAAATTTTATAAATTTTGGCACAATACATTGCAAATTCCACTGACATTGATAACTTAAAGCGAGAAACCAAAATGGTAAGCCGGCTTCATAGATATACGTCATAGATATACCTAAGTATATCTATGACGTCACTTGATGATGTTACCGAAAATAATTAAGTCAAATATATTGTTGTCTCTTTTTACGTGCAGTATTGTAGACTTGTTAAAAAGAGATAGATAGAGTTTTATGAATACAATATCGATATTAATTATATTTATTATATTATTACATATATATTATAGTACCTCTGAGTACTAAAACCAATGGAGATGACATAATGTTCTATACGAACAATCTGCTTTACAAATATGATTAATATCGATATTGTATTCATAAACCTCTATCTATCGCTTTTTAACAAGTCTATAATACTGCACGTAAAAAGAGACAACAATATATTTGACAACTATTTTCGGTAACATTATCAAGTGACGTCATAGAAATAAAGTGAAATGACAGTACGCAAAGGCGCCATATTTGTTTCTCACTCTAATTGGGCTTCACTTTTTCGTAGTTATGCCATCTCCGTTGGTTTCAGTAACTCAGAGACGAATACCTACTCAGAGGTACTCAGAGGTATTTATTTGTCTGTAGGTCTGTCTGTCAATTCAACTGACTGTTGTCTGTCATTGTCAATGTCAATTGTCATGTCATTTAAATTGGTCTGTGATTTTATTGTCATCTCTGGTGATTTGGTTTTACATTTCGTGTTTTTAAAATTTTAGGAAATCTCATATATTTTGTACATTTTCCGAGTGTTTTGACCTCAAAATGTCTGAGAATGTAAATATTGACCTATCTGGCGAAATGAATGCAACTGTGGAAAAGAAGGGTTTCCAAAAGTATGTGAATGATATGGAATTGTAAGTCTTACTAACACTTCTCTACGTGTGGCGTTTGCTTCGTGTTTTGTTATTACTCGCTTATCAATTCATCAATCAATGGTATGCGAGAAAACTGTGTTCTCGTGTTACACGCTATTCAATCATGATAGTTAATTAGAATAATGTTATATGGTTGTACTAAGTTTCATAATTTCATTATTTGGATTAAAATAATTACCTTATATACTCAATTCTGATTCATTTATCCTTGCAGAATAAAATCACTAGTTTTTGATCCCTTTTTTGTAAAATTTAATCAAACTTTGTCGCATGGTCTATTCCTGTCAATGTTGCTAAGGAGGTGGAGAATATATCAATCAATTAATAATGCAGTTCCTTAATATTTTATGGATTCCTTTAGGATTAATTGACTTTTAATATCAAGTTCTAGATGTTATGGGATCAAACTTGTCTATTCATAAATTTGAATGCAATAGAAATTAAAAAAATGATTCATTTAATATCTTTAATAGGCTATTTGAAATACCAATTGGTAGAAATGTTGTACTTATAATTCAGTTAAAATAGATGGTAAAAAGAATCTTATTAGAGAACCTTGATTATGATAAGTACATGACCAGAATCATGCTGGTCCTGTTTACTTATCACAGCTGTAAACAAGTTATAAATTTCACCGTCAAACATTGCCCTGGCGTTAATTGGTATAAGAGTCGCTTTTGCAAATTAATTTAAAATGTGCCGCACCGGCGTCTATAACTCCCTACTCGTAAAAATCAAATACACAAATTAATATTTAATGGTATTTTGCAAAATCAACATTACTTAGGTGTTTTGGGCATATATTTCCTAATTTCAAGAAAATAAATATATCTATAAACCCAGTTCCTATCATGTTGTTGATTTTCAGGAAAAGTTAAAATGACAATGCGCCCAAGAAATTATGATTTTTCTAATCCTTTATATCAATAAGCATGTGATGTCTTTGGTTCTTCTTATGTTAAAAATATTGATATGGGGTTTTTAATTAATGCAAAATTTATATTAAGTATTAGTTGCTTGTCTAATGTCTGTTTATTTTTGTTTTTCAATCCTATTTACCAAACTATGTGAGTACCATACAAATAAATTAAAAATAACTAGTAAATAAATATTACCTCCTATTAACTTAACATTGTTTTGTTTTTTTAAGTCAAGCTTTGTATGATATATATTATTTATTGCTATTTCATGAAATACAGTTATTTAATTTAATTGATATTTACTATACTATGTAATTAATGTGTGCAGAATTATGCAGAATCTTCGCTCCGGAGCTGCCCCTGCCCTGGTGATGGGCATGTTGTCTTCTAGAAGGTCATGGACACAATTTGTTGCTACTGAAAATTTCAAGGTATTTATTGTAAGCAGAGAAGAACAAATCGAAATCTTAGGTAGTCAAGATAGCAAGTATAGCCTTTGAAATATTAGTTAATTATGGGGTAAGAGGAAAACACAAGTTCAGACAGTAATATACATATTAATATTATTAGCAGTGCCCTGCAGTTTTACCCAAGTAGTTGTCGTTGGAATAAATGAATAAAATAAAGCCTATGTAACTTGCTGATAAAGTAGCTTTCCATTGGTAAAAGAATTTTTCAAATAGGTCCAGTATTTTTTGAGCGTATTCAACACAAACAAACAATCAAATATCTCCTCTTTATAATATTAGTATGATGAATGCAGAAGCAGGTTTGTTCTGTTTGTTCTTCTCTGACATTTGGATCAGTTGAAAAGTAAAATAGGCAACTATATTGCTTATTTTATTCAAAAATAATATCTTCCCTCCATCAGGTACCTGCATCAGTGCCGAGACTATCGCGCCGTTTCTACAGAAATGTCGAATATTTTCAAGCAAATTATCTAGTTGTATTTCTGGGATTGTTTGCTTACTGCCTGTAAGTTGATCAATGGATTTTTTTATATTTTGTTTGTTGCATATATACCAACAATGTTTTATTTATGTATAATTCTATATAATATTTATATATCAATATTGGCATAAACCGTATAAAAACTATGTATGTTTTCAGTATAACTACTCCACTACTGCTAATTGCTATGGTTGCAAGTTTCTTTGGATACAAAAAGCTTACTTCTGGACCAAATACATGGAAGGTAAATTAAATGTATCCTAATAAAATATTTGCATTATACATTCGTATATTTAACAGGCCATGAGTACTTAACTAAATTTTTGTGATGGTAATTTTCAGCATAAAGTAAGTTTCTATAATTTCTTCTCTACATTTTCAATTGTATCTACTTCAAAAGATTATGCATGAATGAATATAAAAGATGTATTCATTGTTTATTACTGTTAATTAAATACCTACATACATAACATCACGCCCACAATCCCCGAAGGGGTAGGCAGAGTCAAAGGGGCAGCATGCCCCTTCAACCACATTCAGCCAAAGACAAAGTTGGGCTGGGTTAGATGGAGAATTGTGAAAAAGCAGTGACAAGCGGCTAAACTGTCGCCTACACAATCACACACCCAAAATCCGATATACCATTAGTCGCCTTTTACGACATGCTAGGCAAGAACCACAGTTGGCATATTCTTTTTAAGTACCAAACCAACATGGGGCAATTAAATACCTACCTCCATTTTTTTAAAACCCATACTTATACCTAGTTACAAAATAATAATATTAACAATATTATAATATATTATATTTATTTTAAATATATACAATATTGCTGTCCTGTTATGTTAATTAGTAATCTGGACCTTGTCACTTGGTTTTGAATCTTTTATTTTGGCATAAATACTTTAACATCCAAATCAAGTTGATTGGATCCAGTGTGTGAATACTAATAATTGACTTTGTCGAATGTATAACATGGTATCTGAATTGTTTCTCTTGTCACTCTACACTATCCTGACCTTCATCTCTTTAGATTGGTAACTGGGAGTTGACAAAGACGCAGCAGTACATGGTGGGCGGGGCGGCTTCCATGGCGCTTTGCTACTTAGCTGGAGCGGGAGCTGTACTGTTCTGGGTCTTAGGTAAATGTTTCTACTTATGATCCCTACTAATATTATAAATGCGAAAGTTACTCTGTCTCAGTGGCAGAGGTGGCCAAATGCCACAGGCCCCTGTTCGGAAGGCGCATCCGGAATTCCGTGAGCACGGGGAACCTCCCTATGCTACAGCATTGAAATCGAATAATTTTCCGAGCGAGAGCCGCAACCGATGAAATTTATACGGGCCTCAAACGATATAGTAACGCCACTGCTGTCTGTTACGCCTACACCGTGTAGGCGCAACAGACACAGAGGCGTGTTGGCTACACGCCTAAACTAGTAATTAACCGATTTGGTAAAGTTTGGCCCTGATGTTTGAGCCCTGAAAAATACGTAGGGTTTGGCTTGAGCTTGTATCATAGAATTAATTAATATCTACCTAAACCGCAAGTGATGAGCGATGAAGAGAAAGAGATTACGATCGCAATTCACAAAGGGGTAAACCACATTAATTGTGTAATGTGTAAAATACATAATTGACCGCGGCCGGAGTCGTTTGCAAAAAAGGCAAGATAATGCAAGTTCCTTAATCCTTTAGGTGCCACGGTGACGGTGGTCGCGCTCCACGCCAGTTTCTTCGACATCGAATCGCTGCCGCAAGCCGAGGGCGAGGAGTCGTTCCCCATGATGATAGAGCAGGTGTGACATTGCCAGCTGCCGTTCTTCCTGCCGCCGCCAGGGTGTATAACACCACCCCACCGTTCGCCCATGACGTAAACGTGCCGCGCAACGTTTTTGAAGAAATTAGCAACATAGTATATTCATAAATCTTGTATTATTTGTGGTTTAAAATTAACACTCTTTACTCATCCAATGTTTTCTAACCTTTTTCAAAATGATGCATGCAACGGGATAAAAAAAAAACAAATTATACCACTCTATTTGCGTATGTATGAGGGCTAATAATATTAGCAAAATATTTTAATAGGGCATAATTTACTTAGTAAAATTATAACTCGATAAAATTAATGCAGTCCCAATTTCTCTAAAAGGGCATTTCATATATATTTTAATGTAAATGTTAGTGTTATAATATAATGAGTACCTACTTACTTAACCAGTAGTTATACTCATGAGTTTACCTTGTAGAAAATGATAATTATTGATTAATGAATCCATGCACTTAAATAATTATTGCAACAAACTGTGAAGATAAATATCTGTTAAAATTATAATGTAAAGCATTCATTGGAGTATATCCTACTTTTAGAAATAAATAAAATGTATTAAATACAAACATTGTGGAACTACTTACCTATTAAATATTCTGTATTAAAGAAAATCGAAGCATTTGTAATTCACATAATCGTTCTATGTATATTTGTAAATAGTTTAATTATTTATTAATAAGTTTTGATCGATATTAGTTTGTTGTTTCATTTATTAAACAGACCGACTTTCTATTCTATTAGTTACATTGGACCACTAAAAAAGAGCGGCTTTATCTTTTAATTCAGTGTGGGGAGGGGAGTCGTTTAGTCAATATCTTTCCCGTCCTTGGATCCGCTCTTGAAATCAATGTAGTATGCATAGTTTACATCTTGCAAACATACGTACATAAATCAGTAGGTAGCAGGTACTTAATATGTATATTCTTATAATAGAGTAGTCCTAATTTTTCACTTGCACTGTAGTAAATAGGGGAAGCGGGTAGAATTTATATTCGTCACTTTATTTATTTGATCATGCGCACTGATATGGTATTAGGGGCTCAAGGACCACTGAAGGAGTTGTTGATGAAGATTAAGCTGTGTCAAATAGTGACTAGTAACCCGTGTGACTTTACTTAATTGAATTTACTAAATTGTGACCAAGTATAATTAGAAAATATTATATTATTTTTCGTTGGAAAAACTTTAAAATTAGGGACCCAAGGATGTGAATTTTCAATTATTGGGAAAAATAGAAAATAAATCTTAATAAAATACTCAATAATTTGTATTGTTTAATACAACTATAGTTTAAAAACAAATAGAAAATAAAAAGCAACTTTTATAAAACTATTCACATTATTTCTACTAAAATGTGACAAACTTTAAATGTGAATAATATTTCCATAAAGAATATTAGTTAAAACAATTTATAATATTATTTATGTATATATTTAAAAGACATCACTAATAAATCAGTCCCGAGACTCCGGGGGGCGAGTCGCACCGCACTAGGCACCTTAACTATTTATTTTTAAATAATATTATCTACTCTTTAAGGTCGGATTGTTTTAAGGCACTTAATATATTTTTGCATTTACGTCGAAACTTGCTAAAGTCATAACTACACAAACAAGCAATTTTCAAAAACAAGGTCATTTACATTCATAATAATATTCATGGTACAATCACGGACTAGTAAAAAAAGAAGGACTCAAAAGAAGGTCATACTATAGCGTGAGGCCACGTTTATGCATGTGTGAGTAAGATGGAGCCATATAGCCACCAGATATTGGATATCTGACATTTGGTGCACCTGAGAAGCGTCAACGGCTAATTAGTGGCGCGCAATCCTTCTTTTTTTACTAGTCCGTGGGTACAATATATATCTAACTTTAAGTTAATTTCATTTTTGTTTTTTTATAAAGTATATGGGTATATATGTATAAAAAAAATATATATATATACATATATATGTAACATTTTATAAATTAGTCATACTATGTTATCTTTTATTGATTGCACTTGTTAAATTCATAGAGACTGGTTATCTTCAACTAACAATATAAAGGATAAAATATATGTTGTCATTAAATGTTGATTTAAAATTTTTTTTCTTCAGTTTACCTCACATAAGAACAAAATATTTTTTCCTTTGAGCAACAATTTATAAAATTTTAAATAGGAACACAGTTTTACATATTCTCTCAAAATATAAATTTGATAATTTCTTTTGTCATGCTTTTATGACATTATATATTTTTTAAGGGAAATATACACAAATAATATAATTATATCACAAAAACATTATGATGAGATGACTGCGCAGATACAATAATATTAAAATACTTATCTGATTTTGCAATCATTCTTTTCATAATTAATAGAGATGGGGTTGAGAAATCACCAGACGAATTACTGACATTGATAATTGTTATTCAGCTATTATTCACCATACATTATCAATAATATTCACTTAACCCTGCAGAATAGTCATACGTCTATAATAATAATGACCAAAGCTATTGAGTTATATATTACAAGCTAAATATTTTTAAAGCCCCCTGGAAGACAATGATATAAGAAACTCTATTTAAATAACATAGAATACATAAATTGTATCTTGAAATTAGGAAAAAAATCACAATACTTTGTGATTATTAATTTTAGTCAGTTCCATGTCAGCCACAAGTAATATGTCATCCCACTTCTGTGAAGGAGTGTCAGGTGGGACAGCAACATTAGGCTTCAGTTCTTTGCTGGTCTGTGGGGTTGTGAATTCCAACTTACGTTTCGATTTCCCAGCAAAAACTTGGCAAGTGGGTGTTCGCTGAGCTTCTAAAACATTGAGTGGTGTAATGGGCGGTGTCTCTACGATTACCTCTTCAGACTTTTTTATCTTTACAGGCCCTGCATATTTAAACACTGGCTTTTTTAACACAGTGTTGTTGCCAGAAACCTTTTCTATGAGACCAACTGAAATGAAAACATTGGCAATGTCATATAACCTTCTGACTTTTGATTTGTGCTGGCGATCTTGTTGCTCAGGGGAGAGAGTGGATTTGTTCTTGCTAGATGTGTCAATGAGAACTCTTACAGCCATTTCAAGGTTTATACACTTATTCTGAAAATAAATATAATCTTGTAACTAAATGATATTAAATGATATAATTAAGTATCAAAATAAGAAATATATATTAATATTTAGAATAACCTACTGGTGGCTCGACTAAAAACAGCATCAGGAACCTCTGCGCCATGACGCCCAAGGTCTTGTGTTTGGGTGCAGGTGGCTTAGGCGCCCTTCCTCTCAGAGCATCAGACAATTTGAGAATTTCCCCCTCTTTCTTCAGCATCTTCAAGAAAGAATTCAGTCGTGACCCTCCATACCACAGGTAAGTATTTTTCCTTCTGTGCACTGCACATTGGATTGCTTCTAAAATATTTATTATGTCATACATTCTCCGTTTCTCTACTCCCAACCGAGCTGCTGTGCTGTCCAATTGTATTTCTACAGTCCCGTTTCCATGAAGAGGGTAAAGCTCCAAAAATCTAAAAAAATATATGTATTAGGAAATTAAAAAAAACTTTTAAAATTTTTATTTACTGTTGCAACAACTGCCTCATTAGTCTAGTGGTAGCATGTACCGCCTAAGAACCAAGAGATCCCAGGTCGGACCAAAAGTTTGTGGCCCAGCCACAAACTAAGTCAATATTGAAATTACTCAGTAACAGTCAGGAGTCAGGAAGTTAGTGTTTTAATCACCCCCGTGGCTGAAAAGCATGTTAAGCCATTGGTCATGTTAGTTAGTTAGTTAGTTGGGCATTTGTTTTCCGCACTTAGCCTCATAAGTGGGCCATTGTGCGTAAATGGTCACTGTACCACTACAGTGATCATTTAAGCCATTGGTCATGCGCCTGACCTCTCTTCAGTCGTGTCGAATTGCCATCTCACCGGACTATGGGAATGAAGGAACAGAGAGTGCACCTGTGTTTGCGCACTATAATATCTGTGCAGTTGGCTAACCCTCGGTGGGATTGACCGCCGTGACCGATATCGGTTAGGAGGACTTATTACTGATACAGTGTCAGATCAAGACTTTAAATGATACACAAAACATAGGGCTTGTAGATTTGCTACACCTAATATATGGCTAATTCGCAACTGTCTTGATGGCAAGAAATGAGTGTGGTGTATCGCAGGACTGCTTTAATTAACTTCACAAAAAATGTGCGTATTTTATGCATGAACTAGTTAGTACCGATTACAAATAATGATTTGACTATGTCATGTATGCACCTGTCACACAGTATTTGCAGAGACTTTTCCTTTCGATGTACAGTGCTTGGCGGCGGGGTCGGGTACGGCGACGCATTGTAGTTCACGAAATCGTTCTCTTGCAATGCGACACTGGTCAGCAACTTGAGGTTAGCATTCGGCGACACATAGCTGGCTGAATTCGTAACTTCCGAGAGCGCGTATCGCTTTGGTGTACAGGTAATGTTGTCATCTTCATACATTGTGTGTGAACATTATGTAAATTTCCTGTATCACAAAATATTCGCGTAATTTTTGACAGCTTCGTGTTAATCCAGTTGGTTGCTCATTCAAAACAAGAATAACAGATTGATGAATTACAAGCCCGCCACATTTTCTATAGGACGCCTTATAAGATCATTTCTAAGTAGAAAATCTTAATTATAATGAGATTTATAAATTTGTTTAAATTAACCTAACAATAAACAATTTTGACAGATATAATTGCGCGCGAGCTGCGCTGGGATACACGAAGCTGCAAAGCAAAATAGGTATAATGCGTTTTGGTTTTGCAAATAACATGGAATAAAAAAAACATTTTTTGCATGATTGTTTCAAAGTAACTGATATTGCACGCTGTTAATTGAATAATTGTAGGGCGCTAAAATAGACACCATTTTATTGAATTAGAACAGAGTAGCTCGAGTTTTCTTCAACAAAAACCCATTTTGCGTTTAGTTTCTAGCATTCCCTCGATTGTTTGAGAAACCGGAAATATGTGTTTTGTCTATGTTTAACCGGTCTATGGTCACAGCAGCGATTTTTTTATTGTAGATCATGTCATGGCTGGCGTGAAGCTTGATTTCTTTCCTTGCAAAAGTGAGCTTGGTTTTCTTTGAAAGTGTTGATTACCGTCAATGTTTTGACTTTTATTTACATATATTCTGCACAAGATAATTCGTGCACGGTCGTTTAATTATTGGATAGTCCATTATTCTATCGAAACATGTGGATGCATCTATTGTAGTCGTGAAAGGAATTCATCAATGACAAAATGAACGACGGCGACTGGATTTGTGGCGACCCGAACTGCGGAAATATAAATTTTGCGCGTCGGGTATCATGTTATCGTTGCAACAAGGAGAGGCCTGATGGTGGAAAGCCTTTCAAAAAGAAACTTGGCACAGAAATCGGAAAATCTGCCGCTGAAAAGTCTCGGGGATTGTTCAATGCTGACGATTGGCAATGCAATAAATGTGCGAACGTGAACTGGGCCCGGCGTCACACTTGCAATGTTTGCAACGCTCCTAAATTCGGTGAAGTACGTGTAATTACTATTGTATTTGAAGCGATTAGGTATGTTGTGGTGCCAAATAATCGATAATGGTCGGTTTTAGGTGGAAGCCCGCACAGGCTACGGCGGCGGTTACAACGAACGTGGAGTAGTCGAGTATCGCCGCCGGGAACCGTCCTCGGACGACGAATATGACGAGTTCGGCAGGAAGAAGCGCAAGCGCAAGCATGAGCCTCAAGATAAGGTAAATAAATCATCGAAATAGTTTTAAATTTTGTTATGTTTTGTTTTAAACACTTGTTGAAATAAGTCACATTGAAGGCTAACTCATGCTTTTAATATGATGATTTATTTTCAAACTCAACAATCTGTATCATCTTTGCTTGTTTAAAACAATCTTTAAATTCAGGGGATAATGGAATTTGAAGCTACGAAGAGATGATGTTTACTTAGACGCTATAAACTTTTGAAGCACATCGTTATTAAAGTGGAGATTATTTTTCCTGCCTTCAGGTTGGCATCACTGAAGGAGCAGCATTCAAAAAGTTGCCAGCAACAATGCTGCAGAACGAAAAGCTGGAACATATTATTCCAGGGCCTGCACCAAAAAATATGCACGTAAATAATGAGCGAGAGAAAATTTCAGGCAGCCTTAGTGACGGCTCAGTGTGCGAACTCCCACCACTCTCTAAAATGGCTTTCAGGAGACATCAGCTTCAGTCACAAACAAATTATCTTAGGCAAGACCATATGCTGCCTGGTTACAAAACAAATGGTTTCCAACCACGTAATTTTCAACCACGTAAACGTTATTCAAGTACAGGCGATAGGGATCAGACAGGTTCATCGGGCTATGACACCGCATCGAAGAAGAGCAAACGTGATAGCAGTGATTCACCGGTGAAAGCATACGACCCTGTAATGGAGAACAGGGTGTCGTCAACAAACAATGATTTTGTCTATAAATTCACAGGCCCAACACCGGTCGAGGATTTTCAAGTCACATACACTTTGGAAGAAAGAGTTAGAGCTGCAGCCCTTGCCCTTGTCTATAGTAATTGTAAAATAACCACTGAGAAATTTGAATGGTTGTATGATAAACCTGCACCAGATTTCAAGACAATTTTTGGTTGGAGACAGCGTCTTTTAACAACTGGTTGTTTGATTGATGGGCATGTGGATAAGAAGGATATTACTAAGCAACTGCCAGTTCCAAGTGAAACTAAAAACAAAAGTGAAATTACCAAGAAAGTTCTAATTACAAGAATACCTAACCCTGATGAGATTCCAATTATATCAGACACTGAAGACGAGGAACCTGATAAAGAATCTCAAAATCAAAACAAATTATCTCTGAGAAAAAGAAGTGTGAGTGTTGAAACATTAGTTATTGGACCTAATGATCACGAGACACGAAGAGGAGGAAGCTCAATTAGCACAAGTGAGAGAAGATCACAAGCCAGAAGTCAGTCAGACTCTTCACATGGAAGATCTCGTTCCAGTTCCAGGGACAGTCAAGATTCAAACTATCCTGATACAGACTCTGAAAAGTTAGGAAAAACAACTAATTCCAAAACATCTGCAACAAATAATAAAAATTCTCTGCCATCAAGAGCATCAATTCATGCGTCAGACTCCGACTCTATTTCATACAATAGTGAAGATGAAAACTTCTTGTCTAGGGTGTATGGTGAGGGCCGAAAGGTTAAACGCAAATTTAAGAAACGTTCGACTGCTGCGCCTGCCCCAGCTGTGAAACCTACTAATTATGTTACAAATGATTCTCACAACTTCCAAGGATACAGTACAGCAAAACCGTCAATGCAACAAACGCCATTAGTAACTGGAAACATTTACACATGTAACTTGCGCAACATGAATGCTAGAAACCATGATAATGTGATTGATACTGATGGTTGTTCAAGTGAGTACATTCCTACAAGATTAGGTTCAACAAAAAATTATCAAGAATTTAAAAATAATGTCAGGCGGAAGGGTTATTGGGCAAAAGGGAATGGATCAACATTCGGAAAGAGTATTAATATATCCAATGAACCCATAACTAGAAATGTTCCAAACAAACCTAGGAGTACTTATTCTACGAGTCCTGAAGGCACACATATGCAACCGCAAATTTCTTATAATGTTGTGAGCACTCAGAATCTGAACTCTTCTTCTTCCCTTACAACATTTCAGAATGTTCATAATACGAGTGGCCACAATGTTCATCCTAATACAAATAATATTCATAATTCAGTTAGTAATCAGAAAATTCATAATCCTGGAGATAGTCAAAACATTCTTCATATTAATGATATCAAAACTAGACCATCAAATAGACCAGAAATGTATGGGCTCAAACCTCAAAATCTACCTACATTTAAATCACCCATGGAAGTTTATCCCTCACCAAAACATAATGCCATACCTAACCACCATACAGTTACTGTAAATCGAAGTATGAATTTCAGTGCACAGAATGTTGATATCAATGAACAACATTTATCTGTTGACAAACCTGCACAGTCCACCCCTAATGGGAAATTGGATAGAATGCCAGAGAATACATCACGTATTTTCGATGCAGTACAAAGCAATAACACCTCGAAAAATAGAAGCATATTGGATATCTTTATGAATGATGAGGCACAATCCCATCAAAGTCCAGAGAGAAATAATGATCTCAAGAAATATGATGGTATACATAAAATGTTTGAAACATCATGGGATGAAGATGATGATGCTCTTTATAAGAATGACAGTATGGACGAGGCAACTGATATCCAAACTCCGCTTGGCACGAGGGCCCAGAGCCCCATTTCCAGCATGTTATATGCAACAGATGATGACCAATCCATCCAAATACCGCAAAAAAAGTTTTCACCAATAAAAATCACACCAGAAATAATTCAAGGTAAACAAGAATTGTTACTAGGTCTCTTAAAAGATGTTGGAGAAAAAGAATCAGCAGAAAAATCTTGTATAAATATTCAAACACAACAAAATAAATTGCACACGTTAGGACCAGAAGCTATACCAGTAGAGCTTTCTAATGAAATAATTTGTATGTCAGAGGAACCAAAAAATACTATATGCCAAGAAAATAAACCTGAGGCCATAAAACCTTCAAAGCAAATACAGATTATTGAATCAGTTACTATTAAACCAAGTAACAATGAAAAACGGCAGGCACAAAATGATGGAAGTAATACAATGCAAGAAACGACTAAACCTCCAGTGATGTTAGACCAACATAAAGTGAATGATCTATCTCAAGATGTACAAAATAAAGAAGTTGAAATATCTGCGCCACAGCCAGCGCCTGTTCTTGATCTGGCTAACTTGCTTTCTGGCATTAATACTAACACTCTTTTACTCGCTCTTCAAAACCTACAACAAATTAATCAAGTTCCTAAAGATAAAAGCCCTGAGAAAAAACAAAGAGATAAT
Source organism: Glyphodes perspectalis (assembly GCA_951394215.1). NCBI lineage: Eukaryota > Metazoa > Arthropoda > Insecta > Lepidoptera > Crambidae > Glyphodes > Glyphodes perspectalis. The sequence goes on from OX596201.1 coordinate 7,206,089, forward strand.
GCTGAAAATAATGATGAGGTTTATCATGTGGAAACTATTAATTTGACTAACGATGAAGAATGGGAGAAAGAATCTAACAATGAAGGTAGTATTGAAAGAGAGTTGCAGAAATTAGATGGCAATACTGGAGATACTCCATTTTTAAGTGATATTTTTGATCCTGGTCCAGTGGTGCTGCCTTCTAATATTGGCAGAAAGTTAAACATCAATCTGAAAACTGCAGAAGAGAATAAGCAAGAAGCACACAAACCGCATTTGAACGAAATTGCGCCTGTTATTGGTAACTTCAAGAGTTTCGCCCTGCCAAAACCCATAATGCTGAATAGGTTAAAACTGACAGTTAAACCTCCTGATAGGCCCAAAAAGACTCCAAATGGGAAGAAGCTTAAGCGTAAAAAGAAGGTTTGTATTTTCCAATGTTACCTGTGTCAGAACCTATACAAAACTTGAGCTTATCAAATCTTCCGAAACTTCTGCTTACTTCACAAGCCACTTAATGTTTGTCTATCCATTTGCTGTAACGTTTTTATCGTAATTAATTAGCTTCTGGTACAGGAAGATTTCCTTCAATGTTTTTGGATTCTATGGATGTGTTTTGTTGCAGAGCAAAGCGTCCGCTTCACAAGGAGAGGAGGAGGGAGAAGACGAAGAAGAAGAATCAGGCGACGAAGCCGACTTGTCCAAATATGATCTGTGGGGAAGCGATGAAGAACAAGGGAATTCTTCCAAAACTGGTATATATGGCACTGTTTGCATAATCATTAATCTTTGTGTATAAAAAAACAAAAAATGTCGGAAATAATTTTAGGCTAAACAAAATAAATAAAATCAACTTGCAACTTAACAAAACGCACCAATTTAAAATCACAAAGAAACGCGGCAGCACGAATTTTCCAGTTTGCTAGGGACTTCCTATTTTCTATCTAACTTTGCCGTTAGCTTTTGAATACATGTTAGTTATTGGGTCTCTGTCCTATTAGTTATTGGGTTCGCTTATTTTTATTTTCATGATTCCAGAAAATGCAGACAAATCTAAAGAAGGAGAAACGTCAAAGGAGGGACAAGAAAGGGCAGATAGTAAAAATGGAAAACCAGCGACATCGCCGCCGCAAAAGAAGAACAGTAAAAGGTGATGTGAAATATATTTATTTTTAATGTAACATAATTAAAGCGTAATATTACCCGATTAAAATGTTTTTGTGTTAAATATATGTAATAAAAAAGAAATATCCGAAAGATTCCGAATAACACATAAGTTAAAGCACTTGTGATATATATTTAACACCCAAACATAAGACAATCACAAATTCACCACACAGATATTTGTCCTGGATGGGCATCGCACCCACTACTCTCGGCGCATACGACGTTACTTCTGAATGCGCCGTTGCACCATTTAAATATTTTAACACGTTCGCGTGAGCTACGTCGTACGACGTCGTGAGTATATGCTTAAGAAACGGCGCAACGTCTTATGACGTCCTAAAGATTATGATATGTATTTCGGCGGAACACCGCCCGACGTCTAATTTAAGAGTAAATTCATATACCGTTGCTCCTTTGCGCCGCATTACATCCCATTTTTGTAGTTTGTTGCGCCGTGTAGCTTGGTTACATGGTGTATGTCTTACGGCGCGACGTCTTCACACGTTGCTTTAATTTGTATGGAAAAAAGGTTGCGCCGTTATGCAACATTTTGGACATGTGGTTGCTCACGCGAACGTGTTAACTAGCACAGCGAATGATTAGTTTGGCTTTCGACATATAGTCGCTTCGGTTTGTTTTCGTCACAGTTTTTATTAAATCTGGAGATTTTCTTTCCGTTATTTATCTAGCGATACCTTACGAAGCTGAGAGATCCACTCTGCCGTCCTACATACGCATGCTTCACAGCATCCTCACCCATTTTCTGTATGTGGCCGAGCTAGCGAGTTTGTGCTTTTATTCCGCCGATGATGTCGGCTTGTACCAATACTAATATTATAAAGAGAAAATATTTGATTGTTTGTTTGAATTGAATAGAGTCCGAAACAACTGGACCGATTAGAAAAAATCTTTCACCAATGTAAAACTACTTTATCAGCGAGTAACATAGGCTTTGTTTTGTCCCCGTATTTCCGCAAGAACGGGAACTACGCAGGTGAAACCGCAGGGCGCTGCTAGTTTGTAATAAAAAGTAACGAACATATTTTGTCCAGGTCCCGAAGCTCTTCAACCTCCTCGAGCTCCTCGTCAAGCTCTAGTTCTAGTCACAGTTCTTCACAAGCGCCTAAAAACAAGTAAGTCACCAGATTCCTCTCGTAATACACGGTATTGACCTTTACACATACATAAACACACTGATTGATAAATATTAAAATAAAATTGATAATCGCATTACGTTAGCATATGAAGAACATACATTTATCTACACCTCTATCTGATGGTCAAATGAAGGAGAATAAATCGACGTACTAATGACTTTTTGTTTTAAAATATAATTGAATTAATTACTCTTTGACGCGCGGCGAATAAAATACGTATGTTAAATCAAAATGCATTGAAATGCCGTTGAATCTGCTTCTACGGGCAAGTTGACTATTATGTAATATTAATTTCGGACGCTAGATTTGATGACTTCAACCTGAACAGCGAGCGGGAGACGTCGCCGCGTGCGCGCCGCTCGCGCTCGCCGCGCGCGCGCGCCGCCGTCGCGCCGGCGCGCCGCAAGTCGCGCGACAGCCGCTCAGCCGGCGAGGCCAGGTCAGTTCTACTTTACTAGTGTAGTGCCTTGCTAGAGTAGTGAAGCAAATAGGTAGTGTACAATAGCGATGTTGCCAACATACACAAGTAAACCCAAGATAATAGGTATGATGCCACCACATACCAGTTTAATATAATTATGTACTTAAAACGACACATTATTTAACAACCTAATCAAAATATAAATTGCAATTATAATATGCTTGTTTTGTTCAAATAAAAAAAAAATGTGTCTGAAAGAGTAAAATGTTAAGAGTTACTTAGATAAGTAATTCAAATCTTTACCACGCGCGTCTCGTTTATCTGGTCCGAATATCAATTTCCGTTTTCAATTTCTTATAGGAGAATAAATATGCAGCTTCAAAAACAGAAGTTTGTTAAGTGGTAGTCTAGATGAGGGAAATGCTATATTCTGATTCACGCTCCTAATGCCGTTTAGTGGATACCATGCGTATAGAGCATAGGTTCCCAACCTTCTTGGATTACCGCCCCCCTTTATAAGAAAAAAAAAATCCAACCCCCCTTTAAATAATATACCAATTTCATATGTCTATACATATATTATTATCTATTAAAATTAAATTAGTTACCTCCCTGTAATCGTACAATTACTGGTCGTGGCTGAGGGATAAACGTCTTAAACGGCTAGTTACGATGTTTTTTCCTAAAAATAGAGTCAAGTATTTTATGATGTTAAATTTATGATTAGGTAGTATACCAAGACCGTTTCCTGAACTGTCATAACGCCCGCCATTTGCCTAAGGCCCGCCACCGCCCGGCTCCCTCGAAAATCTCCAGCGCCCACTAGGGGGCGGTATCGCCCTCTTTGGGGACCTATATAGAGTGTCGTTTTCCATAGGAGTCACGACAAGGAGTGGTCCCGAGACCGCGACCGGCGGGAGCGCCCGCGCGGCGCCCGCGACGAGCGCAAGGAGCGCCGGTACAGTCGCGAGGGCGGCAACCACTACGGCGCGCACGGCGGCCGCGGGAGGCATCGCTAATGCCACCGTAGGCCGCGGCCTAGTGGTGGTCACGGGAGGCTTCGCTAATGCCACCACATACCGCGGCCACGACGGCAGCGGCGAACAACGTAACGTGGTCAGTAACGGTAGCATCGTCGTAGATGTGCGTAAAACGAAACAGATTTGCATTCTGTTTCACCTTTCCCTGTTTATCGCGCCGCCGTCCGCTCCGCTCGGCTCGCCGGCGGCGATGGCGGCATAGCCGCGGCTTTACGGCAGTTTTTTGAGTACGCTGTAAAAAGTATGGTTGGATTCAGAATAATTGCGTTTAACTGCGGGCAGCCCATACTGTAGATCTAGTAATATAGTTCCATTGACATGAGAAGTAACTTCTAGTAGTGGAAACATTGAAGTTTTCACGTAATCGAGATGGGCTAAGTATCTAAAATCCCCACCACAAGTCTAAGCGACTGTAGTCATAATGGATTTTGTGGATTTTTAGGGAATATGCCAAAGTTCAGAATGAGTTTGTTCGTTGAAAATTGTTTGCAGAATTACGTGTGAAGGATTAATGGTTGTACATTTTAGTGATAACTTGTTATATAACAATAATTAAACAGACAATATTTTTTGGATGAGAGTATCGTTAATCTGCAATAATACCAATTTATCAAGGTCAGTCATTTGATTTGCCTGTCGTCTCGATCATAACGCACGATTCTGGCAGAAGCGACGAGAGTTCGGAATTAACCGTTCATTCATTCTTCTACTCACTTCTTGAATTTTCTATTGGTTTCACGGGAAATTCATGGACCACTACTGTCAAAATCGATATCTATAGTGCGAACGTTCAAGATCTTATAAACGACTAGGTATTGTATAACATCTATAGTTTTTAGATTATGACTGACTATATATCGGCGTTAAGAAAGTTAAAATAGTGCAACTAGGTATAATAGTTGTCATTATTATGTAAAATATAACATTTTAAGACAGAATTCCTTTTAGATGTATAATTTTAGGAGACATAATTAACACATTGCTTTAATTCATCAAATCAGCAATGTGTTAATTATGTCTCTTATAATGCAGATTATGTGTTCTCATATATTGTAAATCGATCGAGGTATTTACATTGCGATTATCATCTAAAACATATTTTAAATGGCGTTTCATTTGCCAATCATTCACTCTTTATCGTTGTTTTTTTCTTGATAAATATATATAGTTCATATAATAGTGGATTTATTAACATTTAATGATAATTACAATATAAATGATTGATGGTCAGGTTAGTTTTACTTAGATTGAGTTAATTATATGATTTCTAGTTCCTGATTTATTTCGTGACGAAACTTGCTAAAGTCCGGGTGCGTTGTCAATTTGTGATAATAATTATGGATATTATGGTTAAGTTCAAAATTACTCATTTTAATTTTCTGAGACCTTGATACAAGTTTATCTATAGTGTACATAGTTTTATAAATCGTAGATAGTTCTAGTGTTATTTAAGGTGCAAATAATACGAGTCGTCATTGTATGTATTTATGAGGAGGTTATATTTTCCAAATTGTCATCAGCTTGTCATGTGTATGATGAAATAATTAACCGCACTTTTTGCATTTAAGGATGTTAAATCTAGTATTGGAGTTAGAGTCAAGAAAATATGTCATGGTACAGCCGTATCAACCGGGATTTTGTTGTAATATACGTAGACTAAAATGTAGGATAACTAATATTTGAAATAAAAGATCTCGAGCTGATGCTAATGAGATAAATAATATTCTGTAAATACAAAATTTAGATGTAAGTTTAAATAACTCGTTATGCTTCAGATTGTGTCAATATCTTTTGGTTTTTGTAACTTAAAAGACAGTTCGTTTATGTTTAGGGTGGTAACATTTAAGAAATGTATGGTAATAGATTTACCATTAAAATAAAGATATGATGCAAAACATGCTTTTAATTTCGCACATAAGGTACATGGTTTACAAATTAAAAAATATTTGAGCTAAGACAAAAATATTTGACGAGTCTAACAATAATGATAAAAGTACTATCAAAATCTGAAATCTAAAACCATCTAGCCTTTCTTTGGGTCACCTGAAACAACGTGTAAATTCATTTTAATTTATGATTTATTCACTTAATTTTTACAGTCAATAAATTGGCTATAAGTTTAAAACTAGATTACGATTACTATACTATTTTTTATTACCTCCTTCCAAGCAGCGACATTCCTGAAAATAAATTGAACATTATAATTTTTATTATAGAAAAATCTAGAATTTCATAATTTTAAGCGTAGGGTCCTTTTAAAACGAGAGGGTTCAATTATTATTTCAAGTTTAAAGTTTAATGCATCGGTGTGCAATAAAAAATTCAAATCATCCTTGGCCTTCCATTTTACACTTAGCTGACATTATTATTTAGAAATTGTCGGTCTTAGCACAAACCTTCCATTTTGTTACTATCATTTGGGTACTTTATTCAGTCGATTGACACCAATATGTTCATAACTTCGCCTGTCCCGTATGACAATAAAACCACAACTTACAGCACTGATGACCATCGGCTTGGGCGGTGACTTCACCGGCCTGTCGTGCTTCGAGGGCGCCGGTTTCGGGGTGCACGTGCTATCCACTGCTCCACCTAGCATATGAGACAAAATATAAAACAATCTGATGATAGTGTTTAGTTGCTTTATGAAATTCAAATGGTAAGTATATCCTAGTAGAGCAGGGTTACTTAACCTGAGATCCGTAACAATAATTTTGAGAGACCATATGTCAAATATTGTATGTTATTATTACTATATTTGTAGTAATAAAGAATATTTTAAAACAATGTTATTTGCTTACCGAGATTGCATTTAGATGGCCTTAAAAGTACCTATCACAATCTGCTTTTTAGTTTGTTCTACATTCATACAAAGTGTAGGAAAAACGTTTTATTATTACCTGGTCCTACATTTGCTCCTTCTCCGGTGCTCACTTTGTATAACTATAACATAACATTATAAAATATTAGAAGGTAAATCGTGACTGATAATAACACAGTGGTAATAAGTACAGCTGCTTGTAAATGAATTAAATATAAATAATAAAAACAACATTTTTATTTAGTTATTTCAGGTACAGAACTTTTCTTTTAGGTACAGAAAAGCAAGTGCTTAGAGATTACGTTGCCTATTGGGGCTAGCTCAAGAATATTCATCATCCACCTTATGCCGAACCAGACTGTTTTATATGCTAGTATATTCTGGTGGACGTACGATGGGTTTGGTGAGCGGTGGTGGCTCAATGGTAAGGACACGCCCCTCTTAACCGAGGAGTGCGGGTTCAAACCCGGGCATGTAACTCTAGATTTTTCAAATCTATGTACATATTTATACCACTAGCTCGACGGTGAGGGAAAACATCGTGATAAAACCTGCAAATTCAAACAACTTTGAATTTGTAACCATAATCCAAAAATTGTCTGGTTCCCCTATCTTAGGGTTACGAAGATCAGATCGGCAGTCGCTTCAATGTAATTACCAGACTCGCTAAATCCTGGATCATGGTCTAAGCAGACTCCGTCTAAGCACGGGACATAACGCTAGGAAGATGATATTCTGGTGGACGTAACGGACTATGCCCCTAAGGGTAAACGACTAGACATGATTGCGCGTTTCTTTAGTGATACAAAGTATGAGAAAACCCGTTGCCAGGGCCGTCTTAAACCTGTTGGAGGCCCTGGGCACATAACGAATTATTATGTTTTTTCCGTAATAAATATCGGCAATCCATTAGTACTTTGGAACTAGGAGGCCTTCTCGATCGAGGGGCCCTGGGCACGTGCCCAGAGTGCCCAGTATGAAAGAGGGGCTTTGTTCGTTGCATCACGGTGCGTCTTTTGAATAAGCGCTGCTTATGGGTACATATTGTTATTAAGAGCGTGCGTGCGCGCGCGTGTGAGTAGACGCCCCAACCCGCTGACCCCACAACATAGATCGGCAGCTTTACGCAGAAGCCGCTGAAAAGATTATTTACTTTTAAACAAAAATTGCCCGTACTGATGTCTGTACGGGATTTCAGTGGCTTAGATTGCTACGAAACGAACCCTGCCGTCGTCACCGGCCGCCAGCCCTGATGACAGAGGCAGCACGTCTGGCCCCCACTGCTTGATGAAGTGTCCGAGTCTCGCCACGCGCTGCGCAGGAGTGGTCACCGTGTGCGACCCGCCGCAGTAGCGGTTGCAGAGGTGCTTGTCCGTTTCCGACCTGAAAGGAGGGCACAGTTAACAAACTAACTTAGGCGATGAACAATCTTGATGATGCAATCTTAATCAAAGTTATTCAGTAAGAATTGGTCTTCCTTAAGAAGCATTTTTTATCCCAATTCCCTTGAAACAAAGCCTAGTTTTTAACGTACAAAATTAAAAAGGAAGCTTCTCAATCCATCGAAGTCTTTTTTGCAACAATCTGTTTTATTATTTGTTGGAAGAAGAATATTATTAATCCCATCAAAAACAATACTTGTCAAAAAAACCAAGTCTCGCAACTTAGTTGTTCTACGGTAAAAAGTTGTGAGATCCATGTAATACCAAGTCGGTTATTAATATATTCAGTCTCTACTTAAGTGACTTTCTGTCTTAATACGTCCAGTCCATAAGACCACAATCGTGGTCCATAACAATTGAAAATCAATTGTGGTGTGGACTTGGTTTTTTTGACAAGTATTGTTTTTGATGGGATCTCATTTCTTTTTGTATTTTGTAGACAGTTCTACTTTTTTCCTTTTCGGTACCTTCTACTTATTGTATATATGTATATCTACCAGCAACGAATTTTCTTAAAGCCCTCTCTCTGACATATGAACTTTTCTTATTTTTGTAGGTAGCCTTCCGTTTTCTCTTTTCCGGTACTACTTCTTGAGCTTCAGCTACAATTATCTAAGAGCCCACTGCCTGTCTCTATGCGTTTTTCTGGGAGGCTTTGATGTTACAATTTTTGACAAATCTGGACTATAAATGCTTCTTGGTCTATTGTATTCACAAATTGAGGATTCCTGCGCTTTAACACTTCCAAAGTCGACATTAATTAGATGTAAACCGCCCAGACTTGTAACTGTAAGACTTGTAATTGTGGAACGAATTCGCATGACGGGAATACCCATTTTATACTCGACTTGGCGGGGGCACTACCGTGCGCCTTTATATTTTAGTTTTTTCTTAGTTCATACACCAAACACTACTTATATTCCAAATTTGAAGCTTCTAGGTCTGCTAGAAGTGCCTTAGAATTTTGATGATCGGTGAGTCAGTCAGTGAGTGACAAAATTAAGAAACCTTGACCCATTATAATTCTTAAAATACTGGTTCAAATTAAATGAAATTTGAAATAAAGACACGGTTTTACAATGCCTGCATGGTTACTGAAAATTCAGTCTTCTAGTTTTATCCACAACGAAGTTACAGGGGGTCGAAAATGGCCTAAATTGCTTCGAGAAAAGGATGGTACGGCCGTGCCGCTTTTTTGCTCGACTTGGCGGAGGCACTACCGTGCCCCTTTATATGCATGGTTACTGAAAATTCAGTCTTCTAGTTTTATCCACAACGAAGTTACAGGGGGTCAAAAATGGCCTGAATTGCTTCGAGAAAAGGATGGTACGGCCGTGCCGCTTTTTTACTCGACTTGGAGGGGGCACTGCCCCCAGATATAATATAAAAAGATGAGGGAAGAGTGTGTTTGCTTGGAATTTTTACAATTTATTGCATTGTAATTCACATCGTGCTTTCTAATAAAACCGGTACGTATACCAGTCAGTACCTTGTAAATAAAAGATTTTTTATAATATGCTTTCGAGGACAACAATCATAGTATGTTTAATGTCGTACATTCGCCTAACAATAGAAGTTAAGGACTGACTATTAGGGAAGTTTTGTACTGTGATAGTTATAACCTGGCTTTCTGTGGAGTTGGTTGTTTCCCTTGGCCCATCTGCTTGTCGATCTGCTCCCAGTCGTGCATATTTCGTTGGGGCAAGTTCGTCTGCTGCGTTTTCCGTATCGCGTCTGCAAGTAAAATACATTACCGATGAGTTCAGTTAGTCCCATGTTGGACGGGGGCTTAAAAATAATGCCAACTGTGTTTCTTGCCTAGCATGTGCTAAAAGGCGACTACTTAATGGTATATGGGGTTTTGGGTATCAGATTGTGTAGGCCACGAGTTAGCCATTTGTCACAAATTTTTCACAATTTTCCATCTAACCTAGCCCAGTTTTGTTTTTGGCTGAATGTGGTTGAAAGGGCCTGTTGGCCCTGACTTTGACTCTGCCTTCCCCTTCGGGGATTATGGGCGTGCTGTTATGTATGTATAAGTTCAATAAAAAAAAACTTTCTCAGAATAAGCTCAAGGCTTATATGCGAATGTAAATACTACGCCTATGGTGTGATTGCGACGCCTCTAATTGGGCAAAGCGACCACCACGTGTGATCATCTAACGTTCTTTTTAACGAGATTTTACTTTATACTTTAAATAAATAATAATAGTATATTCGACGCCCATGCAATGTAAAAGCAAGATAATCTGGAGGAATGTGTTCAAATTCTTTGTCTGCCAATTGCTTGGTGCTATAACAAAACTTATGGACGAAGACGCAGGGCCAATCTAGTTGAATCGGTAAATCGAAAGACGTACTAAGAATAACAATCGATGAGACTAACTTGCTCACATTACATGCAGGCGCTAGCTGGATTCCTATGAATGTGATAATGATAACTCCGTGTGGAATAATAAGGTAATAACAATTTGCGCTAAAGCCTACTGGTTAGAAGTTGAAATATTTTAACGCCTCGACGTTATTGTGCGCAATATTCCACGTATACCAGTTAGGGATTGCATGAATAAGTGAAAAAGGCTTCTTCAACTGCCTTCTATGGAACTGAAGCAATACTTATTTATTACCTAATCGGTCAAGATTATCAGTAGATACTTATGATCAGCATTTCAACGTTAAGGATTGTAAATAAGCGTCATAAAGGTTTCTTTGGTAATGGTCCGTTTCTGGTTGTATGCGATGCATTTATATTACTTATTTCTATGAAATGTATCTAGTCGTGCGTGATTTTATCAAACACTGACTGTTTTTCCTTATATGCGTTCAAAAAAGAAGTGTACCTGGTTATTTACGATTATTGGAAGTTCATTTTTGAAAAGTTTCATGCTTCTAAAATTCTACAGCCTGAAAAGTACTATCAATATAGCAGTAGTATTTTGTTGGTGGTGGATTGTTGCGGATGATAAGAGGGTAAACCCACGCTACGACATTCTAGGATTGCTGGATGCAACTATGACGTGACGGCGTTGGTAGATGTTGATAGTATATAACTAAGTAGGTATGTAGGTCAGTGGCGGATTTATGGTCTTGGCCGCCCTAGGCCCCAAGCCATATAGTAAATACCAGCCGCCTCTTTTCAGTACTAAAGCATCATCAGTTAATTTTTTATCACGATTGACCGCCCCTAATATCTGGCCGCCCTAGGCCCGGGCCTACTGGGCCTGCAGGTATATTATATTATATTCATAGGTATAACCAAGAAGGGTATTTATAGTTAGAAGACGACAAACCTTCAGAAATTGCTTAGTCTTTATTCTATTCTGAATAAGGCAATCACCTAGTTCGTAGCTGAGGTAAGGCTTCATAGACAGGTTGGCGGGCATGGGCCGGCTGACCGGCACGGAGCTCTCCGCTTCCGTCGGCATCACCGCCTTCGCGTCGCACGATATGCAGTTCACATCCCTGCTCGCCAAAAGTAATAGCCAATAATGAGAGCCTATGTAGATGAAATGATACTGAACTGAAAAGCAAGAAATGTTGTGTGTACCTACACTATACACACCACACTTCACTAAGTTCAAACACGATAAATGTTGGTTTGTTGTGCGGGTAACTGTTTTTGTAGTGAGTCGACTAAGCCTTAAGTTAACTAGACATTTTAAAGTGTAAATAAAATGCTAATTCCGCTAGTACCTATATTTTTCAAATCATCTAAAATTTGTTTCTTAGTACCTCATCTAACGCATCTTTTAGTTTCACCATTCTCATACAATACTTTGTCGTCGCAATATCACGGTTTTATCTGTATTAGGCGCTTCGCAAACGGAGACACTTTTTGTTGCCGACACGGCATACCATCACCGGTGGAATCCGTAGTTCCTGTAGCGGCGATCAGACAGTCGCCGATTGGTCATAATACTCCTGGGCACTGGTAACCTTAGTTGCTCAGTACAAATGTAAGGAAATTTATTAATGTTGTTTGTATCTTTAACTGACGACTTTTAGTTTCCAATTACTGACACCGAACAGTATTTTGATCGGTGACGAGTTTGCGTCAAGTGGAAGTAACAGGATTTGGGTCTGCGCAGGTAGTGGCTGATTTCATATCTACTGGTTATATAGAAATTAAATATTCAATGGTATCTGGAACCTGACACAAGACGAAAAAGTTTCAACGTCTGCGCAGCGCCAAAGAAACAGGCCCTTTTCAAACCGCTGTCATTAGAAAGTGTTTTCCTCGACGAAACAGAAAATGGTCATGTAAATAGTTATTACCTTTAAGGCCGGATTGCCCTGCCAGCAGCTTACTAAGTTGCTTAACTAAACGTTGTAGTTGTGTGTAGTTAGGCCATAGAATTATAATAACTCGAATCACTTCGGAGATAATAAGCGTTCCATACTTAGGTCGTAATTTTTAAGTGGTTTTGCAACTCTTTAAAAGTCTGTAGGATGCTGTAAAAATACTTGCTATGGAAATTATTTAAGACGAGTCTTGTATGCGATAACTCCAATTTAATATGGTAATAAACAGGATTCCGCTTTTTATTCAAGCAAATCTTTTATTATTTAATTTCTGCTGAAGACATGGTCATAGCCTAACATGTACTATATGTACGAGTGCTGTTTGAAAACCGAGACATTATAATGCACTAGAGAACACAACGTGGACAGGGACTAGGGAATTCCACTCATTAGTCATTTGCATTTCAAATACGAGAGAAAATTGCTTCGTGCGTATAATATTAATAATATACGTTCAGTGTAAAATGAAATGAAAATCGTAATTCAAAATTATCATAACAGATACATACTTACTCGTACATCTCGCTTTGAAAAAAATAAGGTGATTTTGTTTTTGTTAAAAATTATACAGGCTTAATAATTTAAATTATTTAAGCAATTAATACAAAGCAAAATTTTGTAAATAATAAAAAAAAAATATCAACTAGTCTGCATTATTTATGCCACCTTCTTGAATTTCGCACCCATGACGAAAAGGCAATGTATAAAACATAACTTTTATCATCTATCCCTAGAGTTAAAATCAAATTCAAGCAGAATAGCAGAAGCAGCAATACCGTGTAAGTATTTAAAACAATTATTTAGTGTTTAACAGGCTTAACATGTACACTATAAATTATTATTTTCTTTTTTCATTTTATTAACCAGTTCAATTCCCTTACCTCAGTAATTTTCTCTTGGTGCCAGCTGCTTCCGCCTCTCGTCTCAGCGAGGCCATTTGTTTGAGATTCTCCTGCAGCTGCTTGAGTTTGCTGTTGAAGAAGTCTTTGACCGGAGACAGTTCCATCTTGTCCAGTTTCATTTCGATCTCTCGTTGAATGTCGTCCAGTGCTTGTTGCCATAGTGCTTCCTAAGAAGAATGAAATTGTAATATATTCTTAAAGGATCTGCGAATTTTGCCTTTGCGAGTCGTTTGTGAGTTCCATTCTCACAAACCTTTGAATTTAAATGTCAACTAAATAATAGGATAACGTTAGTATAGTACGGTGTCTCAGTGCAGTTCGGATATTCAAACCTCTAGTTCGGATATTCAAACAATACTTAATCTTGTAAATTGAAGACATTTTTTAAACCTGTAAATTGAGTTTTCCCAGCGCGTGCTCCAGGCCCCTGGAGAGGTCATCGCAGGCCAGCTCGAACTGGTCGTGGGACACCTTCCTAGCCAGCATGCGCAAGTCCGCCTTCTCTGCCATCGCCTCCACCATATCCTCGCGGTCCAGCTTCACGGTCTTCAGCAGCTCTATTTGTTCTAAGAGGGCCTGGGGTAACATTTAACAATGTTTTAGTGGGTAAATACAATCATCGACAAATTCTGTCTTTGAAAAAAATATCGATAGCCAACTTGTGTATATAGGATAATTTGCATATATTCTAATTTAGCTAGTGTCAGACCCTATGGTTTTAAGTGCCTTTTTCCTAACACTCATTAAGTAGATAATAATTGTTTCTGAAACAAACGAAGCGAAGTATTAAATCTAGATTTTAGATCTAAGCGATCTTAAATATTTTTCTCTTTGTATAGATAGGTTTTATAACATTGATAGTAGTAGGTATCATGACGTTTCCTGGGATTAAAATTACTTAAATATCCATTATTGGTTCAGTCGTTTTGATATAAAAGGCTCTTTAACAATCGTTAATGTAATATTAATTTGGAAATGTCTTTACATTCATATTGTGCTGCCGGTCTTCTTTTTCCGCGGCTAGCTGCAAGGCAGTCTCGTGGACTTGCTTCAGCTGCTCCTGCATGTCTTGTACAGTAGAGAACAGTTTCATCAATCCTGAAACAAATATGAACAAAAGTGTTCACACGCCGATTTGTGAGATCGTAAATTATTTATGAATTTATTTATACTTCATCCGCGTGGAATATAACATTTTATTTCTGCGCGAACCCCAATTCTATTTCTAATAAAGCTACCTCCCAGTGAAAGTAGTATTTATTTGTATAGATGACCAAATATTTACTATACAACTACTATGGTCCCATGTTGGTCTGGGACTTAAAAATAATGTGTTAACCGTGTTTCTTGCCTAGCATGTCGTAAAAGGTGACTTTTGGTATATGGACTTTTGGGTATGTGATTGTGTAGGTGACAAGCTTGCCACTTGTTCACAATTTTCCATCTAAACCAACCCAGTTTTCTTTTTGGCTGAATGTCATTAAAGGGGGATTATGGGCGTGATGTTATGTATGTACAACTTAGTGCTGATGCATTTATGCTTGATGTACCTAATGCCTGTAATGTAATGTAACTGCATCCCGATGATCGGTGGCATCGACAATACCAGTTACATAACGATTTTGAAGAGCAAGAGTTCACATTTTTGCTTAACTAAATGTTATTATAAGGTTTATAATTGTAAGTAGATACATGTAACTTTCATAAGGTTCACCTTGTAAGTCTTTTATAAGATCTGGGGAAAGTTTTCCAGCTGCGAGATCCTGTGTCAAGGTCGCCACTTGTTTCATCAAATACTCTAGCTGGTCTTGGAATGACTGGATCTGCAAAAATACTCAGTATAATAATAGATAGGATTGTTAAAAATAAATATTTGCATCTATGATTTGATCCGAAATAATTGGATTTCTGGGATGAACCCTTTCGTCTAGGATCTTTAAGTTAAAGCTACTCTCAATACAGCGGGACTTTCATGTAAGACCAGATGCTTGGTGAGATTTACCTTAAAATTTAATTTATTGCTTGACTTCATCGTTTACATAGTTAGTCAAAGATATCTCTTAATATATAAAAGTAATGTTGGAGAACATAATTTATCCGTACCTGATCCGATATGACGCCATCGCCTTTACCGATGGATTCGCAGCATTTGTTCAGTTTCTTCTCCAAATCGTTGATTCTTCCCATGAGATCGGCCGTCATCGCCGAGAATGACGGGCGACGAGGGTGAGTTGACTGGCGTCGGTCTAAAAAAAGTTCTCTTTAAAAGTCTTTTAAAAGTCTATTTGGATGTATGCACATATGTGATCGATGAGATAAACCAACACGCTAATGTAAGATTACTAATTTGGTTGCTTACTGGGTGGCCATACATTTTAAGAGTCATACTAAAAACCTCAAGCCGGACTATTACGTAGTTAATAATGGCAAAGCGTGATTCACTTTGATACGATCTGGGCGTTTAGCGCACTACAGCAAGAAAGGAACATTGGCTAGGTCAAGGATGAAATAACTCCAATTTGATCTTTGATTTCAAAGACATCTGGATTCAAGAACGTCAGCATCACATTTAACGTTCTGTTATTCGTGTACGATTTATGAATTGAAAGGACAATGAGGGGGAAACTAAGCGTAACGCTTTGTGTCGTCAGTATTGTATTGTCAAAGCCGTCATATGCCTTTATAAATGACGCTATCTTCTTGAAATATCTTCTTGGAACAATATTTTAGTTATATCCCGTTTGTTTGTTTTTTTTTTTATATATTGAGGCGCATAATAGTAAGGACATGCGTCTCAAATGCAAATATGCTAATTATAGTCCAAGCCCAGGCACTTTAGTTTTTTTTTTAATATAAGTACTTAGGTATTTAGTACAAGGTACACAACTAATGCTGCGGTTTGGGAAAACATCCTATCCTACATAACCAATTAAGTCCATAGATATACCACATTTATATTTTTATAATCATAAACCAATTAGTCTAATTATCCTGCCTAAGGGTCACAAATCTTCAGTCGCTTCAATGAAATGAAATGAAATGAAATGAAATGATCTGAAATGAAATGAAATGATCTTTATTTATATAGGCTTACAAAAAGCACTTATAAATCGTCAGAACAAAATAAATATAAATATAAACCGGTTCAAACAGCAGATTCTACCGAGAAGAAACCGGCAAGAAACTCGATAGTTACTCTTTTAAATGCCAAGACTTAATAGCTATTATGTAGTTACAATATTTTTTTTTTGTCAATTTAAATCTATCAGTGCAGACGAACAGCCCATTATGCGACTGGCCATATATTCTTATCATTTAAATAATCTTCTACCTTATAGTAGCCCTTTTTAATCAAACAAGTTTTAATATATAATTTAAACTTATGCTCAGGTAGATCAGTGAGACTTTGTGGCAGCTTATTAAACATTTTGATACTTTGACCAATAAAAGAATTACCACTCCTATGAAGTCTATAACTTGGAACAGCAAGCTTGTGTTTATTCCTAGTGTTAAAAGTATGTGTATCTGATTTTTTAGCAAACATGTGTATGTTTTTGTACACATACATGATACAGTCCAGAATGAACTGCGAGGCTATTGTTAAAATATTGATTTCCTTAAATATTTCTCTAAGTGAATCACGTGGTCTGAGGCCGTATATGGCCCTGATGGCTCTTTTCTGCAATATAAAAATGGCTTGAATATCGGCCGCAGATCCCCACAGCAGCAGACCATATGACATCACACTGTGAAAGTAACTGAAATATACCAACCTTGCCGTTTCAATATCAGTTAGACTCCTTATTTTTCTCACTGCATATGCAGCTGAACTAAGTCTCCCTGCCAGGGCAGCAATATGGGGAGCCCATTGAAGTTTTGAATCTATTGTGATTCCAAGGAACGTAGTAGAATTAACAACTTCAATAGGTTCATTATTCATAATAATATTAGTGTCAATTTGCCTTACATTGGGCAATGAAAATTTAATACATTTGGTTTTCTTGGCATTTAGTAATAAATTATTGGTTGTAAACCAATATAGTATCTGTGAGAGAGCATTATTTACATCGTCAAACTTGTCTTTCTGTCTATCGATTTTAAAAATAAGAGAAGTATCATCAGCAAATAATACTGTATCACATAAGTCCCTCGTATAGTAGGGCAGGTCATTTATATATATCAGGAAGAGAAGGGGCCCCAATATTGATCCCTGGGGCACTCCCATAGCTAAAGGGGTGCCAGGAGAATTACTTCCATTCACATTTATTACTTGACGTCGGTCATTTAGGTATGACTTTATTAGATTAAGCGAGTTCATTGAAACACCATAATGCCTTAGCTTAATCAAGAGAGTCTGGTGATCTACGCAATCAAAGGCCTTAGAAAGATCACAAAAAATTCCTACAGCATCCTGCTTGCCCTCCCATGCCTCAATAATATGTTTTACAAGCGTTATTCCTGCATCAGTGGTAGATTTACCCCTGGTGAATCCAAACTGTTTCTTATGTAATAAGTTATTTAAAGAAAAGTGAGATGTACAGACAATGTAATAACCATATGCGCTAAATCTTGGATTATATCCATGCAGATCTCGACTAGGAACGGCATATAACTCTAAGCAAATTATCAATGTATAGACCAACACCCCGTGATTGGCAAATAGAGCATTGAATCTTGGTTATAAGCCTATAGTTATTGGAGTATGTACTTAGGTTTCCTCCGATTATATAAATAGCTCGTGGTATAAGTCCGTACATAGAATATTTAAACATTCAGTGGTACGTGCTCCGATTCGAATAAGCACCCCACATATGTGAAGCACCGTCTATACCAGTGGTTCTCAACCAGTGGTCCGCGGACCACCGGTGTCCGCAAAACTTATCATTTGGTCTGTGAAAGACCTTAAATCCTAATAGAAAGAAAAGGTTATTTTAAAATGAACACACTTAATTTTCGATCTAGTGGTAATAATATCTAATGAAATCAAAGTGGTTCGCAGTTGCTAAAAGGTTGGGAACCCCTGGTCTATACACTGAGTTATTATTGTTCAAGTAAACCTAAGTTATAAATACAGTATTAGTGAGGATTATAGTGTGACTACCATTGCTACGCCGCACCCTAAGTAGCGAGTTGTATGGTGAGATAAAGTTATCAGGATTGACAACTGTGAGAAATCAATTAGGACCGAACCAAAAGGACAGTAATGGCCGTCTGTTACAAAATTTAAAAAAACGGAAACATTCCACGACTGCTACCCTCCTAGCTCCTTCCTCTAAGGAGCGGTACGGTGGTTGTGGTCATACAGTACTAACTCACCACCTCCCCTGGCCACTTCGACGATCTTGTCTTTCTGGGCAAATCGCGAGAGATGTGCGTGGATATTGCGTGTCCTGAGGACTCTTGCTCTCCATCGCTCGCAATTCTTGACTCTCATGCATATTGTTTCTTTATCGTTCCCTTGACCCTATTTGTGTCTCTACTCCTTCTAGGGCATGACGCCACAGCAACGCCTTTGGTGTCTGGGCATAATTACCCCCATTTCCTCGCCATGCAGCTCCTGTTTGCTCACGCTGTTTCTTTTAAACAAAATTGGAACAAACCTGGTGGTGGAGCCACTTCAGACACCGCAGCTGCAGGTGGAGGTGGCGCCGCCGCCGGCTGCGTGTCTGTCAACATTTAATTTTGTTGGTTTATTTATGTGTATTAGAATGGGAAAAACAAAGTCGTTTATCTTTACACCATGAAGGTAGCAAACATGTGAACGGTCGGCCTGATGATAAGTGACTACCGTGACGTAGTAGACATAGACGGCTATTATAGTTCTGGCAACATAAAATCTAGGATGTTGTTTATCTAGGATGTGCATTTAGCAGGGAGGAAGGTACTCCGCTGATATAGAAAGAAGAGTGAAAGCAGGGAATAGGGTGAATGGAGCATTAGAAAAACTTCTAGCCAGTAAAGCCTTAAGCCAGAAGGCCCAGCTCGCTATACACAATGCGGTGCTGATTCCTACGCTAACATATGGAAGCGAGAGTTGGGTATCGCAAAGAGCATGAAAGTTGAATAAACGTGGTCGAGATGCGTGCGCTGCGTAAAATTTGCGGTGTATCGCTCACAGACGGAATGATAATGTAAGAAAGAGAGTCGGTCAGAAAGACAGCGTCGGAGTCAAGTTAAAAAGAGGCATGCTACGGTGTTTTGGACATGTGGAAAGAATGGATGACGAAAAATTTGCTAAACAGATATACAATGCGAAATTGTAAAAATATAGGAGCCGTGGAAGGCCCAGGCTCACCTGCCACGACCAAATTCATTGTGTGTTTACAGAAGGGGATGTTAGGAGTCATAAAAACGGTACAGCTTGTATGAAAAGATCATGAATGTCAAAGAAGCAAGTGAGGTGTGTAAGGATCGTGCCGTATTCGGTTCTCTCTGCCTACCCCGCTAGAGAAGTGGCGTAAAGTTTAGTGAGCAACATAAAATAGTTTTTTTCTCACATTAAGGTACTATGTTAAATAAGAAGTTACCAACCAAACCCAGCCTGAATGTCCTCCAAGGTCTTGTAAAAGTTACTCGTTAAGTCATCAAGATCGCCTCGCATGTTCTCAATATGCTTCTTGATAGCTGCTAGCTCCTCTTTAGAGGCGGCGGGGGGACCAGCTGGTGGTGCGGGGGTTGAGGGTCTGCCTGCGGGGGCTGGAGCAGGCGCAGGGGCGGCGGGAGCGGGGGCAGGCGCTGCTGGTGGGGGTGCTATTGCAGGTCTGGAGGATGAAGGATTTGGCTAACCATCCATCAATATCGTCTACAATGATGTAGTGAGCATCTTACTTTCAAGAGGACTCTAATTCGTCATATTACATTTAGTATAATAATCAATTTAATGTATCAAATTTACTATTGTCTCGTTATGTTTACAAATAAGGGGGTGGTACGCTGCATGTTTCAGTGTTGTTCAATGATTTCTGTTAATCGAGCAGTATTCTTGATAAATATTAAATAATCGAAATGACATCTATCTGTGTCATAATTACTGAATGATATCGATTGGGGTTTTAAGGGTATGTTGAATTTGAGTTATTCGGTAATTAATGAAAATCTCACAATGCTGATTGGCGTTTTTTGATCGCATCCTGCATCCCGGAGGTGTCCGATATTAGATCTTGCACGAGTGAGCTGAGTTTACCGATACCCTCCTCGGCAGCTTCCAAGCGTGAGGACACGTTCAGTGACGTCCACATATCCGTGATCGCTTTCAGATTGGTTTGAGATCTGCAATATACAATGCTGTTTATAGTTAAGTTTACTAGTCTCTATCTATTAATGTGTGGTCAAATCTAAAAACGGTCTTAACAACAACACTTCTGTATTATTTATACAGAAAATATAGAAAAACGACTTAGTAGATAGATAGTGACCTTCCAGTAAAGTTATTAAACTCTTGCGATTGTTCGGGTATTCTGACCACGATTTGTGGGTCATTGCTCTATTCCTTTACCTTTCACATGATAATTACTTATGATAAGTTAACCGTAAATTACGACTGCAAGTTTTACGTATCTAGATTCCATATAAATACAAACACGAAAGTTGTGACATTAATATTTCTTCTTGAACAGCTAACCTGACTTCATGCAGAATCTCTTCGTTCTTAGGGATGCTGCCGTAAACGCGGTTCTTTAGATCTTCGACGGTGCTCTCCAGCAGGTTGAACTTGCTCAGCGTGACAAGGGAAAGCTTCTCGGTGGAGGTGAGGCCCCGTGGGGCCACCATCGACACTGCAGGCACCACCGATGTGGCGGCCGGCGGGGGCGCGGGTGAATGGTCGCGGGGTGGACTTCGCATGGCTATTGAAATGATTCTACGATCAGACTAGGGTCTAAAATGAATGGGTTAATTATTAATTTCTTGCAATATAAAAATTGGCTCGTATGTATAATAATGAAATATTAAATAAATATCCCACAACATCACATACATTGATCTGACTCCGAGCTAAGTAGCATAAGCACTTGTGTTACGAATACCAGAATCAACAAATATATACTTAAATATGTGATAATAACATCCAGATACAGAATAAACTCAAGTATTCATCATACGAATATTTGTGCGTCATCGAGCTTGCTAATTGTAATTGAGTTACTCAGTAAATAAATCTTTTAAACTATTATAATTTAGATACTCATTCTTGTTCCACTAGTCAGCCCTGGAATTTCATAAAACGTTGTAAGTAGTTAGATTCATTATTTGTTCTCCATCCCGGTTGGGTCAATAAACTTTTCTAAATCATTCCTGTTCAAACTCCATTCGACCGGGAACAGAACAATGGAGTACGATTGGATTTGAACCCGGAACCTTTCGCCAAATAGGCATTACCACCTTTTCTGTGCCGGCAACAACAGAATGAATGTTCGAATTCAATAGTTGCAAGGGATTCGCGCGAAAGATATTTATTGCTATAACAATCTATAGATTTTGCACAATGCTACGTTTGCATTGCTACAATCAAACCACGTCTCTCGGGAATATCAATTTCTTAAATACACACAGTATATTTACTAACTTCCTTAACTCTTAAGGGTAGACTACCTCCCTAGTCAGTTTTCCACGTGTGCAATTAGCAATTATGGAGATTAAAAGTAGGTAATAAGTTCTGTTGTGCCTGAAATTGTCATTGAAATAACAGATTAAAATATTGACAAATTAGTTATGTTGTACTAATGACATTGTTATCCAAGAATAAACTTACTGGTCGGCGAGTCAGTTTTCTTAATCCTTTCCACTGAAAACAGACGTGTAAAGTAAGTATGATAACTATTATTGAATGTTGGTATTTTGCGAGTATTTTAAAGCATTTCTTACCGACTAATATGGTCTCCGGTTCGACGGGTTTCGGGCTTGGGGCTTTGTCAGTGGCCTGAGGATAAAGTTAAGTAAGCTAAGTAGGCTTTACAAGCAGCCGACCAATATTTACTTGGAGTTAAACTCCAACAAAGTTTATTGAAAATGTATTGTTAGTTGAGTAAAACAGATACATAGTAACTAGATTTTATCAACCATCTTCAATTATGGAGATATTAGGTGTTGTTAAATTCACAGATAACCTCCAAATAGATACCACATTAAGAGGATTGACGTACGCCCATGCATCTATGCTATTACATAAATAAGTAGTTGCCATACACGCGCATCTTCAGTGCCGACCAAGAGACAGATCTGCGCGTCAGCCTTTACGGAGACACTTTTATTTATATTTATTAAGTATTTATGCATAAATAAACGTTAAAATGGCCTTCTGTTCCGTAAAATGGTGTGGGAAGAATTCCAGAACATCAAAATTTGAAAAAAGATGGCATAACTTTTCATCGGTAAGTAAAATAAATACCTATTTTATTCTAGACGGAGCTCAAGTTACAACGGTCGAATTTTGAAAGTTGGCAAAAATTTTTTGACAAGTGTCAGCTCGCGTTGATGTCTTTTGTCACTACCCCTTTCTTTCATTACCCATTTCACTATTTTTATCCCGTTCTGGCATAGACATGCATAACAAGAGGGTTGTAACTGTGTACGTTTCGGTATGTCGAATCGATATTGTCGATAAAAAATAGAGATTGTCCTAACTCAATTTGCTTTAGATTTCCAAAGGGTCTGAAAGAAAGTCTAAATGGATCAATGCCACATATCGCGGTGATGGATCGTTCCCGAGCAAAAACACCGTCATTTGTTCGAGACATTTTACAGAAGCTAGTTTTCACTATATGAAGGATAGAAGACGAGTAATGGAAACAGCCGTGCCTTCTTTATATTTACTAATGTATGTGTTGCCGGCTATGTATATAATCCAGGCATTCCATACAATATTCTATAGTTTTCTTTATTCTATTCTAGTATTCTATATAATAAAATATCATTAACACCAACCACCAAACAATAACATTTGTTTTTTTTGGTACGGTCTGGTACGTTTTTGAGGTACGGAACCCTAAAAAATTTAATTTATTTATATCTACATATAAAATATAAATAATTATAAATTTATCGATAAAACTATAGACATTGCACAATACAATTGGACATCACTAGATTAATGAGTGTTACGTTCCCCGCACCCCGTTCCTACCTCCTAAAATTGTGACTTGAACCTAGAACAAAGTGGTGAACGTACGGTATCTATTGGAGGTTATCTGTGGTTAAATTTATTAAATTCTCTCTATTGTAGCGACGGAATAGGCTATTTACTAAATCAATTTTTCAGTCCATTATTGAGATTACAAAAAAATATTGCTTACGTATTTCTTTTTTTGTTCAGCAGATTAAAAATCATCATGAAGATACTTATAGCGCGTTAAAGTAACGTGTGACGTCACTAGGTGTTTAAAATTTTACCGTCCAAGTGACGTAAAGCTTCCCATTTCAGATCTTTGCAGCGCTGTATATTTTTCATTTGTTTAGTATTAGATATTATTATTAGTCTCGCGGGATTTATCAATATTACAGGTACAAAAAGTATCCTATGTTCTTTTTTGGGTTAATAAATAAATAAATATCTATACTTATAATAAATCTGTAGAGAGGTCAATTCTGTACATGAAATATATTTTCAAAATAACTATCAGGGGGTGATTAGTGATCGATACTGATGCCAAAATTGCAATCAGTAAAATTTTTGTCTGTCTGTCTGTCTGTCTGTCTGTCTGTATGTTCCTTATAGAAACAAAAACTACTCGACGGATTTTAACGAAACTTGGTACAATTATTCTTCATACTCCTGGGCAGGTTATAGTATACTTTTCATCACGCTACAATCAATAGGAGCAGAGTAGTGAAGGGAAATGTTTGGGAAAACGGGAGAAGTTACTCCATTTTTTAAGCTTCCGTCGCGTGTGCAGCCTTAATCGTTCAAGTTACATAGAAATCATGTATGACGGAAATAGTCTTTATAATATTAACCATAAACGCGGGTGACACCGCTGGCACAGCTAGTAATAAATAAATTCATAATATTACTAAGGATTAGTAATAAAATAATGACGTAAATAGCTTAACATATTGGACGCAGATGTGCTGTGACGTGAACTTCGATAAGCAGATATCTACTTCTTTATTTATATATAAGGTAGATATATGTTCGATGTTTTCCTATTGACTTCGCGTTTTCGCTCCATACTCAAGATAACTTTTTGCCGCACCTTTTCATCGGTGTCCACGACGTATTCGCTGATGGCAATGGTCTGGACGTTTTCCCTGCCCACCGGCAGCGCCGCCACGCTGCCTCTCAGCTCGACATTCTTGCCCAGGACGCGGAGCTGCTGGGCCAAACAGTGGAGCACTGTTTGCAGCATGTTGAAGTCCACCACGCCGACCTGGTAAAAGGAGAAGGCGGAATCCCTGTAAACACTTTTATTTACCTACTAATCTATCTTGTTATTTATCTTGCCTCAACTCCAGTTCGAGAAATTATGCTTGAAGTTATGTACCTATTTCAAGCATAATTTCTTAAAATATTGAGAAGGAAAAAAAGCAATGTTTATATTTGGGCTGAATGTGGTTATGTCGCTTCGACTCTGTCTACCCATTCAGGGATTGAGGGCGACATGATATGTATGTATGTCGAAGAGAAAAAGCAAATAGGATTACTTAGGTACCCTATATAACAAAAGCGACATGTTAACTGCTAAGTACGGACCTACGATATGACAGAGGAGACTAAGACTGAATTTTTCGAATGATATGGGTTAATATTATCTAAAACTGACAAGGGTAAGCAGCCTAAGTAGTTCAAGCATAAAATACAGTACAAAACCTAAGGCTGATATTCGTAGAGTAACGAATTCAGTATTACAATGTACTCGTATAAGTAGAGGCATGTCTCTTCATATGATAATAAACCGCGCTCAATTTGTTAATTCATTCGTGAAATGTTTTCACAAAATACAGATAAAAAGAGAAGATTTTTAGGTATCTGCCTGCTAACGCGAAGTTGTCTGATAAGCTTGGGGGTGTTATGAGCATAATAGGGATGATGACTGCATTAAAAAACTATGAATCTATTTAGTCCGTCAGTTAGATTATACAAAAATACTAGACACATATTTTTTGTTATATCAAATGAACAAAAAAGTCACAAAGATAAAGAGCATCAAAGTTTTGGAGTGGAGGCTTGCGATGTCACTGTTTTGTAAAAATTGTACGAAAGCGTGACGTCACGGGCAACTTGAATGCATTGTATCTTCGTCAATGTTTGTTTGACAAATAAATTCAATATTTTTTTCATAATCTAACTGACGGACTAAACAGAATTTTTTAGTCATCTTGCCTATTAAAGTGTTGATAAGTAATCTTTGTTATTTATGTCCTGTAGGATAATGATCGTTCTAGATAATTAGATCTTATTATTTATGTAGCATATTATACATATATCTAAAATATATGTAACTGCATTTAGCCCCGGCTCCGTGTCGCGTAGTTTTAGTGTCCTGGGATCTATAAATTTTTCCGGAATATAATGTTCAAGACATAGTTTTTGTCTGATTTTAGGGTTCAAACATTAATTAGACATTTAATTGCTTTTAATAAGGTTCTGATCCGTGATTTAGGCGTGAAGACGTAACACACAGAACAGAGTTAATTTGGCATTAATAATATATATTGAGGTATTACGCTATTATTCCGTTTTATTTTTCAATAAGAATTTCTTCAACTGTCGCGACTATGTTTGTGTGCGAAATGTGTATATATTTTTATATATTTACCTCAGGGGTTCCTATGGCCAGGTCGATCATATCGCTGATGTTTAGCAGGACGGCGTCTGCAAAGGTATTGTCATCATCATCATCATCATCATTACATCATCCAAGCAAATTTGATCACGTACTTCCGTTTGCTGCGCAGGTGCCTGGCTCGTACTATCTACATTCATTAATTCTTTCATGCATGGTCAGCGATTGATTAGTACTCTTTACCTAACCTTAGGTACTTTAATCTATTTTTAGCCATATCTAGATATATCTTTTAAAAAAAAAGTTTTTTTCGAGATTAAAGTTAATTTAGATGTTCATTACAATATCTATAAATTCTAAGTAAGTACCTACTTACCCGCCATGTTTACTTATTCTTACAAACCTCAGTACAACAATAATTAATACAAACTAAAATAAATCGAAAATAATGAACATAATAATTTACAAAACAATAATAATCATTTTGGCAATTTTTATACGAAAGTCTCTTGACAACTATTTTGTTTTTAATTTTTGATAGTTACTTAACGAACATATTTTTATGAGCATAGAGGTTTCATAGCTATGCACTTTGGCTGCTTAATTAGTTTTTTTAGAAGCTTATTTTTTTGTGCTATTATGTAGGTACCTATTTAGGTAATGCAACAAGATATTTAGATTTGGCAAATGTTATACTTTGGGCAAATAGCAAAGGCTATTTCTTACCTATAAAGCCTGTTAGGATATTTGTAGTTCATATCATAAGGTGAGAATTACGTATTAGAAAGTGATTCCTCCTTTATTTAAGTCGAATAAAATGGCCTAACTACGTACTTTTGCACGGATCAATAAAATGTCGATCGACTGACATCAGATTCACCAAACCAGACAATAATTTGTATGAAGCGGTACGGTGAAATATGCGTGCAGACATACATATGTATGTAGGTACATGGACTACCTCTTCAAATCATAACTCTTCTTTTTGACATGGCCGTAGGCGTGTATAAAATGCGTTTTGTTTAATTATGATATCCAGACTGGCTCGATGGCTCATTCGGTAGTGACCATGCCCCATGTGCCAAGAGTTGTCGGTTCGATCCCCACTCAGGACAAACATTCGTGTGATAAATACTTGTGTTTGTTCTGTGTCTGGGTGTTAATATTGAATATTTAAGTATATATTTGTAATACAACTGTTGATTCTGATATCCACATCCACAAGTGCTTAAGCTACTTTCCTCGGAGTCAGATTAATG
Source organism: Glyphodes perspectalis (assembly GCA_951394215.1). NCBI lineage: Eukaryota > Metazoa > Arthropoda > Insecta > Lepidoptera > Crambidae > Glyphodes > Glyphodes perspectalis. The sequence goes on from OX596201.1 coordinate 7,233,298, forward strand.
TATCTATGTGATGTAGTCTGATATCAAGACATGTACCTACACACCAGTATGCCGTAAGTCGTGATTTGTGTAAAAATAAACAATTTCAGAGAAACTAGCGACCTATTTAATTAAATAAGACAAAGGTGCCATTGTTCAAGTAGGTTATTTACACGAGATTTCATAATAATGACGAATAAAGTTTTTTTACCAAAATCTCACCAGCACGGCTCATCACACGGCTGCTAAATGTTTGTAAACTATCTATGTTGTTTTAATCATATAGCAAATACATAAGTTATAAATACTTATACGATGTAAAATAAAATTAAATATCTACATCCATGTAGATATTGGATAACAATGAATTATGTACAACAATAATATACAAATAAAATTAAATATTGGAATATGTTGTACCCGCGATCCTTAGCTAAGATCTTTATCTAACCCTGAGATGGCTAGACCAGGTTTGTCTTAATAATGTAAAATGATGCCAAGCGAAGCGTTATCTGTGAAGCGAAGTAAAGAGACAGTAAACGACATTTTAGTGCCTTAGAAACAACATAAGTATAAATCATTAGTATAAATGAACAATTACCACCAGCTCCAAAGGTGTTTTTCGAGTAAAAACTGACAAGAAACTTAATAGTTACAGCAATAAAGTTGCAAATCAACTAGCAACTGTATTGCCGACTGTATAAGGTTGTCGGAGTTTTATTTCCGTTCGTTTAAGCACCTCATTGATAAAAGGACTTAGCCTGAATATCCTATTTAGAACTCAGCTGAAAGGACGGGGTCTGAGCCTCCCAGGAGTTTGTGCCGAGATGCGGTTCTGTCATTTTATTTTTATTCTATGCGTAGGAACTGGACGCCGTATTTGTAGTCAAGTCGGCTAGCGGGAGGGATGAAAGTTGTTTTGGTTTAAACTGAGATATACGTTTAGAAATATGTTTATTATTTTATTTTGATTTCATGGCATTTATTCATCATCAATATCTTCATTTCTTTGAATTATATCAAATACCCAGTAAATTATTTTATTTTATTTTTGGCTGAAAGTTGTAAGGAGGCTAGCCGCCCCTTAGACACTGCCTACCCTTTGGGAGATTACGGGCGTAAGGATATATATCTACCTACCTACTGTCTCTGAAGGATGGCGGAATTCCTATTTTAGTTTGTCTTATAAAAGGTAAAGAATATTCCGCTAAATTTTTGATAGCGGTTTATGATCGAAATTATTTAACAGCGCTTTGTCATGCATATATCGTACCGTTACAGGAAAAAACATGCATACACCACCTTAATTTGTTGCAGTAATCTTATCACGTGCGTGTTTGCATTTCCAATGAAGCACACATTAGGTCAGCTCGTATCTCGTCATCGTCATTATTCAAACGAAATCATATTGTTTAATACAGGTGTGTTTTGAAATTGCGTTCCCAGAATTTTTTGTGTATGTTAACGATTTGAGTTTCGCATGCAGAATGCAGAAACAAAAGCTGTCGAGTTCATGCTATAATTAATCGCTTCCTATCTGCCATTGCTTCTTTCTATCGAATTAGAAACAAAATATTTTTTAAAAAATGAATGGTAATTAAGGTTAAGCATATTTAGAATTATAGTGCATGTCTTTTTAAGCTAGTTTACTTAGGCTGTGAGGAAAAGTTGAAATTAAAACAACGTTAAGATTAGTTTAATTAAGATATACTATAAAAATACGATTATTATTATATAATAATATAAACGCGAAAGTTTGTCAGTATGGATGGATGTTTGTTACTCTTTCACGCAAAACTACTGTACTACTACTACTGAATAAATTTTAATGAAACTTTACAATAATATAGCTTATACACCCGAATAACATATATTTAGGCTATGATTTATCGATGTACCACGCGAGCAAAGCCGCGCGCAGAACCTAGTATTTCATATCCTCCTACCACTTTTCTGTTTTTAAAAATAAATCGTGTTTCTATCTATCATGTCCTAAAACGTTCTTGCGAATGCCAACCTAAAGATTGGTCTTCGTTGGCCTGGACTACGAATAGGGCATCTTCTCCGTTCCTAATAGGATTGAAGAGTGGCGAGCGGTTTGCGCCCCGAGTCTATTTTAAGCCTCAGGGTGGTGACTTTCTGAGTGCTTTGCCGTGTCATGTCCTGCCTCCTTCGGACGGACAGACACCGTACTACATCATCTATGATTTGAGACTTGACGCAAATTCCGTTACAAACTAGCTCCCCATTAAAGCTTATGAATAATATGATCGTACGGCATCTAATACCGCTAAGTTATTGAATGAAATTGGTATTTATAGAGATAGCTTTCGCCCGTGGTTTCGTTCGTGTGTTTCGGAATCGAAATTAAAACATGTGCATAAGCTTGCATAAAAAATATTTTTTTTTAGAAAGTAATAAGAAAAGTAATTGTTCGATGACATAACATGTACCTACTATCATATAACCTAACTTCATCTATGTTCGATTAAATATACGTATGAATTTTAATATCAGTCAGAATTATTTTAGCGGATGATGGAATAAACATCTTCCTAGGTATAATCTTCAGTGAATTTTAAAGAGATTCCAACAACAAATTCTCAAAGAAACTAAGAATAAGGATACGCGAGAGCTTTCTCCCTTTTTCTATTTTATTTTTGTTTACTGAAGGATCAAAGTTTTAAAAGAACAGAGAAAAATACTTTTTTTTACTACAACACTAGTAGCTTTCACCTGCGGATCCGCCCACGAGCAATTTATTCTCTTACAGAGCGTACAGAGACACTATTCTGCATCCCACGGGATCTATAAATTGTTGCGGGATAAAAGTAGCGTAGGTATGTCCTTTATTAAGGTTCAAACTTAAAATTTAAACAATAACACAGGCGTTTCAGTGGTATAGGCGTGAAAATGAGGGACGTACAGAGTTATTTTGGCATTAATAATATCTATTAATAAGGACTTCGCCTTAAGTTATTTTCACGAGAACAGCTTATCGAACCTCGATTTATAAATTATCCGAGACACAATTATTGAACTGTGAGATATTGCTATTGTGTGGCATTCAATAAAATAATAATAATAGTTGTAGCAGTTGTAAACATTTCGCGGGGCCGTGTATTAGGTCGTCGTAAAATTTAACGAGCCTGCAGTTTGCGTATTTGTTGTATAACGGTCGACCCGAATTGTTTAATTGCTAAAATTAGGACTGCAGACTGCGTAGTGATGGTTATAGCAAAAGATACCGATAGCTTTCACGTGGCGGAATTCGCAAAGTTGGACGTTTTGATTTAAATACTGGTTGATTTCTGTCTGATCCAAGAATATGCACTTTTACGAGTAAGAATTGAGCCGCGAATCAAATAGCTTGTTCATATCGTTTCTTATAACATAATATTATAATTAATTGCGAAATTAGCTGTTAGGTAAATTCTGCACGAAAATTAAGAACAAGAATATCGCACTTGTCTACGATAGGAACTTTTTAAAAGTTTATTTAGGGAATGTAGGTAGACGGAATCGTGAAATGAGTAAGATAATTTATAACTAAGGTTTAAGTATGTCACGATTGAGTTGGGTCTAATATTTCAGAAAGCGTCATGGTCTAGTATTGACTTCAGAAAAGTTCGTTCATTTGCACAGCAAAGGTCAATAACACACCGGGCAGGGTACCCAAGCCTTTATCCATCAATATTGACCTAGGATGTTTTTAGACGAGATAAAGAAAGGAAACAATAGCTGTTTGATTTGGTACTCCGAACGGAGGGGTCAGTTTGCATCTGTCATTACAAGTCGCCCGCTAAAAACGCGCTTGTTATTTACTCGCCCCATTATCGTTTACCTTACGTAGCCACTACGTGTACAAAGTCGCGCCGGGGCCAGTTTACGAGATATCCAATGATAGATAATGTTCCCAAATTATAGGCAGCCGCCAGCCTCCAGCAATTCAGTTAGCCCGGATTCTGGTTCATTTGTTCAACTAGCCCGAAATCCGGTGCAAGGATGAGAAGATGCAGTGGAGACGCGCGTACCTGTCGGTGCATAGTGTTTAGCCCAGTTCATATTTCGCCGAAACGTGAGGCTTCTCTTGTTTTTTAGCTGGCAGGTGACCGGTTGCGCGAGCGAGATGGCGCTCCGCGGTCCGCGGCAGCCGGCAAAGCTCGAGGATCGAGAACGCACAATCGAGATTCGAGATAGTCTCGCGTCGGCTCTGGTGGGGGCCGGTCGCATCGCGCGCGTGACGTCCTTTCAAGTTCACGTCAAAACTTTACGTATAATACTTCGGTGTATATTCACTACGAGACATTCTAAAACTGTTGAGACATTCTGTGCGTTTGGCGGCTTGTATCGAATTGTACGCTTTCCCGGATAAGTGGTTCGTTTATCCTGACCAGTTTTATTAAGATCGTGTCTTCAGTTTTGTGGAAAGCATCGGCAACGAGTGCATGAGAGCGGATCCTGTTGCACCTTTAGTAACGGTGAGTATTTTTAACGTTCATTATTCTATCTAAAGTATGTAGGTAGGCAACGGCGAGAGTAATTTTGTCATCTTCAAAGGACGTCGGACTTCCAACACGTTAGTGACAAGATAAAATAATAAACAAATGGACGGGCACGATCTTACTCGCATTATTTTGATAAGTGTTAATTGCGTATAAAACGTACGTTCGACGGTAAATGTTATATAGATAATAACAAATATTAACGATATTTGTATTTGGTTCTCTCTGCCTACCCTGCTAGGGAAATGGGGTGAAGTTAAATTAACTTCTTTAATTTAACTTCACCCCCTAAAAGTTAGATATTTCCTTTTTTATTAATATTATCATAATAATGAGATAATATTACCCGGCTAACTCTTCCAGAAAATCTTGAGGTGGTGTAAATATTCTGTTCATTCGTATTTTTTATTTATTTACCTTTTATTACCTTTGACCCTTGATAATAAACATTTAGTTTTAAATCAACTAAATTTTTACAAATATCTTATTTGTTATGAATTATGACAGTATTTATTATTTACCGTCACAAAATCACATCGTGTATTTCTTTCTTCCTTTCAATTTATTGTCAAGACAAGATAAGAACACCGGACTGACTTTATAACAAGTAAGTATCGTGTGCTAAAGGTCACTGGAGCCATGCATAAGTACCTGTACTTAAATGCAGTTTTCACTTTTTTGTACCTTCTACAAAGTTACCCACTTCGAATCCTGATAAGTGACGATTAATCGAGGTCGGCAAATTACAATATTTTCTTGTTATTGCACTATTATATATTATATATTATTGCACTTACATATGAACAAAGAGAAGGACATAATGTTGAGAACTTTGTCTTTTTCCTGGCGCGGTATGGAAAGATAATTTTTGTTGAGCTACTTTGACACAAGAGTGACATTCAAAGAGCCGCGCTAAGCGTATCGTTTTAGTTTTTTATATACCTGGATGAGTGCACACTTGAAATATAGATACATACCTACTTATATGGTAATTAAATGAAACTAGTTACCCATGTACGGTGGTAAAAAAGGACATCTTGGATGTCGAAGCTGCAGGGTAAAGCTGCACTTCACAGTAAAACTAAAATCTTAATTGTTTTTGCCCAAATAGGTACCTGTCCGTCTTAAAAATATACGAAAAAAAATGCGTGTAAATATTACACCAGGAAATTAAAGAATTTATTAGAAACAACAGGTTGTTACATAATTGAGGTACGTAGAAAAAAAATACATAATAAAGGTAGGTATTTTTTTTACAGGTTTCTGCTAATATTAATGTTAAATAGTATATGATTGATTGTAAAAATACAAAATCCATTAACTATGGGTCCCATACTAGGCAGCTAAAAATTTAATCTCATGCCATCAAAAAGCAACATACCTTTATAAACCGTAATACTCGTATTACAAGGTAGGTATATATTTTAGTGAACCACCAATGTTGATTATTTTAGTCAAGGTTAATTTTATAAACCGAAAATACCTATACTGTTACTAATATTGTTAACTTTGGCCGCGTACTTTACACGCCTAACGTTTACGATATTGGGAAACTCAATTACTTTTAAAAATCTCAAAACTCAAGTACGTTTAAAAATAAATATTTAATAAAATCAGGTGCGTGAAAGCCTTCGTTCAGCAAATTAAACGGACAACTGGAATAATGCTATTTTGAGATATATACCTGCCAGTCTTTTGAACAGGTATGATTATAAAATTAGCAAGATTACGCTACTCAGACCTCGCGTCGAACGCAAAGGACCTCCTAGCCTGCAGGGCCATCCATAATCGAACCTCCGGTGCACCGGACCGAAGTTGTTCTAGATCTCTATATATATGGGTGTTTGTGGTTACCTTTGGTAATTCTGATTTTCATAATACAATGCTTATTCCACTTATGACTCATTTACCGACACCAGAGGTGCACTGTAGTTATTCATGAAACAGACCTATGTTATGGGTTTAGGTGTTCGTGACACTTTTGTTGATTCTAGTAGATTTTCATCCATCAAGTCAAAGTTTAAATATTCTTGATTTATACAGGTTTGCGACAAATACTTAAGTATAAATCGTATAAATTCTATTGAAATCTGCTATCATGAAGCTTATGCTATTTACTCAGTAAACGTATTAATATAATATTATATCATGTTGTTAAATATATTATGTATACATAATTGATGTATAACTATTTAATATAAGTGAGTAGTGACTGACCCCGGTCGATTTAAAGGCAAACGATCGCAAAGTCATTCGTCGACCAATGGGCAAACATAATTTGCTCTATCACGAAGAGTGCGGCAGAATGCGGCAGGCCACTCGTAGGGAGGAATAGATATATGTTAGCGACTATACCTGCACCAAAGACAATAATGTCACTAAAGTCTATCATAACTTAAGTGTCTATTGCTATCGCTTTGTATTTAATAGCATTTCAGACTTATGTCAACTGTTATTGTAGGGATCTGCATCAGAAAGTAACATGCATCTGTGCCTAAGAAGTTTTTGTTGCCTTGAATTTTATCTTAAATGGTGTGTTCCTTTAATATATTGGACAACATAACATGTTGAATCTTCATTTTGATATATAAGTACTAAAGCTCAGCCATCCAATTGTAGTGGTTGTACTTATAATACCGAGTAGAAGCTCGAATATAGAAATTAGGAGCGGGAATAGGGTTGAATGCATACACAAAGATTCTAAAAATAATACTCGAAGGTAAAAATTGGTTTCACGCCCTTTCCCTTGGGCTGTAGGCACAGAGAACCGAGCCGAAAAATAATAGGCACTACATTCATAAATCACGTTTGATTAATCTATAATCTGATTTTAAAAACTTTATAATTATTAATTAGTCGGTTCAACTATGTGACGTCATAGTTTGCAATACAAAATCACCAAAATGTATTGCGTTTTTATCTTACCACAATAACGAATGATTCATTTGCGGGAGGAATTTACATCGATCTTACATTTTGAGGGACCACGTCAACACGAGCCAATCATAAATAATAATAATAATTGGTATTTTTTGTTCCAATACTAGAGTTTTCGAACAAAATTGATTAATGTAGTCTACTATTCTATTAAGTATCGTGGCAGCTTGAACCGATACCATTAACATTTCCATACGCAAGTAGCTCTTGATTGCAGCTTTCTCTCCGTATTGGATATTGTACGTGTTAGCCCTACAGTTCTCAAGCTTTACTCTAAGTTCCATGAATACAAATGAATCGAAATACTACATCGTCTCCGCTATACGGGTGGTGAGCATACGAGGTACAAATTGCCCTTAATGGTGGCGGCAAGCTTGTTCCCTAATGAATAAACAACTGAAATCGTTAAGTTAGCATAACTTATGTTGCGGCCCAGGCGGTCTACACGAAAGGCCCCGACGGCGCTGTTCGTAGCGTTAAGCTGCATTCTTTGATGGATCCTTACCAGCATTATAAATGTGAAAGGAATATTGTCTGTCTGTTATGTTTTCACACTTGAATGTCTTGAAATTGGCTACAGATAGAATATGTTACTTTACTTCTTTCGTAGACAGCATTACACGCAGGCGAAGCCGCGTGCTAAAGCTGGTAGGTACTTGTATGTAAATCTTACAATGTTAGCTATGTCCTGCAACTGTTAACAATTATAATGTTATGTATTTTGTTGCGATAAATATATTGCCTACAATTTTTCCTTCGAATCCTTACACAGGATAACTTTGGGCTGTGGTACCTATTGCATGCGTAATTATCTGAATCTGCACATTCAGAATCCCTATGATATCTATATAAATTTATATTTAGACGCGGAAGACGCGCTGTTATGGCGGACATATAAGAAGTGCATCTTTCACTACTAACATTCTGTTGCATGTATTGCGCCGTTGTTATAAAATAAGTAGTAACAGATGACATTTGATTGTTATATTATTATTATATACTTATTGTTGACAACGTTTCGATTTGTTGTGATAATACAGGTTGAGGATTCATTATGTTTGCCTCGCTCTGTCATCTTGGATGATGTTTCCGCAGCTGATGAGAATTAGTATACCATACCTATTTTTTATGGCTGACCCAGTCAATTCATTATGGTACATGTGTAACGTCCGTGGGTAAAATCATTTATGTAGTGGAGATGCCTAATATGTAGATAGCACAACCGGCGATAATTCGGTACATTGAATTTAAGTTAAGATACTGATAGAATTGTTACTAGTGTCTATAATAGCGATGTTATCAATAGTTCTAGTAGTCTTAGTAGTTATATTAATCCGTGGTAGCTCCATTGTATCGGTAGTTCCATCAATAGTCCCATATTGCCAGAGTATAGACAGTGAAATAGTTAGTTGATGTTGGGCTTTCAAACGGCATCTCTGATGCGGTGCGACACGTATTAACAAGTATACAACTTGTATTTGTTAGTTACTTCATTTGTAAACAAAGTTTGTATCAGAGTGCAGGTCAAAACACAATAAAAGGTCTGACGCGAGATATCATAACTACGAACATTACCGGTAATTATGAAACCGTGATGTATAATTATTGTAGGTTGCTAAATCTAGAGTTTTGGGTGCGAATCATTTAAAAAGCGAACGGTTATCGTATTTCGTGAAATAATTCAAGCTTTTGCTACGAATACGAGAATCCGTTTGGCCAACTTGCAAGGACTTTGGATTAGAAATATGATTACGTAGTGAGTTTCGATTGTCTGGAAATGAATTTGGTGTCTTGTTGAATTCAAAATTATGTTTTATAAATAAATTCGGTATCGTAGTAGATGTTCTTTCACAGCATGTTGTCATCTTTCACGTGATTGACGTATTCAGATTATTTGTGAATGGAACCAATATTTCTGTTATTTTTTCTCAATCAAACCAAGCGGGATTAGCAATAAATCGTTTTTAATTGCAGTTTCTTTCATCGTGTTTCTTTGAGATTAATGGATGGTTGCAAGGGCGTGCCTGTAGCATTTACATGGAGGAAGTGTGCGGCATGGGCATTCACATTGGGGGAGGAGTGCGTTCTATGTTAAGAAGGGGAATAGACATTTAAAAACCACACATACATAGGTACGCCTGTAAACTGTACTTCTTCAGAAAAATTAACACTACTATACCGCGTTGTTTTGTGTTAACAGAAAATGATATTAGGAGCCATAATAATCTTAGAACAGGTATGAAAAGAGTACCTAATGTATGTTATAAAAAAAAGCAAGAGAAGTGTGTCAGGACCGTGTCATATGGCAGTCGGTTCTGTCTAACTCGCCACAGAATTGGGGTAAAGTTAGTTAGTATAGTATATAAAGTAGGTATACCGAAAAGCCAAATGTACATTCCGTGTACCCAACTCGCGCAGTACATTCACGGCCGCTTTCATTTATTTTCGATATCCCCCATGTCGAATGACCAGGGACCGAGACGGACAGCGCCGACAAAGGCCCGATTGAATCACAATAGGCCTCCGCTATGGTCCGCGGGCGCTTCGCCCGGGCCCGCGATACCATCGTCCATTAATTTATTCCCATTCTGACCCACTTCGCTTTGATATTTTTGGATTGAATGTCATGGTCGGCGACACTATCTATTAGATAACGTAATTGAGTAAAATAAAGCGTGTAAATAATTACGTGTATAATGACGTGCCGTTTTTACACGTCTGTATTTGATGTTTTGTTTTGATAAGAGTTGGTTTTTTGTTAGGCAAATAAAGCTCCGTCCTTTGGACTACGTGCGAGTACTTAATTATTCGAGAAGTGTTTTATCGCTCTGTGTGGCATTGACAAGTTCACAACTAGGGTCTCCTACAGTGTCAATGTTGCTATAACGCCATGTTTGTATCTAACATCAATAACATCAGTACCGTTTTAACAACGTATCGAAATACTTCAAGATACTTTTGTGAGTACAGCCATTATTTCAAGTTTTAAACTTATTTCATGGGTAGGTATAGGTAAACTTTCAAGAAAAAGGATGGCATTGGCACCTCTGCTCACAACGCGTAACAATGCAAAATTGTATGACGATACTTAACCAATAAATACTAAGCAACAACGTAGCTCACATTTGCATTGATACTGTTACTCATGATTTATTAACGCAATGTGTCAGTACTAGCTTTAGCCGATGGCTTCGCCCATACAATTTCGGACTTATATAGTCCCTCGCGAACTGTGTTAATTTTTAAACCAGTTAAACCAGGTCAGCATTTTATTCGGATCCGTTGACCCCTCTTATGCAATGAAGGGTTAAACCGTTAAACGGCAGTTTGATCTTCTTGCATTTTGTTTTCATACAAAATATTTACAATTCATACATTCATATTATCCAAGACCATACGACAGTTATTGGGTCTAATAAATGGTCGATTTCAAGGTATTACTAAATATGCTGATAAATAGAAATTAGCTTAGGCATCTTGCACATGAACTAAACTCTTAAATTTCAAAACACTTATGTAATTTAATTGTCACTGTCATAATTGTAATTGACATAATAAGTTTTGTTGTATCGAAAGCCACAGAAGCAACTTCCACTATAATAATTAGCATCATCTTATTAGCCCTTCAAAATCTATTGAGTCAATCAAAGCAGTGATTGCAATATAATTTTGGCATTTTTTCTTAAAACTAACTAAATCGAACTACCAATCACTATATTGTGTGTAGACGATGCTTGAAGGTTATGTAAATTAAATCATTAATCAACGAAATTTCATTCCATTCTCATTCCATCGAGAAGCAAATTTAAAGAACATGATATTTAAATAAATTCTTCTTCCTTCAGAACGATTTTCATATGCATGTCATAATCTTTATTCATGTATTTTTTTATTTCGCCGTTCACATGCGTTGCGTTGCCAGTTGATTGAAAACGCGGCTTTTTGTGAGTTGTGCAGTGGAAATTGCATTAGATGAATACAATTTGTAGTCATTTGTTTAAAAACTGATGATTCGGCTGACAGATGTAGTATTCGGATCACGATCGTTACATTTCCTAAAATATGGTTGAGGGAAGTGATAGCTGACATATACGTCATGCTTGGGAATAGGCGCCACCTTGGGGGACTGGACTGCTCTGGTCTGGTTAATTTATGCTTTAATTTAGTGAAAATCGTTATTTTATAATTTGATGCCTGACAAGCCGACTTCATGACATGGTTCAGAGGCAAATATGATCTATACACCTTTGTAAAAGATGTTGTTGAAAAGAGTAACTACCGAGTTTCTTGCCGGTTTCTTCTCGGTAGAAGCAACATTCCGAACCGGTTGTAGATTCATATTATTAGTTGATTTTCTTGTTGAATTGACGATTTATAAGTGTTTGTTTCAAACCTATTTAAATAAAAAGTATTTGGACTATGACTTTGATGTCTGATTTTCAGAATTATAAAAGTCGATTGTATTCATGCAAACTTAAATACGTACTTATACAACTTTTTTATACCTACATTTCTTTTTTCTTTTAGACAAACTGACAAATAGATCACCAATTCGACGAATACTAAATATGGTAATAGGTTTCTCTTATCCTTAGAACTCTAAAATAATATTTTGACTAAGTGTTATTAACTTAAATATGATTTGAAAATTATTAATAAAAAAAACTAACTTCACGCCGTTTAAAAAATTACATTTTAACAAGTGAGAGCGTATTTTCCGTAATATAAGCCTAAATATTTTGTGAAATGTATAATTTATAGTCGATTTTTAATAGCCTGATAGAAAAATAAACTGAATGTTCAAGAAAAATGAATTCTCCTAACGAAGAATGTCAGTCGATCGTTCCGTAAAGAGTGATCGATATTTTAATAACAATTTATATGATGATATTTCAATGGAGGACGAATAAGCGTAATCGAATTTGTAAAGGTAAAGTAGTACAATTACACAACTTTGCGCTCCAGACGACCGAAATGAGTCAAATGTCCACGTGACCTTGATGACATCACATCAAGGATGATATATGATGTCTGTCTGTCCATAGGATTTGCATAGTTTCGTGTGAGTTAATTAGTTATTGCCTGTTAACATTAAATATTAAATGTTATGAAGAAGTGTGTAGTGTTCACACGTGATAATCTTCTAAAGTCGGCATGAGAATAATAATAATATACATTGTATTAGGTTTATGTGTGACACCGTACGAATATAGTGTAGATGGAAAACGTGTTGTGGTGGTAAGTACTTTGCAAACTTAAATATAAGTTTATTTTTAGACGTAATTTTGTCGATTAGATACGAAATAAATTATTTACAATATTCTCTTGCTCAAAACTGAGCGTAGGTATTATGCATACTAGACAAACCTTAACCGGTGCATTTATTTCATATATTTCGTGCATTAATCATCTTTTGGACCGGGATTTGAACGCATGGCCTTTGGTTTCGTGGTCAAGATTTGTAACCACAAGACCAATTGGCTCATCGGAGTAGTCGGTTCCTTACTTTACAGTGCTTTCATCCGTCAATAAACATTAACGGAGCCCCTCGGGAGTTTATATTATTACGTCACCAAGATTATAGCCTTTCTTTAAATCCAGGTTAAGGACAAATTTTGCGTCAAACCTTATTTGATTCCAGTTAATAGTTTTGGCTTGTATAGTACCTAACACATATAAATTTGTTCAATTCATTCATTCTTTCAAACTTTAGCTTTATAGAGTCGTTATATCTTTCACGCGAGTTGCACAAAGATGGACCCCTTTTATTACGTAATAGCTTTGAACGATGTCTTGCCATAATAATATTTGATTAGTTTAGCATTCTTTTGTCTTCGTATTAAATTCCATCGGTCGGCCATATCGCACCCTCCGCGCCACCCCAGAATTCCAACCCTACCTGTTTCGAATGTCAGAGTTTGACCTTTTTTGTGTAATCCTACACATTCCGGATCAGGTCGCGGTAGCGAGGACCGCTCACTTTTTAATAAGTAGGTAGATCGATCGTTGATTGAAAAATAGCTGTAATAAATGCATAAACCGATTTCATGATTAACTCGCCAATTACTCAGTTTTAAGTTTAAAGTGTATTTATTAGTTAAAGGATAGGTTACCTACAGTTTTAGACTATGCGTGACTTGAGTACAAATGTGCGTGTATATTACGAATTATTATGTTTATCTGCCAATTTTTTCTTAGCGAGATTTAAATCCGTAAGCTATGATTTTTTAATTAAAAACTTTAATTTCTACTAACTTGACTGCTACTTTCTTTTTAACTAGCAGCGCCCCGCGGTTTCACCCGCGTAGTTCCCGTTCCCGTGGGAATACGGGGATAAAATATAGCCTATGTTACTTCCGGATAATGTAGCTTTCCAATAGTGAATGAATTTTTGAAATTGGCACGGTAGTTTTTGAGTTTATTTATTACAAACATACACACACAAAAATACAAATCTTTCCTCTTTATAATATCAGTATAGATTTCCATTTATTATGATCATAAAGTATTATAACTGTAATGATAAATAAATAGGTATGTTTTGGAAACACATACTATGGTCTGATTACAAAGTATCTTTTACCTTTGTGCCATTTAAATCAGAATCGTATATTTTTTTTTAAGTTAATGGCAAACAGACCCCTTGCCAAGTTTCACTTCTGCCAATGTCGAGTGATTTATTACTATAGTTTAATAGCAAAACATCGGTGTTCGGTTCTAATGTTGTTTGCGGGATCCGAGTGGATTTAATTTCCTATAACGGATTTAAGACATCGTATCCATAGCTGTTTCACACACGTTGTTCAATGCATGCCCCAACAGTAATATAAATCATGTAATGAAATTGTATTAAGTTTATATTTCAGCACAAAATATCACCAGTTTTGTAAACTAATGTTCCAAAAACAATAAGAATGTAAAATGTCCATAAGTGTATAAAATGTATAAAATAGATTTACCATAAAAATATTGCCAAAACAGCTTAGCTTAGCAGCTTAGTCAAGCATGACTTAGCTAGTTAAAATTTGAGTTCAGTTCTTTTACTTAAATGAGGAATAGTGAGAGGCAGAGTTGAGGGCGTGAACTAGTCCAAATGAAGTTCACACGCCAACTACTAGGTGCATTAACGATCGTGTAAATTGCTCGTTGCAGTGTGAATTGCCACATTTGCCCCGTTTGCACACCAGCCGTTAAAACCCGCTCGACGTTGGCACTAATCGCCTTCGTGTACGCTTGGCTTTATTTCGGATTTAATCTGTGGTTTGTTCACAACAATGCGGCATGAAAATGGCAGAAAGGTTAATGTCTTTGCCTTTTATTTGGAGATCATTAAAAAGGAGTTGTTTAATATAGTGTTAACGCCATTTGAGGTTATTTTGGTATTTATTCGTACTGTTTAATTTGGTTTGGTCTTTTGTACAAAAAAGCAAAACTGCAATTTTGCTATTTGCATGGAAAGTTGGAGTAGAGCATTTTTTAAAGTCATGACCAAAACAAGTTTTTAATGTAAGTGAAGCTTACACTATATTATGACTATTGGTTGGCAACCCCAAATTTAAAAAACTTAGATTTGTAGTTGGAAAAACCAGGACAATTAAGTTTGAAATCATGACGCGGTAATAGAGTTGCAATAGTTAAATTAATATGTAGTGAAAATAGGTTAAATTAAATACATTTAATGCTATGCCGTAAGAATTGTAAAAGTGGCGAGCGTATTTAAAAAACACGACATTATTAGGGCGCTTTTAAAACCCAGGACGCTCAAAATCTATCCAGGACACCCCAGGACACTGCAAAAAAACTAGGACATGTCCTGGGAAAACAGGACGGTTGGTAACCCTACAGTACGCTCTTATAACACTTTTTAAACAAAAATTAAATTTTATTGTGTGTATGGATCACAAACCCTATACACAAACAGTTGCCTTTTAAGATGCTTGATACGCAGGGAAGTCGCTTGGTACATAATTTTTAGTCCAGTCCCAAGCCAACACAGGTATAATAGATTCCAGTATACTAAAACAGCATAGTTGTAACCCTTCCTAGATACACTGAAGGCAATCTTGGCCTTGCACACAGCTGCATTCCTGCCGGCCCGTGCGTTGTTGCCGCGACGACGCCGCGTCTACAAGGTTGCGCGTTATCTTCCCAGCTTTTATCGAAGAACAAGCAGCACAGTAGTAACTTGTGTTTTTGTTCGTCCTTATCTCGGCTTGGTGCTTGTTTGCACACAAAAACCTTACACTGTTCTGATAGGGATACTAACTGCTCGGTATCTGTGCAACACACGGGGTAAAAGTTTCCGTGCCGTAAGATAAGGTTGTTAAAATGTCTTCTTAGAAAATATACTATATACCTACATATATATATATACAAAATGTATAGATATATGTAGTTTTAACCAACGAGAAAGCTTTTGTGTTGAATTCGAATAAAAAAAACCCCTAATTTGGAATTTAAAGGGTTCTACATAAAGAGATACTTATTAATTGCGAAAAGTTAATTAAAAGAATATTATACGTGAAAAAAAGTCTCAAAGAGATCCTCTTTGTGACTTTTAACGGAAGTAGGTAGGTAGAATATATCTATCTTCTATCGGATTTTAAAATGCATCTTGTTTGTGTAGTACCGACGTCTACAATGTCCTTACTTAGTCAACTATACTTAGCTCCACTCCACTGCTTAAAGTAGGTAAGTAACTTATAGACAGTCAAAAACTTCTTGCTCAAACAACCGACGCAACAGCCAAGTAAAGTTTGACATTAAAAGATGTTCGGAATGCCAACTACAGAAAGCGGTTTACGAGCGAAATTTTTATGGCGCGCCGTAAATGTGGTCTGACTATGGATAAACACAATTTGTTAAAATATCTAATGATAGTGCACTTTGTAGGGTTATACTTGGAGAGGTTACGCCAAAAGTCTACATATGTATACCATAGAGCCCGCAATCCTCGAACGTGTAGATAGGTAGTAGAAATAAGCTCCCTAAACCACATTTAGTCATACATAACATCATGCCCACAATCTCCAAAGGGACAGCCAGCCCCTCTAAACCACATTCAGCCAAAAATAAAACTAGACTGGGTTAGATGGAAAATTGTGAAAAAATAATGGCAAGTGGCTAGCTCTTCATCTACACAATCACATCTCCAAAACCGATATACCATTAGTCACTTTTTACGACATGCTGTAGGCAAGGAACGCAGTTGGCGCATTCTTTTTAAGTTCTTTTTAAGTCAACATGGAACACAAAAATAAAATTGAGTTGGGTAGTATGAAAATTTGTGAAAAAGTAGTGACAAGTGGCTAGTTCGTATCGCCTACAAAATCACAAACCTAACAATAGTCTATACGGATTCGAAATCCTTAGTTTTGGAAACGGGAGCACTCTTCTAAGACTTCCGATTCGCTTTATAAAAAACCGATGTAAACCATTCTTGACTCGCTACTCTTAACAGACAATTTGGTTTTTGTAACCATGATCTAAAGCAGCTTTGAAATTCTTTACTAACCCACTAAATACAAGATAGGCAGATGAGAATCATTTAACTAGACATATTTACCTGTAGCATTACCCCTAAATTTATCATTGTTTTACGCCTATTAATTTAATTAAGTTCAAAACTTAGTTAGGTGTTCCCATTCCCCTATCTAAAGGTTAGCTAGCTTAAATGGCTATCATGTCAGTCATCATTATGTAACAACTGGCAGGTCCCCTTTTCTCACTGGGCATTCAGGCTCTGACACGTGCTCAGGGCCCTAATCTTAAATTAACAAAAATCCGCGATATCTATGTCTGGAAAACAAATTACATATTAATATCGTAATGTGAACAGGGCGTCCAATACGTTAAAACTAGTCCAGGAGGATTGCGACTAGACACATAATCAAATACATATGTGATACCTCATTCTTAAATTGTTGTAACAATAGCCGCTTTATGTATTTATTTGCTAGAAAGACAGTACTTTAGGTGGAGCTGTCGATTAACATGGATTATAGTCCAAGAGGATTGTGACTAGGTATGGAACATAAAGAATATGAGAAAGATGCAGCATTCTAAAACGATTCTGGACAGGTTCGTCTATCAAGGGCGAGGTGCGGTCGTCGGACACGCCGCCATCACCCGAACATTATTCATAAGACTACAACTGAACAGGTACAAACACATTGTTATACGCAAGAAAGTCCCCTTTGTAACCGGGTCGGGACTTCGCGGTAGGGGTGGTGGCTGCGCTCTATTCGTGTATATTTTTTTTTATTATAAGCATGTTGAGGCTACCTTTACTTTCGGTATTCAGAACTTTGTGTAAATCTTGCCATTAATGTGTATGACTTGATTTTTGGCTAAGTTGACGTATGAGCATAGAATTATCTATTTTTATAATAATAGAGAGGATTCCTGCTGAATGTAATTAAATAATAATCACATGATAATCAACTGCAGAGCAACATACAAGATCTCCAAATTAAGAATGATGTAAGCTTTTACTATGTACACTAAGTAATCTATGACTCGAAAAAAAATGAGCATGTTTATCGCACCAATATTAGACTCTAGCGGGATTCCAATTCCAGGCAATGTGCGTGCTGGGTATGTTCTTCAACTGATAGGTCAAAATCCGACATTGTTGAACCTAGACATCGTAGTCAACCCTAGCAAGGGCGCTAACCGGGCACCCTTTTTTACCAAGCTCACCGCTCGCGGCGACTTGACAAAAGGAACCTCCATGTTATGAATGACCGGCATTCTTTGTCTCCATTGAGCCTACCTCGAATAAAATGTAGCAGTGACAATTACGTTACATTGTGGGAAAACAATGGCTCGGCAGGCTCCGATGAGCTGTTCGCCAGAACTAGTGGCGCCTGGAGGTAACCCTATTATTACCACTTCTTGTAACATTGGCCGCTTGTAATTTTTATTTGTTTAGTGCAGGGTTTCTCAAACTTATGGCTCCACATACCTCTTCTAAAGTCTCCAAAGGACGGCGAACCCCTAGACCCCGAGTAGGTTCAGATCAGACAGTACGTTGAGTAGCGCGCCGACAAGAATTATTATTAGAATCGAAGTCAATGTGATGGAAATACATTTATTAGAAATTATTAAAAGGCTAAAGTACCTATTTTAAGTTGTACTTAGGTCGTCAACGGCTTTTGTCGTATTCAATATTAGTTGTCACAGGGCTATACGGCTTTTGTTGTATTCAATATTAGGCACAAAAGCTAGAAGATTTAGAAATTTAAGCCAGTAGTAATATTATAAAATAAAACTCTTAATATTTAGAAATCTTGTAAGATACATTTCACATTTATTTGTTTAATGATTGCTATTACCTAAGTATAATATAAATAAGGCGCCGTAAATACCTTATTTACCAAAACGAGTAATCCGCCTTAACAAAGCATATTTATTTAAGTACATAAAGTTCATTAATAGAGCTCTTCATTTTATATTCACTTTGTATCTGTTCTAAAGAAATCATTACAAGTAAGCTCTTGAAATTAATATTCTTTAGCGTTTCTGTAATGGCGGAATTTCAATTTCTTTGTATTAGACAAAGGCTGCGCTATTAATTGTGCAAAACAAGCATACTGTACCGTTTGCGGTCTTTACTTTTTGTTCCTATAGCAATCTTCGTTTGGTAATGATAATTATTCCGGTGCATTATACTGCCTTATTTAGATAGTCATACCTCTTGACGTATACCATATTGGTTACCGGCTATGGTGGGGAAAAAAGTGTTATTGACCACATGGGACGGCATTCCTTGTAAGCATCGGGACCACGGGACGTGACGGGTAGCAGTGTTGGCTTACTGTCGATAAAATAAGCGGTCGATACTTTGCTCCCTGTAAGATTTACAAAATGTTTTTAAATTAAAGAGGATCTTATTCTTTGGTAAATGGATTTTTATAATATTAGTCGTGATTTATTATATTTTCTATCATTTTCCTTAATTTACTGTGCGTGGTAGACTAAACCTTGAATTTAAGATTGTGCCTGTCTAGTATGTTGAAGTGACTGATATTTTTCGCCTCTCGTTCCTTACCGTTACTGTAGTTATTGTGTTGTTGTAACTAAGGTCCTCGTATTCGAATCTAGGATTGACGTGTTTTCGTTTCCTCACACTGGTATTAGATGGACATGAGAATATTATTTAAAAATATCGGTTTAATCTGATATTATTGCAAAATCCAGAATCACAAAAACAATCAACAAAAGATATCATCGATATCGACAACGGTTAATATTATCGACATCTTCAACATCTATCGTTAGAAAATACTTACAGGAACACGAAAGAAACAAATCCTACCTCTTATAGAACAGCCATCTAGTTCATATAAAGGGTTTGTAATATCATTTGGTCTCTGATTAATATTGATTAGCAATTTATATGTGACATTACATTATACAGCCTTTAGTTACATGTTAAGAGAGTACAAAAACTAAGAATCTATATCATTATACCTATTAGAACTTGTTCCTTATAAGACTAAACGAGCTACTGCACCTCATCAGTAATAATGAAATAAGCTAACAAGATCATCGGGAAAAAATACTGTCTTGAGAGGGTAGAAGCTGTGGTAGTGTTGTTGGGTACCAGATTATAAATGAATATTAATTATATTATTTATAAATGCTGTTTTGAGAGGCGAGAGGCGAGAGCGGTGGTAGCTCAACGGTAAGGACACGCGCCTCTTAACCGAGGAGTGCGGGTTCAAACCCAAGCACGTACCTCTAGATTTTGAAAAAATCTATGTACGTATTTATACCACTAGCTCGGCGGTGAGGAAAAACATCGTGATGAAACCTGCAAATTCAAACTACTTTGAATTTGTAACCATGATCCAAAAATTGTCTGGTTCCCCTATCTTAGCGTTACGAAGGTCAGATCGGCAGTCGCTTCAATGTAATTACCAAACTCGCTAAATCCTGAATCATGGTCTAAGCGGACCCCGTCTAAGCATGGGACATAACGCTAGGATGATGATGCTGTTTTGAGATGCTGTATTGTTGAGTACCAAATTGCAGTGCCACAGATAACAAATTACCATACGTTTTACCACTGTGTATTATTTTTTTTTTAATTTAGGGTTTATGTTTATGTTTAGAGCCTAGGAAGCATATTGTTACATATGAGAGCCCGTTTATGTTATGTAACTTAGCATTATGCATCTAAGGATATCAATGCAAAATGAAGAAAGTGTGGTGGTTAAAAGTGAGTTTTACCACTTCGTGTATAGTATAGCGATATTGCGAAGGTTCGCTTTTTATCCTGTTCTTAAAAAAGTAGAATGAAAGAAACAGAAGTATTCATAATACATGTCATAATATGGTTAGACCAGGGATACCTTCATTGGTTGTTGGCAAAGGCCACTCTATTATACTGCCTAGAACGTAGAATGTAGCGCGTTCATGACACAGACTACATAATGGGCATCCTATTCGGCCATACGGAATACGGATAATGAAAGACCAATGTTCGCCAGAGTAGGTACAGCTAAAAACCTAACGAGATAAGGTTTTATCCTGTCTGATGGCAAGTGGGTTGTATTATTTTATTCATTAGCAGCGCCCCCTGGCGGAGCGTTCGGCACTTATCGGCGAGCTCGCGAGCGCTTGTGTAATGGAAAAGCGGTGTCGTGCTTACCGCTCGCTCGCTTGCGCCGGGGGGCGATGGATGAAATGGTAGACAGTTGCGATTGATGGACCGAAAAAAAAAACTTATTTGCAAAGAATTAGTAAAATACTCATCATACGGCTGGGTTAGTGTAGTTTGGTCATAGTGTAGTTTCGTCACTACAAAAAAAATGGTGTAGCTTGGTCATTGCTACATAAATCGGCTGCAGCTTCGGCTGTTTGGCTTAAGTGAGCTTTCAATAATTATGTACATTAACAGAATTTGTGTAGGTAAGTACACCTACACCACCATTATCAGTAAAAACAAGTAAAGATCTTTATCATATCCATCTCCATATGCTTAGGAATTTTTGGCAAAAATAATTATATTTTTATTTCATTTGTATTCCAATTATCTTGCTGATATAATCGTCATTCAGACCCCCCAATTAAAAATCCACCCATACCCATTATAGTGCTTATTTAATTCTTGAACGGCCTCTTAACACGTTAAACGCCACGCGGTGGGCCAAGCAAGGAAATCCGTTAGAGCAAACGTAAATTCATAATATTTTCACGTATTTTCTTAACCAGGGGCGAGTTTGGTCACTTTTCATGAAAAAATCTGTACGTCAAAATCTGCCCTGTAATCGCTCCTTGACCCCGTTTTAACAATTAAAATTTCTTGCTTTATTTTGAAATGTCTCTTTATTTCAAAATGCGCGCATTGATTTGTAAATTCGATGATAATTCAATTAGACATCACTGCGAATTCCCTTTGCATATAATATGTATAGTACATTTATGTTTTCACGATTCTTATGTCTACCGATTCAAAAATAGGTCACCATTCTCATTCATTCGCTGAATCGACGTACGAAAAATGGCACTCACTGTAATAAGCATTCCGATGAAAGCAGGCGTGGAGTTAGGTCGCGAAAGGTCACCGTGACGCGCTATTATTTCACTTTTGAAGGTTACCAACAATGCCGAAATGGGTATAAAGAAATTTTTAACTCCATTATGATGAGCTGCTTTGTCAGTGGTCAGTGATCCTAGCCATCGAACCAAACAAAACAATTTTATTTAGTCGATATTTTGTTATTTTTTTGTTTATTTCTAATTAAATGGTATATGTCCCATGTTGGTCTGGGACTTGGCCCATGTTGATCTGGGACAAAAAAAAAATAATGTGCCAACTGTGGTTCTTGCCTAGCATGTTGTAAAAGGCGACTAATGGTATATCGGATTTTGGGTGTGTGATTGTGTAGGCGACAGGTTGGCCGCTTGTCACTGCTTTTTCACAATTTTTCATCAAGCCCAGCCCGGCTTTATTTTCGGCTGAATGTGGTTGAAGGGGCATGTTGCCCCTTTGACTCTGCCTACCCCTTCGGGGATTATGGGCGTGATGTTATGTTTGTTTAAAGTGATATATATATATACTTAAGTAGGTATATTAAGGTTCGATGTTAAGGCTTACGATTTTATGAAAGCTCCGGCTACAAACGGCTAATAGACAGCAATATGAGTTATCGTCTTTGGTAACACATTGCAAACTAATACACATTCTAAATGGTCAAATAGGACCTATATAGATTCAGTTTTAATATTACGTAACGGTCATACTAAATATTGTACCTATAGGTGTTAGTCGATGTAATCCTAGAGTTAAAATCGGATCGTATCGAGCGATCAGCTTGACGGAAATCAATAAATACAATTGACACGGCGCTGGTAAACGCATCGACATTTAACACGGCGGTTAAGTTTCCGCGGTGCTGTCGGCTATTTATGCCTTCTCGAGTCGGACGGCTGTATCGAGTTGCGACGTGAGAGATCGCTCGGATGGTGCGGCATAGATTAGTCAGAGGGTTGAGCACAAATTTTTTAATTGTATTAAACCGTTGAGAACAGCTTAAAGAATGGTATTTTTTTTTAGTTAGTGGCAATCAGATCTGTACCTAAGGTTTATTTCTGAAGTATAATAGTTTACATATGTATATATTAACTAGATAATAAAAAATTGTGGGTGTTTATTTTCCATTGTTCTTTCATGGATTTCATGAAATTATTCTTCCAGAGTGAAAAGTTGAACACGTATTGGATACTCTTTAAAATAAATAAAGTATAATACAGGCGACAACTGAATTTATCAGTAGCAGAATACGTCAGTGATTTTTTTATTGGCAAATGTCAACTCGAGACCAAACCAAATAATTCTCGACCAATCAGCGTTTGGCTATAATCCTATTAAATCTAGTCACCCAATCAGCGCGCAGCGCAGTGTTACATCGTTTTGACGGAATTATACTGAAACATAATCCTTTTACCATTCTGTTGGGATATACTTACTGAATAAAACTTATTTGCTGGTTTACTTATTCGTTTTTTAGGATACGGAGTTTTGCCGTGTGGTCTTAATCTAAGATCCGAACCTAAATCTACCTTCACCGAGCTGTTAATAGAATGAAACATATTGTATAATAAATTACGTTTATTAGAAAATATATTATAAAAGGGTTGGCTAAAAAATCCTGGACTGTCTATTTTTAATTTTTTTTTTAATTGTTTTTAATTTTATGTTGCAACATCAAGATAATAAGAAAATTTTAAAGTATAAAACGTTTTTTTATGAAGAACTACGGCGCCAAAGAAGACAGCGAACATTTTTTAAAGAATATTTAAAGTTTTGACTCCAATTATACCGCCATGTTGTATTTTCCTACTACAAAAAATTTAGGAACAATCTAAGTAAGTTCTATGTGGCTTAATACAACTGATTCTATATGTGCGAAGGCAATTTTTTTTTCCGTTGGCATTTGACTGTTTTAAGAGGAAAGTAATCGTTAGTGAGACTACGTACATTAGTTCATTCACATTTGCTTCAACTTATTGAAACGTGAAAATACGGCGACTTGACTAATTCCCCTAATGCGGACAAATTTCACAATTTCTGTACAAGCGGCGACGCAAAAACATCGTATATTTTCCTGGCTCTCATCATAGGAGGCGTATCTGGGTTCCGTTTTACGAGGATAATCTTGCGGAGCAGTAAAATTTAAAAGCATATCCGTATGACATCGAGAGACATATTATATATCCGTCACACGCATAAATACGGCTTAAGTCGCGCTGAGCAGTAATCGCGTCGGGAAATGCGAGTACGAATATAAAATGTGTATTCCTTGGTCTCTTGACTAAAGTACTGAAGTTAATGCTGAGATTCTAAATTCATTGGTCTCGTTCCGATTGATTTTGTTTGTCTCATCCGTCACCCTGGGTTTCTGTATTATTGCGATTAGTCATCGTAGAGATGAATAGCTTTTATCATTTATTTAGGTCAATTAGTCAATACTTACCACAATATCACAGTTCTTTTAAACCTATCACGATTCTGGATTTAATAGGTTTTTTTTTCGCATTGTAATTGTAGTCTGATATCGTTGGTCTTAAATCGTTTGTTTAAAAAAAAAAATACATACAGACGAATTGAGAACCTCCTCCTATTTTTAAATCGGTTAAAAATGCAACAAAACAGGTAGGTGTTCTTGCTTCACTTGCACTAATTTCGAAATAGCGACTTGGCACTACTTGAATGTCATATCATCTGTCAATATCGAGAGTTATGAATGTATCGATCAGCGCATTGGCGCAAATGCAATATCAGAATTGTGTCTCACGAATACCAATTGAGAAAATACATACAGTTGCATTTTGAATAAACATACCTATCTACTAGGTAGAAACCAAACATAATATCCTTTATTGATCCTTTTCAATAAGTCTGTCCTCTTTTTAGCTGTATGTTTGTTGACACAGTCATCTATCCCAGACTTATATAACCGCCAGTATTTTTCTATTAGGTCATCCTTTTTAACTCCATACTCATACTTAAAGATAAAAAAATATTCATACTTACAGAAAACAAAGATATATTTCCGTGGGTTCCGGCATACACTACACTTGTAAGGGGACCATGGACCCAGGTTCAGAAAACCGGCATTAGGCGCCTACATCACAATTTATTCTCGGCGCATGTAGGCAGAGGTCACGGTGACAATAGTTAGTGCTTCTCGACTACTAAATTATAATATGTACATACATGGGTCCTTGAATTTGTTACGTTCAATAGAATATATAGTGTTGTCATTCTAATAAGAGACCGCTATATTCTTTATGAAAACTACATGTTTCATTAAAGTATATAATGGCCACGAAACCGAGGGTCGCGGGTTCGAATCCCGCTAGGGGCAAATGTTTCGTGTGATGAACATGGACATTTGAACTCGAGTTATGGATTTAAGTATGTCTATCCGTTCACCTAGTATCCATAGCACAAGCATAAGCTTAGTTTGGAACTAGGGAATTAGTGTGTCAGTCTGGAGAATTTATTTTTATTTATTTTTTTATTATCGTTATTAGGTACTCCATAGTATTCCCAATTAAAGCATCCCGCTAAAATCATTAGGTACCTTCAGATGAAAGGTTGTTTTTCCTTACTTCATATACGATATGACCTAGTCTCGCCGGTTACCGATTCCAATTACATACCATCACGCTCGTAATCCCCGAACGGTTAGTCCAAGGAGTAATGACCTCCTAAGACCACATTTAGCCAAAAATAAAATTGAATTGTAGTCAATATCCAGTGCACAACTACACTCCTTACGACATGCTCAGCCAGGAACATAGTTGGTACCATTGAGATATACTTATAACTCGATGGTTGGTACATTATTTTTGTGTTACAGACCAACAATTACAATTATTATGACAGTAAGAAAAAAAGTATTGGTATTCATGATAGCTCGATTGCAGGAAATCGGTCCGATCATATCTTATACCGAACCGAAGCTCATCCTCTGTTGGCGCTGTCGAAATATTCGAAACTTCCTCCCCACACGAGCGGAATTAATTCGCACTCATTATCAAATATCCGACGATGTCGGGCGAAGAAATGTTCTACCTGGCAAATTATTTGTGTCCGATGAATTTAAACCAAGAATAGCTGTATTGTGTACTAGTAGCGTCCCGCGGTTTTACCCGCGTAGTTCCCGTTTCCGTGGGAATAAGCCTACGTTACTTGCTCGTTTTTAACAAAATACCCTCAAATATCCCATGTTGGTCGGGGACAAAAAATAATGTGCCAACTGTGATTCTTGCCTAGCATGTCGTAAAAGACGACTAATGGTATATCGGGTTTTGGGTATGTGATTGTATAGGCGACAATCAGCCACTTGTCACTACTTTTTCATAATTTTCTATTTAACTCAGCCCAGTTTATTTTTTGATGAATGTAGTTAAACGGGGCTTGCTGCCCCTTTGACTCTGCCTACCCCTTCGGGGATTATGGGCGTGATTATTATGTATGTACCGTCAGATATAAAAAATACTGACTCGTTAGATGTATTTAAAAAGTGACTTGCCAAGCACTTAGTTTTGAATTGTTAAACCAGTTAGTGTATTCCGTCTGTTGTCATGAATGTTACAACGAATAAATGTATGTATTTATTTCTTCTTACATTTAAGTTCTCATGTAAGTAGTGTAGTATTATTATGTCTTAATGACAAGAAATATCTTTAAACCTTAAAGTAGCTTTCTATTTTATAATGAAAAAAATGGGTCCAATAGTCTCGGAGCCTATTTAATGCAAACAAACAAACAATTAAATCTTTCCTCTTAGTATGATAATTTCATGACACACATACCTAACATTCTCCTAATCATATTTTTGTGGGGTTTGAATACAGCCAGAAGTAAATTGTCTTGGGGTGAGGACCATGTTTAATCATTTGTACAGTGCCGTGTGTGTTGAATTGAAATGCATATTTAAATATGTTTTTCGTTACCTACTTAGTGTAGACTTATTATTATTTATATGCTCAGATTAAAACATCGTCAACAGTATTTTTATATTTGAGATTAATTTAATATCTGATTCAATTAAAAAAATACAATAAGGAACATGTGTATGTGTAGTCACCATAGATGTTCGAATGATACACCAGGAAGAGAAAAACGGTTTGACCCATATGTCACAAACCTGAAACCCCAAATAAGTGGAACACACTCATCATGTCGTGAAAATGTACAGTTTCCGAATCACGTTAAAAATCCCGATTCTGCGTGGGTAGTGGAGGCGGGCTAGTGCCTAATAAACTCATTAAGTTTGGGTCAGAGCTCTGCCGAAATGCGCCCGGTGGGTTGTCAAAGTGTCCGACCTCGTTATTGTTAAGTTTCATTATAACTCTGTACCTTTCTATTAGCTTACCGGAATCCATGTTAAAGTTATAGATTTTCTTTTTAACAATAATCTTTTTTAAAACTCACGCCCTAGTACGTATCGATTTATTTATAAACTTAAGTTGTATATTAGAGGAAATATCGATATAAAGTAAAAAAAAAAATCCTTTTGCCTTGATTTTAGAAGGGCCTTAGTTTTTCTAGTGGCTTCACCGCTTAAAATTTGGAGTTCTGAGGACCGGGACACCAGACAACACTAAGCTGTAATCGAGCAGTAATCGACTCGTGTAAATCGCGCCTGGGACAATTGTAATCGTAAACTGTGCAGTGTAATATCGCCAGGGAGGGCACAGAGGTAGGGTTACCATGTCCCATCATCATCTTCTCTGCCTTATATCTCCTTCCTACGCGAGGTCCCTTTGGATCATGGTCGTAGACTTAGCGAGTATGTTTATTTTATTGCACTGTCACTTGACCTTCGAAACTCTTGTATAGGGCAACCAGATGAACTAGAATAGAATAGAATAGAATGTTTTTTATTGCCAGAAACTGTGTTACAAAAGGTGGTTAAATTTTATATAAGTTTCAACAGTTACCCATACCGGGTATGCAATATAAAAGTTAAATCAATTAGTTTAAATAAAATTTTTAGTACCAAAATATTAATTTAGGTTGTAGAAAACGTTTACTGTCAACCATTTCTTAAGCTCAATTTTAAATTTAGGTTTAATCTATACTTATAATAAATCTGTAGAGAGGTCAATTCTGTACATGAAATATATTTTCAAAATAACTATCAGGGGGTGATTAGTGATCGATACTGATGCCAAAAATGCAATCAGTAAAATTTTTGTCTGTTTGTCTGTCTGTCTGTCTGTCTGTCTGTCTGTATGTTCCTTATAGAAACAAAAACTACTCGATGGATTTTAACGAAACTTGGTACAATTATTCTTCATACTCCTGGGCAGGTTATAGTATACTTTTCATCACGCTACAATCAATAGGAGCAGAGTAGTGAAGGGAAATGTTGGGAAAACGGGAGAAGTTAATCCATTTTTTAAGCTTCCGTCGCGTGTGCAGCCTTAATGGTTAAAGTTACATAGAAATCATGTATGACGGAAATAGTCTTTATAATATTAACCATAAACGCGGGTGACACCGCTGGCACAGCTAGTAATTTAATATAAGATGGTAATTTATTAAATATTTTGGTACCTATGTAATGAGTACTTTTACAGTATACATGTATGGGACATACATGTATAGGTATGAGATCTTAGTACACATATATTATTAATGTATTGACTGCGTAAATTGGATCGAATAGACAATTGATTCTTAAAGTAATCGCTATTTTGTTTAATAAAAGTAGTCAGTCAGATAATGCAACCACATTTATTTTTAGGATGTATAGGTTTTCTTACGGTATTCTTCATCATCGCCATGCTAGTATATACCTAAGTAAAATCCAGAGGTTTAAGCTTAGATTTGAACCAAGATCCCTCGCCTCCCAATATGTGTGGAGGGTATCGTTACCATTATCACCACTCACAAGATTACCCTAAGAGGGTACTAAAAAGAGTGCTAAAGAGTCGAATACTTATACGTTATCTTTTTGCGCGACTGATTCAGTTATTAACACCCTTAAATTTAAATTAAATTGGGCTCTATAAGGCAAAGTAAATTCGACTTTAACGATGTCTGTGAAATAAAAGATCGATTAGCTTAGTTACCATAGTTATTCGCCGAATTGCGTTAGCGTTGAATTTTAAGAAAATTCTCATGGTAATCAGGTTTTCTGTAAGGACTTTTAAATTTTCCACCTGGTAACCCTACGCAGGGGGCGAGTTCACGTGTCTCCTAGCGAATTTATCGCGGGCCGCGCCTGACGCCCGACTTAATTGGACACCAGGTGTTCCCGGAAATTTCGACGACGGTATGCCATTCCGCACTCCCATTGTCGATTGAAGAAGACTAATCGCGATGCCTAGGGTTCTGTGCTTAGGGAACCCTTTTAGTACCCTGTGGACTGTTACTAATCTTATGATGTATATGTACCTTACCTATATTTATTTTGCCCTTCAGCGGCGGCACTAGCCGTCGCTAATAACAGACTCGCGCCTGCGGGCTGGCAAAGTTTATAATTTTTTTAAAATTTTACTTTGTTCGTTTTTATTTTTGTATGAGTGTAGTTAGTTATTGCACTATTAGAGATGTATGAAAATATTAGTTGTAGAAGTATTTTTAAAAGTGTTACAGAGCAATGATGTTCTTTGTGACATGGTAAATTAAAAAAATGCTGTTCTAACATAATAGATTATATTTTAATAAAGAAAAAAAATGAAAGTACGTCACGTCTATATTTAATTTTAATCTATATATGTACAAAACCATCTCAATGACTACGGAACACCCGAAACCTGAGTTAGATTCGCGCTTGGCCAGTTTTTTGCTTTGAGCACTCATTAAAATATTAAAGCGAAAAATTATGTGAGGCATTCGCAATACTGATGTAATATTTCGTCGGCAGTCGTAAGCATATTTCGGGGCACCTTTTGAGTTGATCCCTTAGAACGGGGTTAATTGAATTTGCAATAGATGCGGGTATTTTTATTCAATACTGGAATAGGTTTGTCGAAACATTACCTAAGTATCTAAATAAATTTGAAGAATTTTTTTTTTTAATCTGTCAATTTTCAAATATGATTCCGCGTATGCATCTTTGAAGATTGGCATTCCACTATTTAAAAATAATTTATTTAAATGTACTCTTTTATGAAATTATTAACCACGGAACACCAAAATTTATGTTGCTTTACTAAGCAAATGAGATGCGACATCATAAACCAACAGTTATTGCCAAGTAACTGTCATTACGCCAGGAATGCACCACATTCCTGCTCAAGCTTTCCAAAAAGTTACAAGCACTATTCACACTATATTCATTAAAACAGAAAACTGCGACCTTAATCGTGGTGTCGCAAAAACTGCTCTGAAATAACTGCAACACAAACAGACGCAGGTCGCGTCGCGAAGTGCTCGTTCCACAAAAACAGAAATGTCATGTGCAGAGAGCTCCGAACGCAAATATTTGCCGAGGAGACGGCCGGATATTAAATCCCACCAAAAACATGAGTGTCAATGACAGCCAAGTTCCTGTAAAACAGTTTTAACCTCATTTGAATCAGCCGTGTAAACGAAATATCCGAGAACAATCCATTTTAAGGTAACGTAGGCGTACGTACTAAGTCTGCCTGGTAACATAAGCCGACAAAATTAAATATGTGTAGTGTCTGAGTGCTCAATAAATGGGTGAATTTGGTAATGCCTCCAATAATATTTTGAAAATATTAATTAATTCAAAATTATTATAATACACTTTATCCTTCATTTTGTTATTTGAAATCATATTTATTTAGTGCAATTCATAACTTATTAAGTTGTTTACTAGTTTATTAAATTCGACTAGAAATATGTGGGTGTGACATGTCACAACGTCCTGTTAACAAGGAGTTGGCGGCTGCACTGCCGTGCGTCTGTACAAATGCCGGTCTACCCCAAAACTTCAAGGGCTTCCAAAGAATGCCTTCCCCTCAGCTCCTTGGAAATATTGTGCGAGCGATTTGTATGCCGACTTATTGTCGCTTTTGCGAATATCAAATTGTCTGAAACTTGACAGATTGAGGTCAAGTTTTAAGCTATAAAATTTGCTAAGCAAATTTTGAATGGTACAAAATTTTAAGTCATTAAAATATTGTGATCGTTAGTGATAAATAGCAGATATTGAAATAATATAGACGAGACTTATAAAGTGCGTGTTTTTTCCTATCCCTTATTGAGCTATCACCGCTCACAGAAGTACCTATCTATATACCTACTTACCTATCAGGTATAATAAAAACATCGAACAAAAATGTTTACTACCTAGTCATCAATACTACCACTCCACCGGCTGTACAAACTACTTTGCAATAAAATGGAATATTAAACGCTATAAAGTGCCTTTGAGACTATTGCATCTATCTGAAACTTTTACTGCATCGTTTTAGAAAGCCAGGGAAGGCATTTCGTTCAGAGGAATGACTCTAGTGAATATGTGTGTTATACGATACCTTGTTGTGTGGTGCGGGTTTTATAGTAGGAGCTGGTGCCAATTTTTGGGTAGGTGTTTGAGGCAAGGCAAACTTGTCCCACACCTCTCCTATTATACCCTAACACGGAACTGCAGACCTGGCTGGTGTACAGCGGGGCTATATCAAGATAGATAGATTGTTAGATCACCTGGCAGGTAGGAAATTCCACCAAAATGATCTGTCTTTTTTAGAATCCAATTTTTTTGTTAAAAATAATACACTATTAAGATTTCAAGTTGCCTCAAATACATTTTTTATATTTTTTGCAAAATATCCCGTTGAAATCCCGACTAAATCGTCTAGCGTATTTTTTAAATTTGTTTTTTTACATTAAACTTTGACATATAAACTGCATATATTTTTTTATTAATTTAAAAAAAAAGAAAGCCCCGCTACTCACCAGCCAGGTCTGCAGTTCGGTGTTGGGGTATATTAGGAGAGGTATAGGACAAGTTTTCAGCTTGCCTCAAATACTTACCCAAAAATCGGTGCCAGCTCTCGGACTATTATAATGAATATGAATGAAAATGCTAGTCTGGGACTAAAGAAGTACATACTTTATCTAGCAAGTCGTAAAATCGAGTAATGGTGTATTGGTGTCGGGTTTATGATTATGTAGGCGACGAGCTGGCCACTTGTCACCCGATTGACCCGCTTTATCACAATTTCCATATAACCCAACTCAATTTTATTTTTAGCTGAATGTCGTTTACTCCTGCTACCTACAATAACACTTTTAAGTATAATGAAAACGCCGGTTTCAAGGTTCAAACAAAACTATTTAATTAGTCTTAAGAACACACATGCCAAAAGATATTACATAGACAAGTTTACAATAAAAAGTTTCAATAGAACGTTAGAGATTGTATATAAATTATTTAATGAGGTTTTTTGAATTAAAACATCTAAAAGATGGCGTAACTGTGACTTGCGGTATTGTCACCCTCTTCATTGGTTAGTTGTGAGACCAAACTGACATGCTGTCAACAAGGAGCCAATAGTGACAGTGATAAGACCACGAGACTCCTTCGTGCCATCTGGCGGTTTATGTATTTTTGAAAACCCTCATTAAACAAAAAGTCGTTGAAACACGATAAAAGTACATATTTTATGGAAAATAATAAGTATCTCGGTTAGTATTACTAATTTTGGCAAATAAACTATTACCCTTTTCTCTTTACATAACCAAATTTACAAATCTTAATATATATAAATTACGTGTCACGTTGTTTGTCCACGATGGACTCCGAAACTACTTAACCGATTTTAATCAAATTTGCACACCGTGTGCAGTTTGATCCAACTTGAAAGATAGGAGAGCTTACATCTCAATTTATTGAACCCGATTATGTGTCATTTACTGTTAGGCGGAACGAAGTTCGCCGGGTCAGCTAGTGTAATGATAAAAAATACCATTAGTATAGTTCAAAACTAAAAACAATAAGAATCAAAGAGCACTGTACATATTATTTTTATTAAATTTAATATACAATTTTCCTATCAATTAAATATTAAATTAATAGGAAATTTTCTTATTGAAGCATAAAAAGAACATTTTCTATATGACCTTTACCTGTCAGAAATGTTTAAAAGTGTAACTTAAATTTATGAATTTTCAGTTACATTTCTTGGCAACTTATCAAGTACCTTTATGCTTAATCCCACAAATTACATAATAGTTAATTGTATAAAGTCTCAGATTTAAAATGACAAGCTTATGTTAAGGCGGGGAATGCAATAAAATGAAATTGTTATTAGTTGTCGCAGACTTTCACAGTGAAATGGATAATCTACTTAATCTCTGAACAATAATAAGCTAGAAATGAAAATAAATTATAGTGAGCGAGGAGTTCATTCTGTTAAAGTATTCTTTGAAATTAAATTAAGATAGTAAGTAGTTATTTCAAAAATATTAGTCATCTTTAAAGCTTTTGCTATGCGACCATTTTATGTTTTGTATTCAAATCCGAAAGTCAATTTGTTAACATGAAAATTAACGATGCAGAAGTGACGAAATCTCTAACAATCCGATCTTCATTTTTATTTACGTAGACAAGTACAATTATACGTGATAATAATAAAAATAAATATATAATTAAAATGCCATAAAAAACATGTATCACATATACTAGGAAGATAGCTTACAAATCTAATGCACCTTTAACCTTTAGGTATAATAGATAATGAAGAGATATTTCAAAATCGTTCACATCCGCATGGCCACGTCAAAAGCACGATTAAAATCGAATAAACATGCATGTAGGTATCCGGTTAACGATTTAAATATGCGAATCGATAACGATTTGTGAAAAATAAATAAGTTCATAGATCAGGGACTAGTTTGTAATAAATTTAAAATGGTCTTTATGGTTGACCGAAAGTGTTATTGAGCATTTTGTAGCTTTTTTATATTTAAGAAAAACAAGTATACTGCCTATGTACCTATGTATACATAAGTATACGGCCTGATAGTAAACGGTTCCCGAAGATTTGCAAATCGAGGGATATCGCTAGAGCACTGACGACCCTTTGAAGGTTTGCTGAGGATGACGACAGCGTCGATGGTCTAAGGGGCAAGAGTGCGAAAAATGTTATGTTTCCTCCCCTTGGCTATAATACTATTAGTATTGGGCCTGTACTCTCAGTCAGAATAAATTGTCTGGTTTCCTTATCTAAGGGTTACGAGGGTCAGATTGGGAGTCGCTTCAATGTAATTACCAGACTCGCTAAATCCTACATCATGGTCTAAGCGGACCCCGTATAAGCACAGGACATAACGCTAGGTGGATGATGACTCTCAGTCAGAATAAACTTAAATCAAATCCCTAATCCGGCCGTTAACTAAATATTTTTTTAATTCTTAATATTTTATTTAATACTTACTTAGAAAAACTAAATAAGTTTAACACGTGTTTCTTTAGATTTAAAAAATCAGAATCTGTGTTTTCGACATTTATATTGATTTGAGAAACCACAAATTGACCTGCACAATATAAAGGACTTAACAAAGATGAATCGACAAGTATATGTGCCTTCGGGTTCAATGTGAGCTAATATATTGATTATAAAAAATGTAGGCTACTTAATAAAACGTTAAATTCGGTGAAATATGCATGTTTGATTTTGACCGGTTTGTCTTGCATATTAATTTATTTAAATCATTATAATAACCGATCAGTTCATCACTAGTTAGAGTCAATATACTAATAAATTGATAATAAAGTATGTATACTTGTATCAATATCAGAAGATTAGCAAATACGAATCCTTTGAATGAAATCCTGTGGTTTGAATTGTAAACTAAGGGATTTGTATACTTAGGCAGTGCATTCCATGCAAACGATGAATTCTAGAATTCATTACATTTCATTGGATCCATGCGTACAATACTAAAAATAGATTATCCTTTTCTCACTGGAATAAAACCGTACTGTGTAAAACCAGTGATACTTTGTCTATGTCGATCTTATTAATTTTCTTTTAATAAGGAAACGATAAAACACAATTTCACTATTACGAAGTGTTGCTTCCGCGAGTATCATGATAAATAACAAATGGATTAAATGCTTACAAGTTTCTAAAGGAAAGTTTCTCAACATTTGCGGTCGGCATTGTGTTTATCAAAAAAGAAACTCATTATTTTTAATATGTATTGTCTCCTAGATCACTCGATTAACTACTATAATCGTTGCTTTCTTTTACTTGAATACCTGTTTAATTGAGATAGTTCGTTGGCAGTTCAATGAGTCATCACTTGTTTTCTAGTTAGGTACTTA
The DNA here is from genome assembly GCA_951394215.1 of Glyphodes perspectalis. Lineage (NCBI taxonomy): Eukaryota > Metazoa > Arthropoda > Insecta > Lepidoptera > Crambidae > Glyphodes > Glyphodes perspectalis. The sequence goes on from OX596201.1 coordinate 7,268,498, forward strand.
GCTTAAGTGAGGGATTGGTTTAACGCGTACCGGTGGGCTTTACAAAATCTAAGTATTTACTATCTCGGCTGTGAGGAAACAATTTGTGGAATAACCAGTACTTTCAAATAATTATGAATGTGTACCTACACATTCATAATCCAGATCCATTTGGTTCTCTGGTCATCTGGTTCTTTCTCTAAAAGTTATTAAGTTATAGGTAATTCGCGTCAATGTAATGCTAAACTGACCATAATCTCAGATCACAGTCTAAGCAAACCCCGATTAGATACCGGTTGTAACTAGATGATGATGATCTATAAAAGTTGAAGTATCCGAAAGTAATCGGATATGTATGTATTCATTATTAATGTATAAAACATTGTTTGATTCGTAATCTACAAAAACAAGTGGGACAAAACATGACCCCGGTCTTGGTGAAGGCATCTGGTCTATTTTCCTGTGTTGTATGTTAATTTATCCAATTAACTTCTCTGTATCTCATTTCACATTTGCTTGATTGGCTATTCAAAAATAACATAATTTAGTTGTTCGTCGGCGTCTTAGATCTACATAACGAATTCTTCCTTGCCAAGAGTTTTTGTCACACTTTATATGGTACGTTAGATGCACAAAAAACTGATTAGTTATTCAAAACTGACATCATTCGGATGCATTTACGAATGTCTAATGTTAGCGTTATGTGAACATAGTTTAGATAACAATCGATTTATCGATGTCAGACTGATTTCGCCTATTCGTATTAAATGTTTAAAATATTTCGCGTGTCATTTGGCTCGTAAATTAATTGATAGAACTGATTAAATGTTTATTTCAAAATGTAAAATTTGTGATTTTGTAGGCGTCGAGCTAGCCTTTTGTAATTTTTTATAATTTCCCATCTAACCCAGCCCAGTTTTATTTTTAGTTAGATTTGGTTAAAGGGGCCTGCCTTCCTTTTGACTCTGCCTACCTCTTCGGGGATTACGGGCCTGATGTTATATTTATAGTTAAGTTTGTATCAAATAATCGAAAACGGTATCACTGTCTATCAATCGGTTATCACTGGACTTTTATTTAAGATGCAAGATTACCAAGATTTATATATATTTTTTGTAAATTATCTTTTTTTTGATCTGTTAGGAAGTAAACAATTGTATAACGGTTAATACAGTCTAATGACATTTGGCATTTTAATAAATTATCATAGACCAACGAACTTTAAAATCATATTAATATGGGATAGTATCATGATAATCTTCTTTTGCCTAAAATCTGAGATCGATGCAGACAGAATTACAGCTAGAATCAGTAAGAAGCTATTATTCCGTCATAAACGGTCAACATTTTCAAAATAAAACTAGTGAGTTCTAGACTATCGATAATGGTATGTACAACGCTAGCTGTGTGGTCATAACGTTTATTTCAGTGTGTTTTGGCGACGATCGAGACGCCGAAATACGAACAAACAGAAACGAAATCCGAATGCGTATTAGTACTCAGTTCTAAAATTGGATGTGTGTGATTTGGTCCACGTTCGTGTTTATGTTCTCTTGGCAACTGCCGTGGCTTAGGAGTCCTGGAGTCAATATTATTCGGCTCACTTTATTGCGAGCCATAGCGAGATAAATATATTTTGTGTTGGTGGTTCCTTCCATGACATTAAAACAACAAATGCTTGCAACAGCGAGTTGGGGTTGCCTGTGTCGTTATGGGAGCGACAATATATGTACTATCGAGGTATCCAAATTGATTAAAAAACACAAACGAGTTACTAAACGAATTGTTCTCTGATTTTTGTACTACTGCGCTCTTTACTATGACTGTAATATGAATTTGTCCCGTAATAGGCTATTTGACTAGTTTCTGAAAACCATCGCACTTTATTTAATGATGTATAAGAACTCAAGAAATAACATTTATTTTAATTTATGATAAGTATTTCATATAAAAAAATATATTTAAAAATACACTGATTATTTGAGCTGTCAAAACGCCTGCTTTGGCAATATGGCGTCGCGTGACGTCACACGTTAGTACTAAGACATTGGAAGAAGGTCGAATAGTTCTCAATCGTTGGTTTATTTGAGGTTAAACCTGTAATTTAATAGAAAAAATAGCTATAAATGGTGCTCAGTACCAGAGTGTAAAAGAATTTATTTTTAACGAAAATTCCGACCGAAAGTTTCCGCTGTCTGCTTTACAAAATCATTCTCCATGATTAAACAAGTGAATATATTACTGACCATACAAATAATGTACAATGATAGACTTAAAAATCGTAAGAAAAATAAGGAATTCGAGCGTAAAGCAATGGCAGAAGCGATTCTTCACAGACGTGCGACGTCACAATCCATTCAGCCAATCACAACCGTTTACGGTTCCGTGGCTCCTACTCAAAAGAAATAATTTTTATTTTGGGTATTTTGTTGAAAATATACAATATTTTTTTTAATTTATTAATGGAAATCGCTTTTAAAATTCCTAAGTAACGCGGATGGCAAAAAAAAGGAATTATTTTTCATACTGTCAAATAGCCTATGGTCAATCTATTATAAATCCACCTATGGCGTGTTACTGCGGGATCTCTTTAACTGCTTTTATTTTTTAAAACATAGTCAATAAAAAGTGTAAAATAATCCTATGCATAATATTTATTCCTAAGTAATACTACAAAATGTATCATTATTTTTTTAATTTACCCGTGCCGTAGGTTTAAATATATAAAAGAAAATGTGCACGTTACCTATTGCGATTATGTGTTTTAATGGTATACATATCCTTATGCCTAACCGTGTAATGAGTTGTCCAGTGACAGTTTTCCCATGTTGTTCTGGGACTAAAAAAAAGATTGTGCCAACTGTGTTTCTTGCCTAGCATGTCGTAAAAGGCGACTAATGGTTAGTATATAGGGTTTTGGGTATGTGATTGTGTAGGCGACAAGCTAGCCACTTGCCACTACGTTTTCACAATTTTCCATCTAACCCAGCCCAGTTTCTCTGACTCTGCCTATCCTTTCGGGGATTATGGGTGTGATGTTATGTGTATGTGTGTGTGTGTAATGAGTTTGGTAGGTTGCCATTAAATAAACATTACTCTAGCTCATTGAAAATAGTTATCAATGGTAATGCACGGCACGAGCCTGCGCAGCTACCCTCTATTATGGCGCACTTTATTGTATTATTTTATTAGTATAGTTCTTACTCGCTAAATAAAGAATCATTTTGCATTGTCACAACCATCCTTTTTTGTCTATGATTATATTTTGTAGGCATGTTAACTATTTATATTTTTTTTTGATAGGACTTGCATATTAATTCCTTCGCTCCAAACTAAGTTTAAACGTTTATGGCTATGGATTATAAGCAGTGGATAGACATATTTAAATATGTAATAGACATTAATGCGCAAATAATCACAATAAACATTTGTATAACGGGATTTGAACACAAGGCAATTATTTCCATTATTGGGATCTCTAATCTCTAGAGCAAGTGGTTTGTCAATTAATTAATGTTATTGCATTCTGTTTCAGGTAATTATCGAGATATAATCGGCGCCTATGACACGTTTCTATTTCACGTAAGTTCTACGTCTTCTGGTAAACTTGGCACTAAGTTGAGAGACCTTACCGTTTATTTGTTATAGTTAGTAGGAATAGCTCTCGCTATCGACTAAATCAATTAGATTTCCCCATAGCCGCTTGCCTTATTCAAACTTTGATCTCTGAACCCTTTGAATGCTATCAAGTTAGAGATTATCTATTGTCTCGTTACAGCGTACAATAATTTCGAAACTTGGGAGTCAGATTTTGTAATTAAGCTGGTTGGGTACAATTTATGAATACTTAGTAACTATATTCACTGTGGGCTAAAATATCAACTCTCGTGGGGTTGTTAAAATTAACTTAGTGTTTATCTTTACGATCTAAATTTGGGATAATGCAGTTTTGATAACGCTAGTGTAGTGTTTTCAACTTTAGGCTGTATAACGATTCCATCTAGGTTGACCCAACTCAAACTCAGTTTGGTTTGCCTATATTTATATAGGAAACGAATTTGTATTATGTCCCATGTAGGTCTGGCACATAAAAACAATGTGCCAACTGTGGTTCTTGCCTAGCATGTCGTAAAAGACGACTAATGGGGTACTATATAGGGTTTTGGATATGTGATTGTGTAGGCGACAAGCTAGCCACTTGTCACTACTTTTTCACAATTTTCCATCTAACCCAGCACAGTTTTGTTTTTGGCTGAATGTGGTTAAAGGGGTTTGCTGCCCCTTTGACTCTGCCTATCCCTTCGGGGATTATGGGCGTGATGTTATGTATGTATGAATTTGTATTGTTAGGGAAGTCTCACTGAGTCACCAAGTCCCATTATTGCACATATCTTGAAGATTAATGTTTTTGTCTCTTTCATTGTTTTTTGTAAAGGATAAAAAGGCGCTAACGCGATACCGCTTTCTAGGGCTAAACTTATTACATCAGTGCGCTTGAATTTGCCACACAGATGCATTCATATACCTAGATATGAATAAACCCAGATAACGCTAGCTATCTCAAATAACCAGTACATTTTTCCATTACTTTGTATTACTCGTGTTGCTGAAAAATATACGAATACTCGCCGGTCGCTCCGGTTCAAATGTAAATAAGACTGTACCGCCAAATGTCCGAAATCGAGTTGCATTTAAATTGCGCATATTTAACTTGTAGAAAAATCAGACTGGGGAATTTCCAGACTCGAGACTGGGGCCTGTTTGCTGTTTAGGGAGTCTGGATTGTGTTTGTTTAGCTAGAGCGACGTATGGCCGAATAGATTACTGGTTGGTTTTCGCACGAAAAAATATACGTACGGCATATTGATTGATTATGCGCTTAAAGTAACTATAAATACATATTCCGCAGTAGGTATAGTAACTAAGACGTAATTATTTTTTTAATCATAGTTATCGGCAGTGACAGGGTTAGTTAATAAAAGTGTCCCATTTATAAGAGGGACAATTTTTTCAAATTATCGGTTGTCATTTACTGCCATATTATTATGCATTGGTAATTTATTGGATCTTTTCCTTTCTAATACCAATTTATATAATTACGATAGTAAACAAATACCATTAGTATTAGTTTTTGGTACTAGAAAGGGATAGACCATTTTTGTGTGGCTACACATATAAGGAGCATTATTTAGACATGATTTGTATCATGAGATGATGTTGTTCACTGTATCAATGTACAAAATGTACATTTAAAGAGCCACTGTGGCTCTATTAAACTTAATGTATTAACACACTAAAGTAAGACATAACTTGTGAAATAGGACGTAGTACGCAAATGGTAAGTAGTTACCATTTGCGTACTACGGTATGCCCGTAAAGTTTTCCCACAAACACTGGAGCACGTGTGTTATCATTATTATTGCCAAGTTTACGAGTGTTTACGTTAGTGTCCATGTATTAGCAAACAATAGCAACGTTATTTAGTTGAACGCTGATTCAATGTGAAGTTTAAAGGTTTGTTTTTGTAGGTATTATGTTTTATAAATTATCTTTAGTATTTTCCGTCTTTGCCTATCATAAGGGTTGCCACCACTAAATAATTTCAAAGTACACAAAAAAAAATCATCAATCATTAGTTATTTTTAATCATATCATCATCATCACTTAACTTTAATCATAGTTAATTCTGAAAGCAATAATGATTATTTCTAGACTACTAGTCTACTACTATACTACTATTACTAGATTATTACTATCTAATTGATTAGACTTTTTCAGATTAGAGAACACTACTTGCTATGAATTTGAATAACGTTGGATAGTAACTGAAGCGTCATATACCATATATTTATTATAAAAAACCACATCTCAAACAAATAATGTAGTAAATTCAAAATAAAAATACACATAGATTCCTCAGCATGAAACATTCATGTTACAGAACCGAAAACTTTTCATTCCATGTTTTATTCACACTTGTACTGTTTTACAAATTAAAATGCAAGATGAATCACGCGAATCACTTCAAAACGTTAATTAAAACTCGGTGAGTCGGTAAAAACACGTTGGAGGCGGTGGACCGGCCTGGCCGGCAAATCGGATGGACAGTATAGATGAATGCTTCATCCCGCGACTTTGTGCGCGCATTCTTTAGAATTAAATAAATAAATAAATATCTGACGACATCACATAGATTGATCTGACTCCGAGGTAAGTAGCTTAAGCACTTGTGATATTGCAAATATATACTTAAATATTGAATATTAACACCCAGACACAGAACAAACACAAGTGTTCATCACACGAATGTTTGTCCTGGGTGGGCATTGAACCCACAACTCTTGGCACATAGGGTGGGTCACTACCGAATGCGCCATCGAGCCAGTCAGATACATAGTCATAATTACACATACATAGTCGTACACACCGTCACGCCTGCAATACGCCTGCAGTCAGTATCCAAGAAAAGTTAAGCTCTTTAAACCGCATACAGCCAAAAATAAAATCGAGTTGGGTTAAACGGAAAATTGTGAAAAATTAGAATGACAAGTGGCTAACTAGTCGCCTACATAATCATAAACGTTATACTCAATACACCATTATAGTCTTTACGGCATCCGAGGCGATTCTATTGGTGAATATAAGCCCAAATTATCTTATTTAAAACTACACCCAGAAATGACCTTCGAAAGTGAAACGTCGACATTACGTTTTTTTTTTTTGTAGTTGTAGCATTCGAACTGCGAACTACATACAGCTACGACATATTGTTTTGTAGCAATGTTGTAGCTTGTAGAATGGATTTAAACCGATTATGTGCTACGTTTATCGTACTATCATTCGCATATTCCGTTGTTAAGTTAATTCAGTAAACTTCGTGTACCGGCGTGTATTGTTGAAGCATACGAGACTTGTGGTAATAAATAGCATAATACTCTTCTTCGCTTTTTTTTTAACTTAACATAGTCTGCGTCGCATACATAGCGGGTCGAAGCTAGTTTCCTGCGTACATACAAACAAGCCTTTTATAGCCTGTACGCTCACCCATCAAAATACAGTGGTGAATCCCAGCAAAGGTCAGGTCATGCGTCCTCGTCCATCACTGTTTAGTCTGAGCAAGACGTATGGGCGTGCAGTACGAATGCGTCATAATCTATTATTTATTTTCGTTGGCGAATAAACTCGTAGGTCTGCGGGGCGCCGCCGCCGCCACATGGCCAGGACCGTGGGAATCGGGTACGAACAGTAGCCTTTTAGATATTATGGACTTTTAATTGTTCGTTTGCTATGGTCAGCTAGGAATTGTTCGAAATACGTTGTTCATAGTGAAATAAAAAACGAAAACGGAACAACTTAAGTGCAAACTACTTTAAGTGTTGGATAACGGGGTGGGCGAGTTAAGCTGAAGTAAGAAAGGTGTTCTTATCGCAATTGTGCAAGTTAAAATGAAATTTGGATTAAGCTGGCTCGATGGCGCATTTGGTAGTGAGCCTACTCTATGCTGAGAGTTGTGCGTTTGATCACCACCCAGGACAAACATTCGTGTGTCTGGGTGTTAGTATCTAATATTCAAGTAAGTATATATTTGTAATATCACTGTTGATTCCGATATCCGTAACCAAGTGCTTGAGCTACTTACGGAGGTCTACTCGGAGTCAGATCAATGTATGTGATATAATCTGATATGAATATATTTTTTTGAATAAAATTTATTTATTTTTAATTTTGTTCAAACTTATTGTTTCTTGGAGTTCAACCTCAAATTACAAAAATGGGCTGATGGAATCAAATGTAGGTCTTAAATAGTAATGTCACTGACCGAAATGTATTTAAATTTAAAATGGCTTACAACCAAATCATTGAATTTTCTTTTTTCATCTTTTTGGCTTCATGTTCTTTGATGAAGAAGAAGCAAAAATCATGGAAATCCATGATGTCTACCAATAAAAGTTAATTAACATAACGAAAAGGGAATTTCTTAATAGGCCATTAAGAAATTATATTAATGCTGTGTTATTTATTTTAATCACTGCAAAATTATTTATTTAGTCATTAACATGTATGGCACAGAAACCGTAAATCGCCACCAAATAGCTTATTAAATTGTGTTTTATAGAGCTAATTAATTCTTAATTGCTAAGAAACCAGATACAGTCCCAGTGATAAGATATTGCGGGGCTTAGTGGTGTGGTGGATGCGATTGATGTCAGACCGTTAATGTCAAGCTGCATTCACTATGGCGCGATCCTGATGGGTGAGCGAATTGCAACTGAATGAAAATTTAATTTTAAAGATACTACTCGAGGTGTTTTGTATAAAATGTTCTCGATAGAGTCTACATCAGATGTCGAAAAGCCAGCTTTAAAACTTCTCGAAATCAAATTCTGGTTTCAGAACAAAATATCTACATAACTTTTGCAGCTCTTTGTTGTCTAAGTAGAAAATAACATCGTTCCTTGTCCTGTTGCTGATCGATGTCTATTTTTGTCATCCATCCTGGATTAAACCAAATTGTTAATTAAATTTAAGCGTTAATTACAATAACGTTCATGGTGATCTAAACATCAAACAATCTTTGCACTATGAAAATACAAAGATATTTTAAATGCTTACTTTAAACCCTTTCTTCGACCGTAGTTATATTAAAGCTCAAAATGTCGACGTTTCAATTATAAATGAAATACTTCTGAATTATTAATTCTCGCTGAAATAGTAGTACGTCATTAATAAACTCCACAAAATAAATACTTGGCATGACAAGTCGCAGATGTAAACAACCAGGGGGCACTGCTAGTTCACTGTGCACTCTAATATACTGTGGTAGCAATATGTAAACAGCTGTTCCCAGTAATTAGAGCTTTGTCGGCGATCTGTTGTACTCGTAAATAGTACTGGTACGTACCTATGCTGCCATTACAGTACATTATTGTTCGCACTTGTCTCATTATTAACACATTCGTTACCACTCGACCCTGTTGAACCCTTTGCTGTTGACTGTATTGTGTTACTTACCTACATTGAATACGTTGTTCCTTCGGGATTATCCCTCCTATACTAATATTATGATTATGATTTTGACAAGCTCGATGGCGCATTCGGTAGTGACCCTGCCCCATGCGCCAAGAGTTGTGGGTTCGATCCCCACCCAGGACAAATATTTGTATGATGAATACTTGTGTTTGTTCTGTGTCTGGGTGTTAATATTGAATATTTGTTTCAGAATCAACAAATATATAATTTGTTGATTCTGATATCCGTAACACAAGTGCTTAAGCTACTTACCACGGAGTTAGATCAATGTACTTATGTGATGAAGTCTGATATTTATTTATTATAAATGTGAATATAAATAAATAAATTCCCCAGACTGACACACCAATTTCCTAGTTCCAAACTAAGCTTATGCTTGTACTATGAATACTAGGCTAACGGATAGACATACTTAAATACGATTATAAACATCCATGACTCGAGTACAAATGTCCAGGTTCATCACACGAAACATTTGCCTAGCGGGATTCGAACCCGCGACCTATGGTTTGGTGGCCAGGGTCTGACCACTCAACCAACGGGCCAGTCTAATCTAGGTTACTCCTTTATGTTTAAATCACTGGTTTACCCTAAGAAAAAACGTAGGATATGTCTGTCCCTAGGAATTGGTAACGCCATGGGATGCATGATAACGTTAATGCTACAAACTAACGAAAGAAGTTGCGAGTAAAGCGTGTTGAATAGTCCATTTATCGAGGAAGGCTTTATGTAATATCACGCTACGAAACATTAACCGTAAACGCAGGTGAAACCAGGCACAGCTGGTAGTTTATAAATAGACAATCTTTTTCGCAGTAAAAGTGGTTCTTATTTACACCATTTAGTCTTAAATGAGTAAATTCAAGCGCTACATTGCTATTAAAATTAAATGTACATATAACAATAACATTCCCATTCCAAATTAAAATTCTCTTAACGGTACAAGTGTTCATAGTATCCCACTCTTTAATTACTAACAAATGTACGGGTTATTAATTCGACAGATTTATACGACCGATTAAAATTCCCTAAGCCGAGCGGAGTTAGTCCGTATTGCGTAGACATGCCGGAGTAAATGCTGAGGATTTACATTTAATTACGTTACATTACTTACATTTATTATTGAGATGCGTTTACTTCGGCAAGCGTGCGTAGAATGTGGAGTATGCTTTTATTGGTGTAAGTTGTACAAATGAAGTGTAACAATGATGTTTTTATTAGGTGTTTGAATATTTTTATGACAACGGTGTTTGCTAACGAGCGATGGTAGCACATTCGACTAAGGTGGGCGCCTCATTGGGGGTTTTCAAATATACAAAAACCGCCAGATGGCACGAGGGAATCTCGTGGTCTTATCACTGTCACTATTGGCTCTTTGTTGACAGCATGTCAATTTGTTCTGAAAACTTACCAATGAGGAGGTGACAAGACCGTACGTCACAGTTACGCCATCTGTCTGATGTTTTAATTCAAAAAACCCTCATTGCGAACGCTTTTGGTTCTATGATATATCATATAATTAATAAACAAATAAATTCTTCAGAATGACACACTAATTCCCTAGTTCCAAACTAAGCTTATGCTTGTACTATGGATACTAGGTGAACGGATAGACATACTTAAATACGTTTATAAACATCCATGACTCGAGTACAAATGTCCATGTTTATAACACGAAACGATTGCCCTTAGCGGGATTCGAACCCGCGACCCTTGGTTTCGTGGCCAGGGTCCACCACTCGACCAACGGGCCAGTATAATAATAATATGGTTTATGTTATAAATTGTGCGATAGGTACTTAAGTATGTACAAGAAATTATTTAATTACGTCGTTGTGTTTCTTGCATATCATCGTGAGTCTAAATAAAACTGATGTATATGCAAAGTTTCAGAGATACAGAGCCGGAAAAACCAAATTACAAATTAGTAAGTCAGGGACTTATTTCCTCGAATTTGGCATTATGTATGTATGCAAACTACACATAGGAAGATAATACATTTTACCACATCGTTATTTGTACTTTAACTTAAGGCTGCTATGACGTTCCGACGCATGCATATACAATTTCGCTATATATTTAATGGCCCATGAAATATGGAGCTAAATAAATCACAATTACCAGATTTTCCTCCATATTTTATAGTTAAATGAGGTTAAGTATGTTCTTGCCACGTGCGCCCGGGGGGCCTTTAGGGTCGTGGGAGCTAGCGGGGGAGCCTTCTAGCCTTCAATCGGCCCCAGAGAAGCCGACAGCTCGCGTGTTACACTCGGTCCGTTAGGATAGGGTACACAGCTGTCTGTGTTGTCGCACACACTTCACTAGGTGTTCTGGGGGAGAATCTCACTCCCTCGAGATGGGCCGCAACGCAGTAGCGCGCGTTGAGTAGACTTTTTGAGATGAATCCCGACAGTGGGGATCCCGTTAGATTTGCGTTCAGCGCCCGAAGAATGGTAGCCGTGAGGTTTAGTCGGTAGGGGAACCGGTGTTGTCAGCCGAGTTCCGAGCCCGACACACTCTTGTAGGCTCTTACTCAAGTCTACTTGGCCGGTGCGTAAAGGCATTCCTCACGTACAAAAAAAAATGTTCTAGCCACTTGGAGCAATGGTAGCTCATTGGGAAGGACATGTATCTTATATGCAAGAGGGATCCGATCCCGGGCTTATATGTACACACAATAGCACATCAGACTATCCGCCTTGGACTTTGTACCGGCCTTATGTCGGGGGCATAAGCGCTAATATTGAACTGCAAGTGGGTAACTTGACCTGCTGTAGACCGTACATACATGCCTAGTACCACTGTTCTCTTTAAATCCAGGTCCTTGGTCAGCGGTGACGATAACCTGTATATTTAAATAGCTATGATCCAACTTGTTAAGCAGTTAAGATGGCAGTCGCTTCCACGTAATAACCAGACTGGGTAAGACTAGGAAAATAATGATGTAGGTTAAGTGGCTAGTTCGTGATCGAAATAGAAACTTCAGCGAACTACGAGTAATCCCAGACACTTATCGCTGAAATGTATATTCCGGAATACTAGGCTAGGAGAAATTGGAGAGAAACAGGCGTTAAGTCTAAGCCAAGGGGAATTACGCGAGATATTATGAGCATTAATGTCAAAACAATCGTGGGAGATTTGAACGTACCAGATGCTTTGTGATGCGGTCGGATGCAGGCTCGGTGCATCTCGCCACTCACCTAGGGCTGATGCTAGTATTTTTATGTTGAATTACAGTTCACAAAATCGTGTTTTGATGTATAAACAATATTGAAAGAACGAATGATAGGTTATTTAAGATTACAAATTTGTAAAATTTGGCATTTGAAAGAGTAACTATCGAGTTTCTTGCCGGTTTCTTATCGATATAGCCTACCTTCCAAACCGGTGGTAGTATGATTTCTTATAGTTTTTTTTATGTATATTAACTATTTATAGGTGCTTTCTTGAAACACATAAATAAAGATATTTTAAATGAATTTGAATTTGAATGAAAACTGTAAGAAGTGGGTAATTTAGTTGAGTTTTTATTTGATGGAAATGGATACTATGGTTGATTCTCGCGTGAAATTCAAAACCAAACAAACGTTTGTAATATATATATATATATATATATATATATATATATATATATATATATATATATATATATATAAACAAAAAATTGTATGAGCTTACATAGGCGGCCCAATAGTGACCTAATGTCACTATTGGACTTGTATGATTAAAATAAACGAGTGTTAAAAATATACAATACATACACGCATTGACATTTTAAATGCAATATGCCAGTGTTGTTTTTTTGACACACTATTTGCGATTATCAAATGGCAATTTGATAATCGCAAATAGTGTATCAATCGATATAAAAATTAAAAATAAGAAAGTAGTGAGGAATGGATCTGCAATAAAATATTTGGTGTATGATAAACAATGGCAGAATGGTATTATTTATATCTTATAATAGTAATGTTTGTACCAGCAGTACCGACACATATTAAAGGGCTAAGTAATTAGACATCCTTAAGATTTGATCAAAACATTTCGCGTGAGGAATCACAAACTGTTTCCGAGTATGTTACTCTTAATTAAATCTGACTTTCTAGGAGCATGTAATTTGTACTATGTACCTACGAAACACAAATAAAACTTAGACGCAACAACCCTATTCTCGCGAAGCTTTTCAGGTCGTTGACCCGGTTGAAGGTTTTCCACGTCTTCTGCGAAACAATAGGTATGAGGTATGCTTTCTAGATTTGCTCTTTGCACGTAGGTAACTTGTAAGGGAGATTAGGAATCTGTTTCTAAACAAAGCCTTTGTAAAGTTTTATATTGTGATCTCGCCACGCATATTTTACAAGGTTATTCGAAGTGTAGTTATTATGTACAGTTAAGACTCCCATTTTCTTTGACTCCCATTTTTTTTTTCATAAATAAATATCCGACAACTTCACGTACATTGATCTGACTCTGAGGTAAGTACCTAGCTTAAGCACTTGTGTTACGGATATCAGAATCAACAGTAGTATTACAAATATATACTAATATCAGATATTAACACTCAGATACAGAATAAACACAAGTATTCATCACACGAATGTTTGTTCTGGGTGGGGATCGAATCCACAACTCTTGGCGCATAGGGTAGGGTGACTACCAAATACGCCATCAAGCCAGTAATTTGGCGAGATCACATTGATTTGGCGAGTCTGATACATATATATAATCACGTCCATAATCTCCAAAAACGTAGTACGTAAGCCACATTTAGCCAAAAATTATGAGAAAGTAGTGACATGTGTATATCGGAAATCCATTACACCATTGGTCGCTTTAACGGCCTAAGCAATCAACTCATTTGGTACACTCTTTTTGATGAACAACATGGTGAGTGTAATGAACACCTTCTGTCCAATAACCCTAAGACTAGATCAGGTCCCCTAGACCAGGTAACTTATCCATAATACTAGTTTCATGATTTTTTCCCTATCCGCCGAGACATGTACGTACTTACACTACATAAATCTAAACATAGTTTTTTATTTTATTTAGGGTGCTGCTGTTTGTAAGACAAATATTTTTTGCTTTATCAACATTACAAAAAATTACAAAGATAAAGAGCATCAAACTTTTGGAATGGAGTCTTGCGACGTCACTTGTAAGTAAAAATTGTACCTACGTATGACGTCACGCGCAATTTGAATCCGCTGTATCTTCGCCAGTGTTTGTTTGTCAAATAAATAAAAAAATATGTGTTAAATATTTTTTTATAATCTAACTAACGGACTAAATATAATTTTTTAGTCCCCTCCCCTATTATCAAATCTGGCTTGAATCAACCAATGGTTTGGCTGCAACAAACAATTTATTCGCTGTTAACACGTTTAACCTAATGGCTTATATTATTGAATGACTGCGACGGCAAAAACGCCGCGTTTACCGGTTCAGATAAACGGACGAAAATAAATCCAATTTAATTACAGTTGTGTGACCCGAAGGTCGGAAATGGGTGATTCACGCAACTGATAATTTGGGGATTTGCTTCGACTGGCGATGTTTCCTTTATAGCTGATGATTGAGAAAGTAATTGCTGAGTGAGGAAATCCGCGCATTAGGTACAGTTGATAAACGATAAACCGAGAGAGCGATAACTTATATGAGGATTGACCGCTTAAGGAAAAGTCACGGATCACCTTAAAAAAAAACATGAACTTAATAGACTCTACTCGAATGAAAATTTGGTCTTTAATTTTTCCAGTATAAAATAGTATGTTGCAATCGGTTAGTTGGTTTAGATGTGAAGACATCATATCAAACGAACTGATGATTGTTTCGCGTTTATTGGTACTACTATTATTAGTATGGATTAAACAGATCCTATAAGAAGTTGTAAAAAAGTAAATAAAGGATTTTTAAAGAGTTTACAGTTGATATAATATTTACAGAGAAGAACGAAAAAATAATTATATAGTGCAGTTTATGTATCAGTAGGTTATTTTAGGATTTCAGTATAAAATACATATAAGAAACACAAATCACTTCGCTTCTATCGCTTAACAATTTTCTCGGGTCATTTACTGCGCTACTATAGATCCAGTGGCGAACTAACCAGGGGGCGGAAGGGGCGGTCCGCCCCGGGCCTCTGGTCCTGGGGGGCCTCATATTATCTTCAAGTTACTGTAATCATCCTATATCAAACAGTGGACCCCCCCCCCCCCCCAATTTCGGGCAAGCAACACTGCTCGTATCCCTTCGGGAGACCTCGTATAGCTCTTTACCGCCCCAGACCTAAAACAGCCTTAATCCGCCACTGTATAGATCTCTAGCTTTTTAGCTTTCTTTAGAAAGATTTCGCACGTACAGGTCTTCAATCTTACCATGAAACCAATAAGGGCTAGTCCGTTACAGTAAGGGATCCAATATTAATCGTCCAGAGAACATACCCTTGTTTGAATACGCAGTTGCGATAGATCTTATATAAAGCCTTTAGCGTTTAGTATTTGAACACAGACGAAGACTGAAACAGAAGAAACTCTACATGTAAATATTAGAGACAACTTGCACAACATTTTTTTTTGTTTCAATAATTTAGAGTTAAAAGCATTTTTTTACATCAGTGTACATAGTAGTCTTATGAATTGGCAATTAATTTATTCACAATTTTTTTTTGTTGTAAAACAATTGATTTGCTCGTTATTGACTGACCACGATACCAAATAATTCAGTTTTGAATATCGCTAAGGGCCAGTATCTGTAATGAACATCATTTCACTCAGAGTATTATTATAAGCATTTTTATTAACGTAGATACGTATATACATATTATGTGCTTATCTATACTTATCTATACTAATCCACAGCCATATTATGTAATATATACTTAGTTTGGTTGTTCACTAAGAAATTGTTGTGCTATCGTGAACAATTTACCTTATTATTTATTGTAACGACCAGGCTTTTATTACTAACTTCCTATTGTAAAGACGAACGTGTAAGTATAGGAAAACATCACGAGGAAATCCACTATATTGTTGTAAATGACTTCATTGCAGCGTCGTGAGAATACATGTATTATGTTTGTACGTCACGACCCGTAAATGAGGGCATACCCACATTTAAGCGGTAACTAACAAAAATGGGGCTATCGAATCGTAATGGTGTTATTTATTATGCGGGTACTTTTCGTTTTTTTACTTAAATACGGAACCATATGGCATTAACTCTATTACCTGTTTCTGTCTTCAATAGGCGTTAATGACAACCTATTAATAAGCCTGCATTATATTTATGTGTTTTTTTTATCTTTAATAAAATAAAGTCCCATGTCAGTCCAATTAAAAGAAAATAACTAACTGTGTTTCTTGCCTAGCAGTATGCATGTCGTAAAAATTACCAATAATGTATTGTTTGATAAGCTCGATGGCGCATTAGGTAGTGAACCTGCCCCATGCGCCAAGAGTTGTGGGTTCGATCCCTACCCAGGTCAAACATTTGTGTGATGAATTCTTGTGTTTGTTCTGCGTCTGGGTGTTTATTTGAGTATATTTATATATTTGTAATATACCACTGTTGATTCTGATATCCGTAACACAAGCGCTTAAGCTACTTACCTCGGAGTCAGATCAATGTATGTGATGTAGTCTGATATTTGATATTTATTTTATTGTATTGACTATTGAGATTGAGATTGTGTTCGCGTACGTGTCTAACTAATCGATGTAAGTCTTTTTTTCTCCATTTTTCATATAACCAAAGTCGATTTTATTTGCTAAAAGTGGTTAAGGCGGCTTACTTCGTTAATGAGGGTTTTTTGGATTAAAACATCCAAAAGATGGTGTAACTGTGACTTGCGGTCTTGTCACCCTCCTCATTGTTAGTTGTCAGACCAAACTGACATGCTGTCAACTAGGAGCCAATAGTGACAGTGATAAGACCACGAGACTCCATTGTACCATCTGGCGGTTTTTATATTTTTGAAAACCCTCATTTCGTGCGTATAAGTATAGATGTTTTCATTTAGTCAAATACCTTGTTGCTTTGCAGTCGTATGACGGATCTAGTCACACGTCATCACCAAAGTCAAACATCAACAAATAATAAAACTAAATTCCGCAGGGTGAGGGTATGCACCCTCGATAGCCACCTCGCTCCCTCCGCTTTTATTATTCCACTTAAGCGCGGAACCCTCCGGCCATCATCTCCATCGCATCTGCTGGTCTTTTTATATTTTCCTCACACCTTTAAGGCAACTCGAACACGTCTGCCCAATTGCGTAGAAACTTTGCATTCAAGTGCACACGAATCTCCATTTTGCTTAGCGCTTTGAAGCAACGTGTCAATTCACTTTGTGTGGTAATGCGGGAATTGTATCGACATTTAAGGGATCGATATAAATAGTAAACGTTCATCAATATTTTATTAGTGAGTGAATAATTCTTTAGATTATGTTGGAAAAGTAGATTTCTGTTAAAAAGGAGACAAGTATTTGAACCAATAGGTGTAGCTAGTATGGCTCGTAAGTTTTAAGTAATTTGTCATGTCTGCCACATAAATAGTATCTACTGTAAAGGTTTCCTTAAAGTTTTCAATAAAAGATTAATAGTTAAACATATCAAATATTGCAGCGGTATTACAAAAATTATAGTTATCAGAAATTGTTTGCGATTTGTTTGGTTCTGTCGCGAATATTAAGATTGAGATACAGATTTTAAGTTACATAAGGATTAGAACTAAGATATATAGGTATGCTTTTATCTCATATATATACCTATATATAAATGGAATAGCGAATTCAAAACAACCATGTAGGTATAAATTGGTTTAAACTAAACCAGAAAAAAAAACAAAAATCAAACCAAACCAAACAGTAAATACTTAAGCAAATAAAGATACAACTAAAAGCACGTTAAAATACAGATAAGAATGGAGTGTGCTGAAGACAAGACTGAAGATAAAGAAGAGAAATGGCCGACTGGGCACTGTAAACAAAATTAGCAGCTGACGATGCCGAGCCACGCGATACTTTCATTAGCCAGGAGTTCGAATCCAATCCAGACTTGTTGGTTATCTAACTGGAGCCATAGTTTGTTAATAGTTATTACACAGTGGCGAGAGTGCTATTATAAATACGACCAGCGAATAGTTTACGACTAAATAAGCTACCTAATAATAGCATAATATTAGTACTATCTATATTAGCATAGGTAATTTGTGTAGAATTTACTCTATCAGAGATTCGCACAGCGATATAGTTTCCATTTCTAAATATTATTTATATCAATACCAATATTATAAAGAGGAAAGATTTGATTGTTTGTTTGTATCGAATAGGCTCTAAAACTACTGGACCGATTTGAAAAATTCTTTCACCAAAGGAACGCTACTTTATCAGCAAGTAACATAGGCTATATTTTATCCCCGTATTCCTGCGGGAACGGGAACTACGCGGGTGAAACCGCGGGGCGCTGCTATATTATAATAAAACAAGATAAAAAAACATTTACATTGTATGTTCATATTTAAGCGGTTTTCCGTGATAAAGAATGAAACCGCATGTTTATTAAAACATCCATCCTTTAGCTTCCGCGTAGTGATGTTATAATGTAAGTAATATAGTTTGGTCTTGTCGATGTCATATAATATAATAACACTTTTAAACTTTTGATTATTCTTTCTCGAACAGGTTTTAAGATTCCATCGTGTTCAACGCTAGTAGTTGTCCATGCGACGTGTCACTTGAAAACCGATTCACGTTCGGTTCTGATAAATTTTAAGTACCTACGTACTTTATGTCGTTATCACTTCACCTTTCTTTGCAAAAATAAACTCAACAAATCTTCACTACCTTAAAATAAATAGGAGTTAGATTTAGTTCGCATAATTAACACATTTTTTCATAATAGCAGCAATTTATAAATTCAGGCTATTCGATTTTATTGATTAGTCATTCATCATCTTTCAACTCCGATATTATGAATATTGATTGTTGAGTAGGTTCAACTGGTGCCTATAATCATTTTCCTATGTAGTTGATCAAACTTATCAAACTAGTTTTAAGTCTTAGAAATAAAGCTATGAATTACCTTAATACAACATTTAAAGATCTTATCGCAATCAATATTGAATATCAATGAATATCTGTCTACAATTTGTTTAGCAAGTAGGTATTTCTCGGTGTAAATGAGGCCTCAAGCCACTTCCTCGGGGGCCCGTCAATTAAAATAACCAGATAGAGGTGCAAGTGTAGTACCTAGCAGTTTAATCTATTGGACTGGGCGGGTAAATAGCTTCTGGATAGATTTAAGACCGACAATTATAGCTCGGTTAGCTTTTGCATTAACATTACTGCGGATAGTATCTTGTTCATTTTTTCTTTTCTAAAACCATATATACCTACTTGATTTTACTGTAGTGTAGGTATCAGTAGGGTTTGGTGCCTTATGTCACTTATATTTGAGGTCCAATAGAATACCTATACATATACATTTTTGAAAAAGATAATCGTTAGGTAATCGTTGTTCTTAGGAAGGCTTACATCAAATATTTAGTTTACTTTATTACACATTTTTAGTTGATTCGGACTGGTGGTTGCGTAGAAGCCGCTTATATCACTCGGTCTCTTCTAATACCAGCGACGCTAGACTAATGTGCTATTCTCGCCCTACCCTCTAAATGCTCCAGACCGATTCAAGTGTCAAATTTTAACCTGTAAATCGATGTTAAAATGCATTTACATTAAAAGGCCAACTGCAAAAAAACCGCGTTAATCTTATCTCTATTGTCACAGTGACTGACTATCAGACATGATTAGAAAAAATCCACTATAGAGATTAACCGGCATCAAATTAATAAATTTCTACCTCTTTTCCCTCTAATTGTACGTTTCTTGACAAATGAGATAACCAGTTAAACTCGCCGCGTCAGTAGTAGTGAGCTTAATTTGTCGACGTCGGTTAAATAGCGTCTAGTTAAGGTCTGTAGCAGAGGATGAATGGCTGATGCACACCGCTTTGTATAAGTGCTTGTTGATGGATCTGCTCGTTTGAATGTTACTCATTTAATGGAGTTCCACAGGGCTATATACTTGCACCGTCTGTATTTACTATTTCCTTTTAAAATGTTATTTTTTTTATATTTGCGGGGTTTTATAAACATTTCAGCAAAATTTAATTTTATGTTGTAAACTAGACTGCTATCAGAACTTTAAATACCTATAAACTGAAATTTCTGGCTATCATTTTTGCCAAAACTTTAAAGATGATTTAGATAACTTGGGGTGAAGACCTGTTGTGAATAAAAAAACATTGCCAAAAGCGCTAGACTAACTTGTAAATGGCTATGAGACTGGGGCAAGAAATAGTTAATTCTTGTGGACATACATGTTGGCTCATTGTTACATTATTTTAATAATGTATTCCATTCGAATTGGATTTTACCGTTCAAAATTGAGCGACGACGTAGAACTAAGTTAAGATATTAACAAGTAATAAACATAAGTCGTGAGTTGACCAAGATTACGCCGAAAGCAACACCGTGTTATTAAATCTAAACTAAATTGGAATTCTTGTTTAATCTATTGCATTACAACATTATCCATATAGGTGCTTGTCGCAACGCGCACTTAACCGACTAAATATGGGCCGAATTGATTTAACTAAACTAATCTGCAGTCGATTATCATGACTTAAAATGTAATCAAGACGTTAGGAATATGTATACTAGCTGAATATAAGTCCTTTTTGACGTTGTTTTGTAACGTTGTTTAGGGCCTAAGGGCTTTTAGTGACCTGTTGTAAATTTAGAATGAAAATTGCCCTAATTAATTCATACGTTAATTACGAGCGGCCGGCCAGTGGAAAATAGACCATGGTGAGTGTTATCTCGACTGTAAAAGGGATAAGGCACAAGGAAGAAATAAAAATAAAATTGATATCAGTCTTATTAACGAATCGGGTCGAACATTTTTTGTTCTATTCTAGTTCATAAATTACTTCTTTTAGCTAGCAATTGGAAATATTTCCAAAACTCATCAAAGTGGTTAAGGAGGCTAGTTGCCCCTTTGGCTCTGCCTACCCCTTCGGGGATTTTGGGCGTGATGATAATGTATGTATGTAAAAGCTCCAAATATGTTTCAATCTTCTTGCTAGGCGCGTTCCACTGTGCATCAACAATCGCACTACATGCTGCACCATCGTTCAATTTTGAGTTAAGTAATCCGGCGCAGTATCGCGCTTGAGTCACGGGGTTAAAGCAGGAAATTTGACTGAGTTACTCATGTTTAACTCACATAAAAGAAACAAAACCGAAACTGTGAGTAGCTAGTGTTGGCACACGACGTTACGGATATATCGCTTAGCAGCGCACTTAATCTAAATGGTAGCTATCTAAAACATCAGGATTTACGCGAAGCGTTTAATGGGAGAGCTGCGGCTTGCAAATTAGCGGGTACCCGGAATTACGCGTCCGCCGGCTGCAGGTGTTCGATCAAATATAAAGATCCGACTCGGCAATTTAGGGCCGTTATTAGTCAGAACGACTTGCGCTTGCAATCGGTTAGGGTTGCCTATTTAGTTTTAAACTTTTGCGATTCGTCTTAATTAGAAGTAAGACTAACGGGAACATACGCGATACGCATTATGTAGGACTAAGGCGTCGGTTACAAGTGGACTGTCAGTTCTTAAATTCTGTAATGTAGAACTTAAGAACTTAAACTTGAAGAATTATTATATTAATAATAATATATAAAATGCCTTTGTTAAAAGTTAAATTTCTATAACTTTAAGACAATTCGGTCCGATAAATTTGTAATTACTTGCCAAATATTGATTAGAACTAGCATCGTCATAAAACCGAGAACATTAATTTAATATCAACAACCAATAATACCTGTTTATACCTATGTGCAAGATATTACAAATAAAAGTAAGTAAGTATAAAAATATTATTAATTAATAGAGATTTCAGTCTTTTGCAAAATAAATAAAGATTATTAAACACCCTTTATATATATAACTTTACACTGCACTAATATGCAAATTTCGCGGTAGCCAGCCCTAAGTGTGCATACTCTCGCAAATGTCGCGAATTAATCATTCCAAAGCTGTGTTCACCGCGCAGCGCTTTTTGCTTTATTTCAGCGTATGTTTGGCATACACTGTAGGGCCGTCCATCATTCCGCTGTCTTGTTAAGCAGTTCCTGGATGCAGCGCTTTTCGCTGTCGATTACGTCCAAACATAACACAATAAATTCCAGCAAGATATTGTCGTCTTGCTTCGCATCTTTATTACCGGAATTTGTCACGTGACATGCAGTGATGTGCCGCCTAGAGAGAGAGCGTAAATTTACTAGATATTGTTAACAAGTTAGTTCTTTCTGTCTGCGGCTATCTGTCAATCTGTACGCAAAAATGTAAAGAACTGAGGGGATCCTTATACGGTTTTCCCTAGGAACGAGGTGATTAATAAGGGCGATTTATACGTATGCTATACCACAAGTACAAAGCCAGTCCCAGACTTATATGAATTATTATGCTTACGACAAAACTTGTCTGGAAAGCTGAAGGTCTGAGTGATGATTTTAATATTTGCGTTTGTTATTTTATAGTATTGCATGTAACATCTTAAAAGACTATCAAATTACATGTTCATAGCTGTCAGCTTTTATATCAAAATATTATATTTTCCGTTATGAACGTTGCAGGATTATATTTACTATGAAAGAATTACTGTCCTGTGGAGTAGGAGTATACCTACAGTCAGAAAAACGTGTCAAATGTAACCTTACTGCTATACTCTTTATACTGTTGTAAGTGCTAATCTTCCAATCTGAACTTCATGATATATAGTACAGTAGCGCAAGTAATAGATAAGAAACCAAGGTACGCGATAAAATCTTTTCATAATTACTTTAATTATGGGCTGGTAGCAAGAAACCTATGTTTAGGTGAAGCGTTTTATATCAGCTAGACTAGACACTGTATCAGCCGTCATTAGGTAATAAGGAAGTCAAGCTCAAAAGTATGGAACAGAATTCCTGCATTCCTGTCTTAAGTACCTATTGCATGAAATAACTAAATAGAACTACGAATAGTCCTAAAATGGAGCACAAGATTTTAAAAGCGTCATTACATTAGTAACAATAAGAAAATACATAAGTAGATTTTATATGATAGGTATAGCAATTGCAATTGCAATATTAGAAATATTTCCGAGCGCAGCATTTGAAAGATAATTTCAAGTTACAAGTAAATTGGATTTGATGACAAACAATACTCTTTGTATTTAAAAAAAAAAGCTTGGTAATGTGCCACGCATGTCTATAGCTGATTTGATATGCTTTTACACTAGTATTAAAATATTTCAGCCGTCGGATTCGGTAGGTTCATTCTATCATCTGCGTTATTCAAGTAACGAAAGAACGTCTCATGCAAAAGATACACACACACACACACATCTTAATAAATTTCACGCCTGAATCGACTTGGATTTTTTTACACGATCATGAAAAAGAGCAAAAATACTTCTTTGGTGGAGGCGGCATCGTATATTTTGATATTATTTTTACCGTTACATTTTCTATCGTTTTTTCTTTTTGCATATGGGCTAACGTATTTTGGCCCTGCTTGTAAGTGACATTTAAAAATAAACAATATTAAAATTGCGAAAATAACAAATACACAATATCGTTTGGCGTTCAGAATAAGCCATATATCAGATAAGTTCAACGATCTTGGTTTCAAATAAACATGTTTCAACGAGCTATTGGGTGTTGATAGATATGCGCCCATAAACTTCTCTCTCTTGTACACGCCATAACTTTAATCAGCAACCAGCTATCATTTGAACACTTGACATTGGTATGGTATGTTTATATGATGCCTTTTACATTTGATTGTGAATCTTATGGGATTTGTTTTAAGTTACAAATATAGCGTTTTTGTTTGGAAGTGTGGGTTTACATAACTAAGGAGTACCAATCCCGGAGTTTATTTACGTCCCGGGATTCTTATTGTTTTGTTTACATACTCGTATTACTTTGTTTTAAATTGACCAGGCTTGTGTGTGTGTGTATAAGTATTTATCCCTACCGCCCTACTGCTTCTTGTTACGGAAATTTTCTTTGATATAGTCATTTAAACTCAGTCAGTCTTTAAACCTCACAGATAGAACATTAATATATAAAGCTGTAGAGTTTGTATGTTTGCTTGAAAGCGCTAATCTCAGGAACGGTCCTAATTATTTTTTTTTGTGTTGTATAGTTAATTTATCGAGGAAGGCTATAGGCTATATACCATTAACCATAAACGCGGGTGAAACCGCCGGCACAGCTATTAAAAATAAAGATCATAGGTTGATTGACATGGGGACTAAATCAAATTAATTAAATGGTGACATATACTTGATGTCGCTACTAGTGCAAGGTGCAATAATTAAATTAATTTACTCTTTGCCTGATAAATGGCCTGATTCACAGTTATACGCAATGATGACAGCGGTTATTCACATAACATCACGCTCAAAATCCCCGAAGGGGTAGGCAGAGTTATTCACATAAAATCATCAAAATTATTTTACTTCAATACAATATTATTTATATGTTAAACCAGGACAATCTTCATACTTTCCATTGGACCTATATTATGTCACGTAATCCCGGACATTACAAGTCCCGGGTCCCGGGATCCAACCCGTCGTCGGTTGATCTATTCCCTAATCCGAACCCATTACACTCAATAGACGCCTGGGAGACCATAGTATAGTGTATTAATAAGATAAGGTTGCTGTAATTGCTGTGGTTGACCAGCAGATGGTAACAGCGCCATTAACACGCAGTTAAACTAATGACACTAGACAAAAATCGAAACGAGATTTATTTCAATCAACGGTTGGGTACTTGTGGTGAGTATGTGTGTGTATAATCACATTTACGAATAGATTACAGGTGTACTTACCTTCAGTTTTAAGTTATATAATGAACAATGATTATGTTACGGAAGCTCCTTTCTAAAAACAGGTGACAGTCAAACGACTGTGACGATAAAGGACAACCTTTTTTGTCCATAGCTTCGCAGCAAAAATTTTTTTTTTTTGAAAACAGTTACGTTAATCTTCCTGAACGAAGTGTATGTATTCTTTATGCTTTTTAGTATCATTATGATAAATGCAGTCGTGTATCCTATGACATGAAAGAGTAAGAAACAAATTTCACTTGCCATTAATGATTTTGGAACGTAGTAGACCTTTATTAATCACTGAAGTAAAGTATTTATGCCAGATTATTACTGGTTTCTAAGCGAAACTGCTTAGCTAGAATAAGACAATGGGAGAGCCAATTAGCTGACTCGAACAAAGAGACCAATTACAATTATCACACAAATTCTTCATATTACTAGAACAAGAAGAAGCTTTCATCAACATAGCTTAACTTTACTTCTTGCGTTATTATTTTTTGTTTCAATAACTGTGGAGAAATAAAGTGAGAGACAATGCACCAAAAAACTATGTAAGTATAGTTTCAGAATACCATAACACTAAGACAGATCTATTCTTCAATGCAACGAAAGCTGCCAAAGCAAATAGAATGAACGACACATTCAAATCACTAGATTCCAAACTTGAGATGTTTCTGGACACAGACCAAATAACATTACATTTAATATGCAACCAGCTTAGGTCCGAATGCGAGGAAGGAATAATGCCCCACCACTTAGCAGAAGTGTCTGAATGGTCTCCACAAATAGAGATCGCAGGTCCTTGCCCGCCATCCGTCGCAATCAGCACCAGCTTGTGTTACTTGCAACATTCTAGTTTGTGCCAACGAGAATTTAGTGGGGTCATGCGCAGGCGAAGCGGCAAACTGCGAAATCAATTTAGGGCGTGCCTCAAATAGAAACGGCGCAATACGAGTAATTGAGGCAATAGGTTTTCTGGATTTTTATATACTTTTAGAATTGCTCGTAGCTAGGTGTAACGGTGTGTGCAAGAATGTCAGTATTGAGAAAAAGGTGACAGATGGATATCTGTCGCATAATTAGAAAAAGAAAGACGTACTTATATATTTTTTTAAATTTACCATATTTGTAAAATTAAGTACCGCGTGTACTTAATTTTACAAACTTAACTAATAGATTTAATAAGAACCAAAGATCAAATGATATTTTTTTTTTATTAATTAAATTAACTATTCAATTATGGTCAGGTTTCTCCTCTACTTAGGTACTTTAAAATTGCTGAATAAACTACACTACTGAATTACACTACTAGTGAGTTCATATAAAATAAAAGATTCTATTTGACTGGCCCGTTGGTCGAGTGGTCAAAGACCCTAGCCACGAAACTGAGGGTTGCAGGTTCGAATCCCGCTAGGGGCAAATGTTTCGTGTAATG
Source organism: Glyphodes perspectalis (assembly GCA_951394215.1). Classification (NCBI taxonomy): domain Eukaryota; kingdom Metazoa; phylum Arthropoda; class Insecta; order Lepidoptera; family Crambidae; genus Glyphodes; species Glyphodes perspectalis. The sequence goes on from OX596201.1 coordinate 7,294,892, forward strand.
AACATGGACATTTGTACTCGAGTCATGAATGTTTATAAACGTATTTATGTATGTTTAGTATCCATAGCACAAGCACAAGCTTAGTTTGGGACTAGGAAATTGGTGTGTCAGTATGGAGAATTTATTTATTTATTATGTCTCTCGGCACAATCATGGGACAAGCCCGGGCCTTTAAGGCTTGCATGGGGACATGGGTCCAACATGTAGAGGCCTTTTGAGAGTTTGATCTAAATGTGTGATGAAACACCGGCCGGGTGTCGCCCTAGTTGCAGTATAAACATATTTATTGTTTTTATTATTTACTTTTATTAACTAACTACCTTCACGCCACTTCCCTTGCCGGGTAGGCAGAAGAAACGAACGCCATATGGCACGGTCCTTATACACTCACCTTACATACTTTTTTAACATTTATAATTCTTTTCATACACTTTCTGTAAATTCATGATCATTCTGGCCGGGGTAGGAGAGCCTGGCCCTCCGCGACTCCTATATCCTTTCAATTTCGCATTGTATATCTGTTTGGTCAATCTTTCGTCATCCATACTTTCCACATGTCCGAAACACCGGAGCATGAGAAGAGGCATCTTCTGACTTGAACTCCGGCGGTATCTTTCTGACTAACTTTGTTTTTTACACCATTTACTTTTTCGATGTAGATATAATGTTGTTTATAACAGATTGTTTGTTGAACATGTCGAAATTGAGCGTTCCAGAAAATGAATTGCCGGCGTAAACATTACAAAATCACGTCTCGTTAATTAAAATGAAACACACAAAAAGTTGTATTGTTTCATTTCCTCCTTCTGCTCCATAAACAAATATTTCGCGAGTTGATCTCGTGTTGAGAGGAGCGGAATAATTTGAGTGAATTAAATATTCCGCGGGAGGTACGTCGAGTGTGCAGCGGCGTGTTTTGTTGGCTAAAAGTTAAATTGTAGACGTGACCGATGCTGTACGAAGCCAATCTCGACCCTTGCCCTTCGCTGAAATGTTATTTATGATTTTTATGCTCATTACTTCATTTTTTTTATTCGAATTTACGTCATCATTTTGCTTGTTTATGCCCCGTCTTAGTTGAAGTCCGCTTTGACTATAGTCCTGAAATTAGCCAATCTTGTAACTATATTACTATGACCTTTGTCAATTAGTTATAAACAGGCCTTAGACAAATTGGATCATCATAGTTATTTAAATTTACCTAACCACCATTATTTTAAAATTCAGGGCTCGGAATTAAAAAAACCAGTACCTTAAGCATCAAACAAGTGCTTAAGCTGCGTTCTTCCGAATCAAATCAATGTATGTGATCTTATCCGAGTGACTATTATACAATTGTCTATTTACCACTACTAGGTTACAGTTTATATAAGAAGAAGAGACACTGGTTGAATTGAAAATATCTCGCTGGATTTATCAACATGTAATTTTTTCAGTTTAAGCGTACTAGTAAGGGCATGGTCAACCCGTTACAGCTACTAGCGCAGTAAGGGCTCCTGCACAGGTGATCGCTAATTCCATTAGCGAACGTTGTAAAAGTGCACTTAAACGAGAAATTAAGCGCAGCACAAGGACGGCCCCGTCTCGCTGACGAGTTGGCTGGGCTCCTTCGGAGCGTAGGCGCGTGAAAAGCTTTCGGAACGATTGTAAATACCCCAGTGTTTCTTAGCTTTTGGTCATAGATTTGGAGAGTCGCGAGATGTAATAGATATGGATGGGATATAGTCGTGCGATGCAATTCGAAGGTGCACAACGATGATGTGTGTGAAGAAGCCAAATTATTCAAAAGTAAGTCGTGGAACTGTCAGGATACGGAATTTGATAGGTTGTTTTTCTAGAATCTAAAAATATGGGTCTAAGTTTCGAGACAAGTTCAACAACACAACTATTCTATTGATTTATAAATAGGTATTGGCTGACAATTTACTTAGCCAATAGCTGTTCTACTGTCAATAGCGAGGCTAGCTAGGGAGCTTAAATATTGTAGGAGTTATTGTGATTTCTTTTTAACGTAGGCAAAACATGTCTCCTTCGTAGTTTCGGTAAAATTATGTACATATATCAAAATATTCTAGTACTTATTATAATGTGTCTTAATAAAAAATACTAAAATAAAACCGAGTTGTTTTAAAAATGTAATTGAAGGGAAACTACGTTTTTGACGTCTTTTCATCGTTAACTTGAAAATAATTGAAGAGGGTCTCAAACTCTCCTGTAAGTAAGTAGGTACGATTTTTAATGTCCGCTGTTAAATTGAAAGAAACTTTGAAAAGCCCTTAAAGCAGCAGTAATTAAAGTTTTTATGACGCCATTCGGAATTTAGCTATGAAGTAACGTCAAGGGTCTCCCGCCCGTAATAAATGACGCATTAATTGTATTGACGCCCGCTTTTAAAGTACTTTGGGAGGTAATTGCATATATTTTGCTTTTATTTGAAAGGGAAATGTTGGGCGCGTAAAAAAGTTTAGGTTTGGAATGTAAATATCTTCATTAAGAAAAATAGACTCGTGGTTCACTCCGTTACTTCATGCGAAATTCAGCTTTAATGCTTCGGAGACTCAACATCTATAATCCAGGCAGATCTGAGAGACTCTCTGTAGGTCTGTCAGCGAAATTAAGCACATGTCCATAACGTGAATTTCTGTCAAACCAACTGCTATAAATTAAATTTTTCAAACAAATATTTTTGAAAATTGAGACCTATACTCGGAATACTTTTTGTTTGATTACGTAAACATCTATTGATAACAAACAAGCCTCTCTCTAAACTTTCAGGAATATAAGGTGATGAAAGTAGGACCTACTTCGTTTATATTTTGTATGCCGTAAGTACGATTATACTTAAATGTCGAAATTAACATTAATTGTATATAGTACCTAGATCTTGAGGGACGGTCTTAAACACGGTGGCATAACCGTGGATAATTATATGTGTATAATTAAAAGCCTTTACTAGGTCGTTGGCGACAAAACCAATAGACGATAAAGGGGTTCTTTGAATTAGGATCCAGTTGGCCTAAAATACCTTGCCTTCCCCCAGATAGCGGAATGCGTTCATCACTTTGAGTCTTGAAAAATGGTGAAGATTACTCCACAAATCAAGTAGCAATCTCAACCGGGGTAACTACCGAGAGTTACCCTCACTTCTGCGTTCCAAATTAATGTTTCCAAAAGTGCGGAATCTAAGCAAAGTTTGTTTTCCAGGGGCCATTAGGGTGATTTAAATAATGCAAGCCTCAAACTTCCCGGATCGGGTGATTAACTTCTAATTTATAAGGGTTCGTTAACGTTAATAAAATGCCGACCCAAGTACATGTTGCTGTTTTTCTTGCTGAAGTGCGGGCTGTAAAACATCGAGTTTGATGTAGGGAAGCTTAGCAATTTCCACTTAGTTAGCTCATGAAGGTATTATTGTCGCCCGTGGATTCGTCCGTGAAAAATCGAGTATGAAATTATGTGTAGAATGGTAAATCCTGTCATCTGCTTTTATGTTAGTTAAGACTATATCGTTGGTAGTAACGATAAAATTTTCGGACAGAGATGGAAATAAATAGATAAATTCTCCAGACTGACACACCAATTCCCTAGTTCCAAACTAAGCTTATAAGCTTGTGCTATAGATACTAAGTGAACGGATAGACATACTTTAATACGTTTTATAAACATCCATGACTCGAGTACAAATGTCCATGTTCATCACACGTAACATTTACCTCTAGCTGGATTCGAACCCGCGACCCTTGGTTTCGTGGCCAAGGTCTCTGACCACTCGACCAACGGACCTGTCAAAATTTGTTTATACCTCAATAAATTGGAACAAAATAAATGGCTGGCCTAAAAAAACTGTGCATAAATGTAGGTCAACGCAGATTTGTATCCTAAATATCACTTCTTGATGCGCGATTGAGCCATTAACATCTTAAAATCATAACATCACACACTGAGCTGACTCACCGACTCATGACCACCCACGATCAATGTATCTTATTACCGACTATTGAAGTAATCGGAAGAAAACCGTTTCAGCCTTATCTTAAAACTGGCAAATATATCTTAAATAGACAACCAACATACAGTAAAAAAAAAATACAGCTCAATTTAAAATATATTGACTTCGAGTTATGTTTTATTAATTAAATTCAGGAATTATTTTGACTAACACACTGCTGCGTGAATCGATCACAAACAATTTTAATCTATTACAAATCATTCTTAAATTAACGCGTCTACTAGACCAGAAATTAAGACATGGTCTGTTAAGAGCAAAACAGTATTTTAAATCTGACCACTCATCTATCGTCACGTCATTTGCATATTGATTGATCAACCAAATTAGCTTGGCGGGCAAAAACAACAAACATAATTGAATCGATAGACTCTTTGGACCGGCTAATGAGTCTGTATTTGAAGGCATCCGACCGTGTACTGTTTACAATTTAGTAATTGTGGCTTAGTACCTTATAGCGATGAGCTCAATGGCCTATTTGCTAGTGCAAAATACAAAATAGACTTTAGAAAAAAGTCTAGCAGCACTTGCCATAGTAAAGGACAGGATTAGTGGCCAAAACTATAATAGCCCTTCGAAACTTAAGAGCTTGTTGACCTATTGGGCTCAGCTTCTTTTACTAAACCACATTTGCTAAAAAAGCAACGTCAGAGCCTTAGGTAATTACTTAATACATTCATCCTTGTATAAAAATACCACTTAAGCACCTCTTTATTTTTTGTTTCGTGGAAATTATGCATTTCTGTACTCGTTAACGTGCTAAATTTCATAAAGATTAGTAAATATATAAGATCATTAACATTAATAATATTGGTCAGAATAAAATACACCGTCTATTTGTAGGACATGATTATTATTTAGTATAAATGTGGAAAATTTGCATTATCAAGCATATTATACGCTATTTTTAGGCGTAAGCTGCCAATGTTTAGTCTAGTTCATCCTTCGGAGGTCGTTGAACTCAATTGTTTATTCTATGGCAGTATGGAAACATATTGCAAACTAGTTACGCCCAAAACTTTGTCTAGATGGAAGGGTTTTTTTGTATTAAATTTTTTTTTGTTGTATTCGACGCGTCTTTATTTTTTTTTTCAAACTATAATTGTATTTTAGTAACATGGATATTAATTCGGGAAAACCGAACAAAAAAACATCCTTTGTACAGCATGCATGCTTCTGTATCAGTGTATAAAGAGATGTATCAGGAAATCGATGGATGGTTTTGTCTTTGGGAAAATCTAATGGTCCATACTGCGTCGTGGCTTGTGAAATTTTAAATCATATGAGATGGGTTCCGAATTTAATATTTATCTGCAATTACTCAAATCACGCCCGAAATCCTCGACCCTATGAGCCGTAACGCGATACCCAAGCTTGTACGATATTCCAGAGCGTTCATCGAATACAAGCACACACGTTATTTCATTTTGTGCAGTACAAATCATCATCATTATCATGAATGGACATTCGTCCACTGTTGGACATAGCCTTCTCTATCATCCATCTATCATTATCAGCGTACATTTGTTCATAGCTGGAGCCGTTCTTTATTAACGCCATTATGTTCATACAATCCTAAACTGGCGCTAGTGTATTTCCATCTCGTAAACAAAGCTGTGCGCGCAAAAAGCCCGCTTCACATCAACACGTTTATTTAAAGAAATTGATGGAGCGAATACGCGGCCAAAGTTTATGTGCACTTTCGCAAACTTTGCCAACATTTGCATACAAGGAAGTTTCACATGTTTACTTATAGTCTCATAATATTTACTTCGTAACTGCTAGTAATGAAAATGAACGTGGAAGTTTAATGTAACATTGGACTATAATAAACACTCACTTTGCCTGTGGCTTGGTATGATTTTAGTATAAAAACATTGTTTTTTAAAATAAAAAAAAGTAAATCCATTAAAAGCTTGTTAAAATACTAGATAGCACAACTGCGATGTAAGGTGTTGTTCCTATATTGATTAGTTCAAGCGTGACGCGGGAAGAATTTGTTAAATTATTAGCGAATTGTTAAATTTGTAAATTTTTTAGCGTATTTGACAAAATTGTGCAATTAATTCTGATTTTATAAAACAAAAATCTTTATTCCATAATGCCTCAGTTCCGTAATAATAATAGAGATCCAGACAAAGTCCAACCGCCCAGTGCAAAGTCGAGTGACATTGACCGATGCTGAAATCACCTCTAAACCCCGACTCTCGGCCTACGAGCGACCTCACTAATCCGGGCACCCCTGTGCAATTTCTGATCTTGATTTACGGGCAGCTGACCGGGGGCCCGACGGATGGAGCCGATCGATGCCAGGGATGCTGGAATTAGTGTTGCCAGGTCCAGTGAGTTAATTTCGGGACAAATAAAATAATCGGGACTGTGTCTACTAATCGGCACAGCATTAATGATTAAAAAGACATCCGACAATATCCTGTCAAAATCGGTAGGTAAGGGCGAAATCGGTTCCGATCAAGGGTATATCGGGACGCGTGAAAATCGGGACGGCCCGCCCAAACAGCTAGCAACACTAGCCAGGATGGTGCCCGACACGGTCCGACAGGAGAGTGCCGACAACGAACAGCTGCGGTCTGGCCATTCTGTGACATGTCAAATGGCTAAAAAAGCTTCGATTTTATGCGTTTGTGCAAATTTGTGTTGCAACATCCATCGTAATATAAATGCTTGCGTATTTGTTTTTGGCCTTATTTCATTTGTTTGTTTAGTGTTCTTTCACCATGCACCGGTGTAGTCGATCAACATATTTTCTGTGTGCATCAGGATTAGCTGATTAGTAACATAAACTATGTCACCACAGAAAAATAAATCTTTTTTCCACAAAAAAAATGCCTGTAAACGTGCAGGAAAACTTGGAAGATTTGCTATTACCCGCGATTTCATGTATTCAGTATTATTATAAATAAAAATAAAAATTTCGTTCTTAAAAAAAATATTATTAAATCACCGATAAAACCTTGAAAACGTTGAAGATAAAGGATTTTGGAGATTATTATCATGGAAACTAATACATAATATGGTAAAAGGAAGAAACATAGGTACATTTTTAATTCGTAGATATTTTCTTTAACGAACCTAATATCCGACATTCCTAGAATGTTTAGGAAATAACGGCTTACGAAGTATTTCTGCAGTACGAAATAAAAAAAGCCAATTCACCAAGACGTTCAAGAAGTTATCTGTTTTTTTTTTGTAAAACCCAGTTTCTGAGAAACATGATCTAGTGGCTGACGCGTCTGCTACTTGGAACCATGGGGATTTCTGCAAAAAATTGCAAACCAATTAGTGTTTAACTTTGGATAAGTAGGGGAAACGGGAAGTTGAAATAATTTGCTGCCATCAACTATATCAAACATATTTCGACAGCCGCGTGCAGAACTGCCCAGTTTATTTACAGTAGCCTGACTGCGTATTTTGCTTTACGTAAAGTGAAGCCGCCTGTGTTTACATAGGTTGTTCGAGGAATACTATAGGCTAAGAGGGTATCAGATCAAGCCCGTTTGAAATCACAAGAAAATACAAATAGCTTAATATATGTATTTGTAACTTTTGTGTGACTCATGGACTTTCCATTACTTTACGATAAAGGTGATTGCTCTGTTAAAGTAACAGACCAACATTTTACAAATATATTGTTACTTTAAGAGAGCATCATTAAAATTCAATAATTATGGTTTAACATCTCAATAAAATAACTGCCATAAACTTGTATTCATATAAGTTGAAATCAAAAATCTTTCTTCTCATATTCTGTTGTAATCCTGAATTTGTAGAAAGGTAAATCAAATAGCCAAGTATATTTGAATATCCAAAGTTTGCGTCTTTAAAATGATGCTATGTATGTATGTATGTATGTTTTCACCCCCTCTAAAGCTGGTGACGAAAAATTTACTTACTTTTCATGTATCACACGTCCGACGATGAAGATCGTAAATACATTTTATGTGTGCAACGCGTCCAACGCAAGATGTGTATTTTGTTCGCAAAACTCCCTCGCTTTTCATTTTCCGTTCAATTCCTTCGAAGCGACGGGCTTGCTTCCAATACATTTACAACGAAAATTCTGCGCTCTTCAAAATGTAGCACATTCACCTCTAGCCGGCGCAGATGGTAAACGAAATACGCGCCCGACCCGCCGTGCCGCTCCAATTCTGCTAAAAGCAGTCAGCGATTGATGCCTTGGTTCGTTGCTATTAAATGCCTCCATGTCGATTACTCGCCAAACGAAATATATTCAATATCCAGCCTACGTGGAATAGTAATAAGCTGAGGAACATGGAAAAGGCGTTTATATAAATGGACGCGTCTAAATTACTCGTTGTAATTCTTACAGAAGCAATAAACGCTTGAGCAGAACGAGTTCATTGAATTTGTGTTTCTTTTTGTTTCAGTTGGTGAAACAAGATGTCGCATCTCACGAAGAGTCGGTGTGAGTCGTTGTCCGTTTTAACGACGTAATCACCATCAACTGGCATTATAAAAATTATATTTCTTCAAATAAACTTCAAAGAAGTTAAAAGTTGTGATATAAGAATATCTATTTATTAAACCAAAATGAATTTCAAGTTCATATCTCTTTTACTGACATGGAACTTTCTATTGATATCTGCTAAAGTAGATTCGGCAGAAGAAGATGATGCTGCTCGAGCAAGGATGCTCAGGAATAGAGAGAACAATCGGAATCGGACCACATTCAATGGCACTTTAACAGATGTTCCAGAGAGGCGGTATTTCAGGCACAGAAACAGCTCTAAATACAGAGGCGATAGACATCGCTCCTGGGAAAGAGACCACGAGGCAAGGCGCGATAGACGAAAGCTTTCAGGTAGCCATTCGACTGAAGACCACTCGAACAGAACTGCTGAACCTTTCAATCTGAAACGAGATGATAAGCCCCGCAAAACGGATAAGCATTGGAATAGGAGTAACGCAGACAAGGTTCCAGTTCGCAGACCTATAAATCAGAGCAAGATGCAAGATAGGGCGCATCCTATGCCTTTCCGAGAGAACACTACAAGGTCCAGGTTGAGAATGGCTAACAAATGGCAGAACGGTGGATACATCCCGTATCCACAGCCTAGAGAGAGGAAGCCGAATATCATTTTGATACTGACTGACGATCAAGATGTTGAATTGGGTAGTCTGAACTTCATGCCAAGAACAATGAAAGCTATAAGGAGCGCCGGGGCGGAGTTCCGTCACGCCTATACCACCACGCCGATGTGTTGTCCGTCAAGGTGAGTTCTCATGTTTATAAAACTAGTTTACACCTTCTTAACAGAGAATTTATGTTCGTCGTGTTAATTGTTGAGCAGTCTGTTACTGTGATTTGTTCATTTTCTTGATTTTTGTTTTTTGCCGGACTCATTTATACTGTCAGTACGATTTTCAGTCTAAGGGCTGATTTATTATCATCTTCCTAGCGTTATGTCCCGTGTTTAGACGGGGTCCGCTTAGACCATGATCCAGGATTAAGCGATTCTGGTAATTACAATGAAGCGACTGCCGATCTGACCTTCGTAACTCTAAGGATAGGGGAACAAGATTTTTTTGGATCATGGTTACACTAAGGGCTGATTTTTTAACAGTCGAATAAATCTAAGTAAAATACCGTATGACATCCGCAAATTGGTAACTTTATACTTTATCAGTCGGTTAATTCTTATCTGAGCACTAAACAATCGGCCCTTAACCATATTTCGTTACTCCGGAATGTTAGCTTGGCAGGTTATTTACTTGATGATAGAATATTTACAGTACAAAATATATATCTTTGCTCATATCAGGAGTTCCCTGCTGACTGGCGTGTACGTGCACAACCACAACGTGTACACCAACAATGACAACTGCTCGTCACCGCAGTGGCAGGCCACGCACGAGACCAATACCTTCGCGACTTACCTCTCCAACGCGGGATACAGGACCGGTGAGTCATTTGATACTACATACATTCATACCTACATAGCATTATGTCCGCAATCCCCTAAGGGGTAGGCCTCTGCTTACCCCTGAAAAAATGCGGTCTAAGAAGCTTTATTACTCCCGAACTCTATGGAGCAATAGTAGTAAACCAAATATATTATTGTAACTAATGTATTTTATAGCTACACTGGTAATTGTTTAAGTGGTTTACATCAACCCCTAGGGTGTACCCCGGCTTACCAGGGATGCGTGTCGAATATAATTTAGGGGATATATTTTAGGGTTCAATAGAGTCATCCTCACTAGTTAAAATAAAAATTACTTTTCATAAAAGTCATGCTATCATGACACCAGCAAAAACCGGAGCATTGTGAGCCATAGTTTTATTAATTAAATGGTTGTAATTTTTTTTTTATAATATGTAGAAAACACATCTAAACATTAATTTAAATTATTAGTATAAGTCACAAATCTTCGAAAGAGAAATAAAATTGCAATGACAAAAACGCATAGACTTATTGTATATTATGTCCTATTAGATTTGATTTTAATCGGCAAAACTACCAGAATGGATAATTATATATTATATTTACCCTCTTTATGCAAAACAGTTGTTTATTTATTTATACATTCAATTGATAAATAGTAGTGACTAGTGGCTAGCCCGCATTGCCTACACAATTTACAAAACCAATACCCCATATACCATTAGCCGTTTATTACAACATGCTAAAAAGCACAGTTAGTACATTATAATATTTAAGTCCCAGACCAACATGAGACTAAGACTAAACATGGGATACAACATTAGGCAAGATGACTAAAAAAAACTGTTTAGTCCGTCAGTTTTATAAAAAAATTTGAATAGGTATTTTGTTATTTATTTGACAAACAAACATTGACGAAGATACAATGCATTCAAGTGGCGCGTGACGTTACGCTTTCGTACAATTTTTACTAAAAAATAGTGACGTCGCAAGCCCCCACTCCAAAACTTTGATTTTTTGTTAATTTGATAACGCAAAAAATATGTGTCTAGTATTTTTGTATAATCTAACTGACGGACTAAATAGAATTATAGTTTTTTAATGCAGTCATCATCCCTATAATATAACTCGTATTTCGTAACAACTTTACTCCAACTGTTCGGGAATGTCAATTGATGTGACTCAACTATTTGTTTTGATTAATACGACCTAGCCTAGGACATTGCTAGGATTTATGATTTTAATAGGTTATCTAACACGTGCAAAATGTGTGTTCTTCTGTAATGAAAACTTTAACGAAGTGTGAAAGTTTATTCAATGTTTAGAAGCTTATAACTCGATGCCGCAACGGCTTAAAATAGCAATATTTTAATCTAACTATTTCCATATGCATAATACGTTTTAATGACAGTTAAAATATACAAGCAGTTTACAAGGGGCGCGCAGGAATTTGTCATTGTTAGAAATCGACTTTATGAGAAGTTTTCATTTTGCGAAATTGTCATTATGAACTGAGACTTGTTTGCTGCAAATTATCTTAACACATTCAGTGCCACCGACTCGCCTGGAGAGTTTACTTAAACATTATTACAGTGTCGTTGACTCGCCTGGCGAGTTCAATTTCTTTCGCTAATTGTAGACGGCATCCAAGAAAACATCGTGAAAATCGTAATGGCAGTGAATGTGTTTAGCGATTGTTAACCATGGACTTCTTCATCTTATATCAAAAGGTTTTATATTTTAACTTTATTAAGTTGGTTGGTATAGAGTATTTATGTTTGAACATTCTTTCATTCATCGTTATTGTTGATAATCTAATACTATGTGCAAATTGCCCATACATAGTTTTAAGGCCTTAAAGCCATTCTGAATTAACATATTAGATTGGCAATACATTACAGCCCATTGGTAATCCTTTCCCATTCCTCGACGTATATCAACGTCTTAATATTTGTCCTATTCATTTATTCGCCTTAAATTGCCATAAATTACGTCTCCCTTGATGTAGGTAAATGAATACCTCTTAATGGGTTTAAAGATAGATTTATGGCTTATAAAGGATTGCGAGAGGGAGCGTAATGCCGATTGAATCATGCTTGAGTGACCAACTCGCTGCCGACTCAGAAATCAGCTGGCATAAATAGCAGCCTATGTAGTTAGGGGTATTATTGGTATATTATTAGTGTCCTTTGGGATTTGTTAGCTATGAACTATCAGCCAAATGTAAACATTAAGTAATCATCCTACAAAATTAACCTACTTTGTAACACGTATCCATCTTCAGAACAGTGATTAAATTTATATTTGTTTTTTTTTTTAATTAAGAAAGGTCCTTAAGTTTTCTAATAACGCTATTTTTCTGGGTGTTCTTTAGTACTAAGAGAATTACCTGAAGTGAATCAAGAAATCCACCTGAAGATTCAGTCTTGATTCAAACATCTAATATCTTCGTTTTAAAGAACGCCATTGTCTTAAAAAAAGTATTTATATTGCATCACGTAAGCTGCCTGTTACGCGATTCGCCTACCATTTTATTTAATTTCCACTATCCGGTCTCAGCATCTCACTAATTTCCATAATGTTCTGTAATTTACATGTCTCAAAAACCTGTATTATTTTGCAGCAGGCAATATTAAACGTTATTAGTTAGTAGCGAGTTTTATACACGTCAAATTTCATCTTATAATATTCGTTTAATAAGGCTCATACATACAATCGCGGCTGCAATGCAATCCCCAGAAGGATAGGCAGATTCCAAGAAGCAATGAGCTACTTGAATCAGCCAAAAATAATATTGAGGTGGGTTACATGGAAAATTGTGAAAAAGTAGTTTCCAGTGATAAAATTAAATGAAATAATATTTATTTATATAGTTTTAAAAAAACACTTATGAATCGTCAGAACAAAATAAGTATAAACTGGTTCAAAAATCACATTCTACCGAGAAGAAACCGACAAGAAACTCAACAGTTTCTCTTTTAAGATGTTCAAAACTTCCAGAACAATAGCCGATAAGACACAGAAAATAATTATGCTTGACTTGATCTAAAGTATTGTATTCAAAATAAGTGAACATATCTATTAATAGTACATATAAATAAGATTACATAACCTAAACATTGTATCTAAGTTGACTGGCTCGATGGTCGAGTGGTCAGAGACCCTGGCTACGAAACCGAGGGTCGCGGGTTCGGATCCCGCTAGGGGCAATGTTTTGTGTGATGAACATGGGCATTTGTACTCGAGTCATGGATGTTTATAAACGTATTTAAGTATGTCTATCCGTTCACCTAGTATCCATAGCACAAGCATGAGCTTAGTTTGGGACTAGGGAATTGGTGTCAGTCTTGAGAATTTTTAAAAGTACTTATGTTTTATTTGAATTGATACACTTATCATATGGTTATCTTATGGTTTTAAAAAATCTCTAATCTTTAGCGTACTACTTTATCTTCCTATGAATAGGCCGAATTATTATTTAAGTTAAAGTTTATGTTAAAATGGACGAACTCTTTACAATCGTGCACACTACTATCCAGTTCAATTTATTAAATAAAAATTACACGCCATTGCATAAATATAGTCGGGCCGCGGTATTTATCATAAAAACTAGTTACCGAACTTACAATCTATCATATTAAGAATCATAAAGTAATGTCCAGCAATCGCATTGATATTGCTTTAATGGCACTAGTTTTTGTCCACAGACTAATAAGAGGCGGTGCAAATTGCACACGTCTGTAGGGTTGTAATCCTCAGGGAACACCTGGACATTCTGACAGGTTAACTACTGACCATTGGTGTTAATGATGGATATCAGCTAATAAAAAGTATGTACGATAAGTATCTGGTTAGGTAAACTGGCATTTATCTTATTAACAAGCCTCGTTTGTTGCGTTTGTAAATTCTGGTAGAATCATTGAATCTTAACTTTTGTACTTGAGTATTGACGCCTGCTAGTTAGGATTATTGGTAGAATGGATTGGAATAAAATAATTACATAGGTAATTGTGTTCTAGAGTGCAACATTTTTTTTTATTATTTTGTCAATCCGGAAAAATCACTGAAAAAAAAGTTAACTAATTTGAGAAACACCAAATATTTCCGATGACTATCAACATTTCTTAATTAAGGTAAGAAAAACTTCTTACCTAGATTAAGAAATGTTGATAGTGGCACCCCTATTAGGTACTAATGAAGTAGATATGTGTAACACTGCGTTAAATATCGTCATTGCGCCAACACATATAGTGCCTTCATCGAGATATTTTAGCGCACAGCGCATTGCGCACTACCAGAAAAATCCGGAAAATGCATCACTCGCTATTTTACATTTGTTGACGCCACGATGCAATAGGCTAGTTAACTAAAATATTTTTTTAGTCCCGTAATTTAGATTATCAAAAAATATTGAATTCATATTTTTTGCTTTATCGAATACTCGAAAAATTTGGTACAAAGATACAGCGCTTTAAAGATCTGGAGTTTGCATTAGAGCTTTTACATCACTTGTTCCTAAAATTCTACAGAACAAGTGACGTCACGCGCAATTTTAACGCGCTGTATATTCGTCATTTTTGGTTTGCTGAACAAAAGAAAAAATACGTAAGCAATAATTTTTGCAATCTCTATAATGATTTATATTTTTATTTTGTCAACTGTCCTTTTCTGAGTTAACAAACTGCGCCTGAGTTGGTATATTGACGCGAAAGTTTTTGCTGAGTTACCCGTACCTATAATCGAGTCGTGCCGTAATATGCTGGCACAGTAATACGATACTGTAACACCTGAGAATTCACCACTTAATTGCTTCTCGTTACTACGCCTTCGCCGATTAGTGATTATGATTGACTTATTTGTTGAGCTGACAAAGTGATCGTTTAATAATATTGCTGTAATAAACATATTAGCTGTAAGGACCGATAATGGTGTTGTTTTATGGGACAGATTAAATTTAGGCCATATGAACTGCTTGCGGTTTGAAAGCAATTAGATGTGGAGATGTATGTATGTATGTATATTACTGTGATCGCTGGTGCAAGAGGGAGGACAATTGTGTTCAATTCGTTGTGGACAATTCTTCTCCCTTCCGCTTTAGTACAATACAACTATATGTCTATTGATCTGCTAGCTATAATAACTTTCTAACATATCTAAAGAAATATGTGATTACGTATATTTCTATGAAAAGGGCCTGTTAGGAATGAACTCAGAATTTAGATTGGTTTCCTTTTGTCACATAATGCAATTCTAATCTTCTGTAAATTAGCCTTTTATTGTTTTTGGGTATAACGTTTATTTTTAATACATTATAAACTTTCGGCAATCGTCCCATAACCATTGGTTTTCTTATAAATAATTTTGTCATTTGTTCCATTCGATTCTTAATATTCTTTATCATACTTTTCTGTATATTTCCGTTTCCATATTTATTTCCTTCTCAAATTCTCAAAATGATAAATGTGACATCACCAAAGTATTATTTATTTCAATATCTCTCCAAAAACCAATAGAAAACCATTTATAAATCATCGTAGATCATTATCTTAGCATATTACACTATACAAACTTGGTAATAATTCATATCCATAGAACATTTTTCCGTCGTCATTTATTATACGAAAATGTACGTTAACTACGCATTTTTCCCAATTAAAAGTTGAACACCGCTGTTTCGCTTGAAGGATTGCCTTCATTCATTTTGCTTACAGAATATTTAATAAAGCATGTGTTTGTGTACAGTTTGCGGTTTGAAACGGGCCGTTTTCCAATTTCGTGCCATAATTTTTCAACGGAATAAACATGGCATGGTGAATTAAGTCTTTAAAATGAATTATTTGGTGTTTACAATTGAAAAAATTATAGGCTGTTTATTGAATTAAATTGTAAGGTATAATCTGGTTGTTATCTATAAAATTTAAGTTTTCTTGGTATATTTTGAAATTAGATTGTCGTGCGTCATTTTACTATATCGACACGTGATCAAATAATAAACACAATTTGTACCCGAATTTACCTTAATTAATCTCAATATTTAATTAGGATTGAAGAGCTGAACAATATTTACTGTAACTGTCAGCATTACTTGTAACTATGGACCAAATACCATCCCCGCGGTAACTCCGCCAATCCTTAATAGTTTATTCGCCTACACTAAAGCTTTGTGAAAGATAAGTGTGTTTAGGACCTCCAAATACATGTAGGCAGGTACTATTAATTAAGTTACGGGTATTCGAATTTGCTCTCATGCTTCTAAATATTAATTATTAATATACAGGATTTCGCTGATAACATGTGTTTAAATTTAATAAAATTATATCTAATTTTACCATTACTTCGGGTAGATCGTTACTCCTTTTTGTATTTAGAATAAGCTTCCAAATGACAATTATGGCTAATTTGTGGCTCAGAGTATGTTTTACTGTTGTTTTATTTCTTTTGAGATTCTTATTTTTATTCGTATATAAAATAATAATGGCGGAATTTAAGAAGTCGTCTAAATTAAAGGTTTTTGTTTATTATTTTCAGTAATTTCTTAACTTAGTCATTCTAAATGCAAGCATATTTCAGCAACTTTGAAATAAGGTCACTTTTGTATGTGTAAACATTAAATCATAAAACAACAAGTGAAACTGTAGAAATACAAAAAGTTAAATTTAAAAATAGCTCTTTTCAGAGGGGTGCGGTGGGCGACCACACTCTGTATGGTTTTTGTCGATAAAATTACAACACGTTGTTAAGTATCGGAAGTCCGATCCCTAATACATTGTATAATGTATCCTTATAATTTTTAAATACTTAATATCAACTCCATTTTACATCGATCTAAGATTTCCAGTTTTATTGCTTTTTGTCAACAGCTACGATATGGTGAAACGTAAGTAGTAGCTTAGCTAAATACAAGAATTTATTCTAGCTGACGGTATTATAATTCTCGATCTATGCACATAAAATCAGATTAGCAATTAAAAAAGGATAAAACGAAAGATCATTTAATTTATGGGTGTTTCCGAAATTGATGACGATATTACCATAAAAATAGATAAACTAATCCTCAATACCGTTAAATTTCAAAAGCTGCTAAAATAATTACTATACAAAAAGTACTATCTTAAATGCATTCGTTTTAAGCAACTTGCGTAAGCTGGGAATAGCCTCTATAAATTATAGAAGCCAATGAGTTAAGACGCTAACTGTTTTATAAATACAGTCTGATAAATCTCGTTACGTAGATGCTTCAATCTTATTAAGATGCTAGTGGAAATATGCAGACAAATTATTGGAAGTAGTGTTGCCTACACTGCAGTATTTACCACTAGATTTCTCAATCACGTGTCATACTTGTATAATTTTTGGCGGTCACATATGGGAGCGGTGCTTTAGATGTTTATGCAATATTTTATAATTTAACTACAAATATGTCTATAGATTGAGGATAGATAGAAACTATGGTTGTATTTGCAATGTTTAAATATTCGTTTATTTTCATCGTTGGACTGAGCACAATTTTTTTTTCTATTATTATTAATATCAAGGTAAGTAAGTAGTATAAGTTCAGCCAACGAAATATCACTTCGTTATTATAAAGTTTTAAAATTTTATGAGGTACTAACTAATGAAATTAGTGGAAACCGGTGAGCAGCTGGCAACACTATGGTAGGGTAATGACTTCTTGCGTCAGAATGTGAAGTGAATCGCGTTTTTGGTGATTAATCTTTTTGAACTTTGATAAATGATAGATTAATGGTATATGCCGATAGTATTTGCAGTAAATATGCGGTTACTAACTGAGTTTACACTTCTTTATAACTTATCTTATTTACTAGTAATTTATTAATGTGAGGTATGAACATCATAATAATTTACGAAAGATTAATGATGGTGACTGAAGATTTAATAATATATTCTGCATTATTTGTCTAAGAATTCACACAAATTTAACAAACTTAGAATTTGCAAAAAAAACTCATGTTATAATATTAAAATCAATGTGTATTTATTTTTACGATACGTAGATCTAATATGCTGTTTTATGTTATGTGTATGAAATTGAAGAAGAAATCGGTTAAATATAGTTTTTTAGTATTTTTTTTATTAATTAACAAAAGTTTCACTTTTTAAGGCTTTCTCCTTCATTTCATATTACTATCAAATTAGATGGCAGTGCTTGTAGAACATATAGACAATATTTCACGAGCTTCAAAATTATAAGTAAATCTACATATTTAACTGTGAAGTCTTTAGTTAATATACACAATGGTAATGTGTACATGTATGCACTGAAAAGCATTTTCAAATACGGAAAACGGCCAGGTTATAGCCCATTTTTTTATCCTTTTATTAATGGACCTGACATTTGCCACTCGCGTGCGTCGCGAACGTAGAAGATCGTAACAGCTGAGGGAGCGACGAACGCTTATCCGTCAGATACAAAGTAATGATGCAACAGGCAGGAATGCTGCCTGACTCACGACTTTCTAAGCCACAGTTCATACTAAATGACTATAGATTCCAATGGTACTTATAGACGTTTGTTTCATTGATAAATAGTCTAGCTAACGCATTAACAGTTTTAATTTGAATTATTTCGTCGACAGTGTAGTTATTCCAGAAATATTTGTCCAGTGGCCAGAATTCCTGCTCTATTTAAAGTGCATGCGAGGCAAGCTGCTACCAAAACCACGATAGTCCACTGTAAATCGTTTATTAGTTCTATCTCATTTTAGTAATACTTCCCACTTGATATTAACTAACATCTCGCTATTCAGAAACGCTTTATATTTTGTTAAGGTTTTGAAGAATTTTGTTATACCATATAATCCTGTTGTAATTTTGCATAATCGTCGCCAGAAAAGGATGTAGGATAGTTTTCATTCAGATGAATTATATACTATTCTCGAGGAATAAAAAATCAAGATAATTTGAATAAGCTAAGACTACTCTTAGCTTTTTCAGATATGTTGATTTTTTATTCCTCGAGAATAATATATTTATTCACCAAACGAAGACCACTTCATTCGGTGAATAGTTTATGGTTGGTTAATTCTTATAAGTTTAGTCTATGTAAATCCACTATTGGGCTACCCTTAACTTTGTTCAGTTAGGTACTCGTATGTCTTCTTGATTCACAAGATGTAAATACACATAATTATTAGTGATCTTATACTGTGTGCATTGGCAGAAGCAGTGTGCATACATGCATCTGATTAATTATATGAGCTTTGTCTCGACATCAAACTGCAAAGAGCTAATACATACATATTCGGCTATTTGTATCTTACACAAAAATGTCAGTGACTACGTCATTCAGTTGCCTTTACCGTTGATACGTATTAATAATTTATCACAAACACTGGTATGTCAAGAAATGAGGACATTATTAAATTAATTGCCTCAGCTACAGAGTGTTTTAATAGGTACAACTTTCTAATTGCGATAAATAAATGGACATAGACATATTACTACTGGCTTTCAAATATTACAATATTAAGGAAGTAGGTATGCGTATTTCTGCCGAGATAAATAAGTTTGCGTTGGTAATTTCTGATTAAATTTTAATATTTGCAGCTTGTTAATATCACTATTATTTCTTGCTTTAATAAAGCATATAATTACTATATGTGTCAGTAAGTGCATCGAATGATTAGGCAGAGACAATTTAAAAACCTTAGTAATATTATTTATTGATATAGAGCGGTGGTAGCTCAATGGTAAGGACACGCGCCTCTTAACCGAGGAGTGCGGGTTCAAACCCGGGCATGTACCTCTAGATTTTAAAAAATCTATGTACATATTTATACCACTAGCTCGACGGTGAGGGAAAACATCGTGATGAAACCTGCAAATTCAAACAACTTTGAATTTGTAACCATGATCCAAAAATTGTCTGGTTCCCCTATCTTAGGGTTACGAAGGTCAGATCGGCAGTCGCTTCAATGTAATTACCAGACTCGCTAAATCCTGGATCATGGTCTAAGCGGACCCCGTCTAAGCACGGGACATAAAGCTAGGAAGATGATGATGAGTAATATTATTTATTCAAGAACTTAATGTGCATAATATAATATTGCTTATAAAACTCTAACCACATGCCAATGTCAAATTCATTTAATACATAACTTGTGTTTCCGAGCCATACCATTTGATAAATAAATAATTATTATACGCTCGGTGGCGTATTTGATTAGAATCGTGATGTTTTATTGCAAACATAATGGTGATAGCGGATTCAGGGAGCGACTTAAATGTGTTTACAGGTTCTCTAGGTACTATGAAAATAATAGATAGAAAGAGATTAGCCCTACCCTAGATTAGCTCTTGTGTACTGAGAATAAAAAGTATTCCTATCTTATCTTTACTTCCTTAGAAGACGTTCTTATAGGTTTCGCCGTGTGGTCAATGATTCTAGATTTTGCGAGTCTAGTTATGATATTGAAATAACTGCTTAGACTTTTCCGACCCATAGACAAGGAACCAGACAACGTTCTTCACTGCTTCCTCGTGATGTTTTACCCCACCGCAGAAATAAAAGTATGTAAAAATAGTAAATCTAGAAAACCTAACTTATATTTTAATATCAGAGGTACGTAATCGGGTTAGTATCAACACTCACATATATTTTTTTCCTTACCCATATAGGTAAAGCATATTATTACTTTGATGTGGCTGTTTTTACATCTAATATTCATCTGGTGGCTACGGTTCGTTACCGATATCGATGCTCGTTAACCTAAGCACTTAGACTCGAACAGATACCGTCTCGCTATAAGTATTCGTTATTTAGGCATCCAACCAGTTTGTCAACAAAATACAAAGGTTGTTGAGTGCGACTATCGCCTCCATTAACATTTAGATAATGTTTTACAAGGCAATTACACGTGTTTAAAGATTTTATGCGATGTGCCCGCACAAAGGCGTCTATTGTTTGAAACAGCGGCGAAGGCAATTAATCAAGTAATTGAGCTCAACGGATAGTTCATAGCTTACGAGGATGGGCATTGTTTGAGAGCCCACGCGTCCAGTAAATCAATGCACGGACACCGGGCTGGACAGAAATTGTTTGTAAACTGCACAGTGCAGTGTAAGATTTGTTCTAATTCTAAATATCTAGGCAGGGTTGGCATCTTGGTCTTTAACAAGAAGGAGAGCTCAAAATAAAAAATCGAACTTATTTGATATTTTCTCTCAATGCACAAATAATATTAGAACAGCAATATACATATAACGGAAATAGCGTTATCAACAAGGTGATAAAGAACTTTGACGGTTATTAAAAGTACCTATCAATCAATTTGACGCCTATAACCTACCTCCGATTATAATTCCTGCTTATCAACACGTGCGAGTTATAAGATTTTTCTTTATCTAAAAAAATATAGTAAAACATGTGGTTTATTTTTAAAGTCATTTAGTTTTTTTATTGATCATCAAGGTGTCAAGAAGAAATGACTTCTTTATACTTAGGAAAAATAAACCATGGATAGGCCGTCTGGATAGGTATCATTGCGTTTACTGATAAAGAGGAAAGTAAAGCAAGAGCAATAGGATAAGTAAAACGCTTTATGCTATGATATCTTTATTTAAGTAAAAACTTAATCTCCGAGTCGCGAAAAAATTAAACTGCACTTAACACCAGTGCCGTTCCCGCTGAGAAGTAAACTTAAGATAAGACTATATGGCTCAATACCAGTCTCCTGTTAGAACGTAAGCTCACCTGACTGTCAGCCCTGGTCGGTGTGGGCGCACGCGCACGTGGGTCGGCGGACGCGGCCGATTCTGCCCGTCGCGCTGGTTTCGCTCGTCTAATGTAGATGGAAGTGTCCTTGCGGGGTTTGGGGAGACGCCGAATGGCGATTTATCCATCCGGCTGACCTGATGACTGGGCGAGGTGCGGATTACATCATCGAATTTTATTAGTTGCTATGTCGCCTGCGCCGTTTATCCAATTGGCCGGATTCCTGACTGCGGAGATTTTGTTAGTGTGTTTTAGTCCTTTGTGCGATTGGCATTGCGAAGAGTAACCACTAAGGTTTTCGATTTCAGATTCTACTCTATTCAATCGATATCCTGCACTGGTAGTGAATTCACATTGTTCTTTTTTTAAGGTTTAAGATCATCCTTCTTAAGGCCTATCATTGAGCTATTATTAAGTAATAATAGTTCAATGAGGCCTACATAGTTTTTGAACCGGTTGATATTGAATTTTTTTGAATATTTATAACTGCTTTGTTGAAGCCCATACAAATAAAAAGAAGATCATTTCATTTCATAAATAAAACCATTTCGCATTTCAGTAAAAAAATACTTTATTTCTATACCTATAGGTAAGTACTTATATCAGGTTGACAAAACATTGTTGTACCACTTAAGAAGTCATGGATGCCTCCTCATGACCTGCCCATATCTCTGTACGTACTCCCATTTCCCTCAAGTGCATGCCATTCCAAATGGAAGCTCTTAGTGTCACGCGGCACGTGGTGACGATTTATCGCCGAGCTAAAGAGTTCATCTGCCTTGTAAATTTATGTTCCAAACGAGCTATCATAAATTCGCCCCTTGTTTCCTTCGGGCCCTTTCTTATAGGGATGCTGCTACTTTGCAAATAGATAGACTTAAATATAGGATAGACATAAGAGCCAGTCAAATATTGTATTACACGTAACATAATTTTCCTAGCGTTATGACCCGTGCTTAGACGGGGTCCGCTTAGACCATGATGCAGGATTTAGCGAGTCTGGTAATTACATTGAAGCGACTACCGATCTGACTTTCCTAACCCTAAGATAGGGGAACCAGACAATTTTTGGATCATGGTTACAAATCCAAAGTTGTTTGAATTTGCAGGTTTCATCACGATGTTTTTTCTCACCGTCGAGCTAGTGGTATAAATACGTACATAGATTTGAAAAATTCAGAGGTACGTGTCTGGGTTTGATCCCGCACTTCTCGCTTAAGAGGCGCGTGTCCTTACCATTGAGCTACCACCGCTCTCTTTTTGATTGTATTGTACGTATGTGCACCCAAAAAATTTGCTTTACTTATTTTCTTAATAGTATTTGCTTTTGCTATTCTGTCTAAAACGTCTGAAATTATTATAAATATACTTATATGTAACAGCCCAATAAAAATGCCATGAAATGTGGTAATTAATTTTACTCAGGTAGGGGGAGGAGGCCAGCCAATTGATGAATGTTCTACTTTTGCCTATAATATTTTATTTTACAAGAGTATCACTAATTATTACAAATGTACCTTACGTTGGTTTATTAAACTGGAAAAAACAAAAGAATGCGGCACCAGCGTCCCGTTGAAAAAGGCCCTCTTCCGGGCTGCGCGTGGGCCGCCTATCATGGTGCATAGGAGATGATCTCGAAGATTGCTCCTTCCGCCGGCAGAAAGCGGCGTGGGCGCGGCTACCTTCGCTTTCTAGCAGCTGGTCAGCTCTGCGCGTTGCGATAACCGTGCTTAGGTCTTATTGGCTGACGAATGATGAATAAGACTAACTACATTTCCCATGTAGGTCCGCAACTTTAAAAAAACTGTAGGTTCCAACTGTTGGGTTTTTCACCAACTCGACACAAGAGACTGGACATACGTGTGTCTCTGTTTCATGCCTAGTACGTATTAAAAGTCGACTAATAGTGTAATGTGTTTTTGGGGCTTAGGTATAATGTAGGCGACAAGCTACAGAATATTTCGCACAATTTTCCATCAAATTGAACTTAGTTTAAGTTTGGCCAAAAGCTCCCTTGAGCTTAGATTTGAAAAATCGAGAGGTACTTGGATGGAATCGTACCAACACGTAATTTTAAGGACTCTGTTGTAATTATTAATGCACGATATAAGGTGCCCGTCCTTGGATTGAGGTACGGAATCCTAAATTATATTTATCTTGAGGGACAAAATAGATAAATAGCAACGTTTATGAGCCACAAATAATTTGCCTTAAAATATAACCCCAGTTTTAACAGCCATAAACAAACTTAAGCAAATCTTTGCGAAAAATAATATCTGCACCTTAGTTTGCTTAACAGATAAACAGAGCAATTACAGCATTAAAGTCTAAAGTCGTAAGGTTCAAAGTTCAACGAACCGAGGTTTAACGATACTCACTGAAGGTAACTAATGAAGGAAGATTGCGAATAGCTTTAGCCTCGCCTTCGCAAACAAAGGTGCAGGTTGCAACAAATGAACGGACTGAGGATTATAAAGACACGTTCAAATGAACCTTTACAAAAGGTTAGTTTAAGTTGGCTATGAATGAACATTGTTTGTTGAGAACCTTATAGTAATTGTCATAACGCTGTGGTGTGAAGAGCCGATAAGTATGTTTGCTTAAAAATAAGTATTGGCAAAACATTGACAGTGCATAGATATATTTACACAATAGGCTTTACGCTTATCTTCCTAGTAATGTTACCTGGCGTCGCGATATAAGCTAAGCTTAATTGTGTGTTAATTGTGTTATATAATATACTTAATGGCAATATACATACATACATTCAATCACGCCCCCCAAGGGCAAGCAGAATCGAAGGAGCAAAACTCAGACAAAAATTATATAAAGTTTGTAAATATATACATACATACATAACATTACGCCCATAATCCCCGAAGGGGTAGGCAGAATCAAAGGGGCAGCAGCCCCTTTAACCACATTAATTCACATTCATGTAATAAATATATGATACAGAAAATTGTGAAAAGGCAGTGACAAGTGGATAAACTAACAAACAAACATATGCAACTGGGGTCCACAATTTATAAGATGTAGTTTGGCTATACATGTAAATATGTTGCATGAATTCCCTCCATCAATAAGTTCCCTCCCAAAAAGATTTATCATTATTTAACCCACAATGTAAATTCACACATGTGGAATGTGGGTTAGATAGCCAGTTACCAGTCTAATGATATTACTCGTATCATATAAGTAAATTTACATATTGATAAGTGCCAATAAACAGACCTGATTCTGTATTCAACAAATAAAGACATAACGCTCATCATCTTCCTAGCGTTATGTCTCGTGCTTAGATGGGGTTCGCTTAGACCATAATCCAGGATTTAGCGACTCTGGTAATTACATTAAAGCGACTGCCGATTTGACCTTCGTAACCCTAAGATAGGAGAACCAGATATTTTTTGAATCATGGTTACAAATACAAAGTTGTTTGAATTTGCAGGTTTCATCAGGATGTTTTCCCTCTCCATCGAGCTAGTGGTATAAATATGTACATAGATTTGAAAAATCCAGAGCTACGTGTTCGGGAAATAAAGAAAAGACATAACGCTATCATTATATATATATACATAGCGCACATTTATATTGTATTGTAGGACAACAAAATTACTGTAGGCAAAGCAAAGATGTCATTTAAGTCTGTAAATTGACCGTTTTACTGATGAAAAGGATGTTAGATCTTCATAGAAGCAATAAAATAAAGATGAGCCATATTGCGATTTTACGATACGCTATAGTCGCATACCTTAATATAATTGACTACGGTTTATCTATAAACATTTTCGATTACCTGAAGTAATTAATGGCCCTAACAACCTTATAAAGATTTATGTAGTAATAACTTTACGTAAACTATTTTAATCTTCATATTTATATGTCGTTGAAGGAAGAGTTTCGCATTTAATGTTTCCTTTAACTTTCTGTTTTAGTATTACTATTTAAGTATTGCATGATACTAGTCTTTTATTGCATTTTAATTAAACGATAAGTTGTAATCAAAATACCGTTATAATGGTATATCTATAAATAAATAACTCGTGCGTTTATTATGACGTATTTTATATTTAAAAAAAAATACACTTTTCGGACTAGCACACCAATTTTCTAGCTTCAAACTAAGCATAAGTTACAGATATTAGGCAACTGATATATCATGGTCAAGACTCGAGTACCTACAAATGTCCACTAGTACTGTTCATAATGAGAACATTTGCCCCTAAAGTAATTCAAACCCATGTACTCTTTAATTCAAAGCCTATAAATCATTACACGGCCCGTCATATGTATTCCTCAAGTGTAAATATTTCAACAAAAACCTCTTGATGCATTATTCGCAGCGTGGAATCGACGAAGCTCTAAGTATGTGATCGCAAGATACTCGTAGAAGCTTTATAAATAGTTTTTAGCGAGACCGTATGCGTGGGCGCACCGCGCCGCACTGTCTAGGCAACCTGCGCTATGTCACGGATCTTCACTCTTTTATTTATCCATTAGGAATGCGTAATTTATGGCATTGGGTAGGACTTTACTTTGTTGTTTATCCAATATTTAAATGTGGTGTCTGGTGAAAAATTACTTTCTTAGAGTTGCTATGGTCGCTGGCTTTTATCGACGTCTAGCCGACTTGTGGTTGTACCCATATGTAGATGTAGACATTTCGCAACCGGTTTATAAAGGAAGTCAGGTCAGCGGTTAGCTACTAGGCAATGCTGAATGTGAATATGGAGGATACCTTTTTTAAGTAGTTTAGTTTGTGTTCTTGGGGAAGGTGCCATGTTCTTGTTCTACTTATTACTTACGAATTTTTGGTAGTCTTAACTACCAAAAATTAGTCATCATAGGTAAACAGCAAAATTATTATTACATGAAAATATTGAGGAGTATATAACAAACAAGTAATGAGGATTTCTTGCCCTAACACTAGTTTCATATAACGTCACCAAAAGATCATAACTTCGTATTATTTATAACTTCGTAGATTCTAATTACGTTTCATGTATTTCAGTACTTTGCTTAGTCTAACTTATCTAAGTATCCTTTAGTCTAACAAGGTAACCGCTCGCGCCGTTCTGTCTGGCCCGTCTCGCATGCGCACGCGCAGCTGACCTCGTTGCGGTCCGCAGTACGGTGGGGTGACCACACCTGATGCTGCGGTCACGGCAATGAGTATCAGGTTATCGTTTAGAGTAATCTGATGATGGCTCTAAACCAGCTATAATCTCGAAGGTTATTAAAGTTAGATATACTGTTTTACTCTCAGTAACAGATAATAGGCGTTTAGATTAGTAAGAGTTTGTACATTAGCATGTTAGGTACTTCATACACACATACATTCATAACGCCTGCAACCGCTAAAGGGGCAGGCAAGAGTCCAGAGAGCAATAAATCTCTTAAATAATCTCCCGTATTCAGCCAAATAGTAAAGTTGAGTTTTTATTTGATTTGAAAGATTATTTCGGCATATAATTTTGTTAATTCTGATCAATTTTATAACCATGCTGAGTTACGCAGACCGTACTTTAAAGGAGATTTACGGTTATACGAATTTAATTCAGCAATCGGCTATAAATATTTATCGACAAGTACTACAAAAACAAGAGAATGTCCAAAGGTCCGTACAATGTTTATTCATTCGAATGGTAGGTACATTCCACGATTTCCGCGGTATCAAGTTTCGTGCCCGAATCGTGTTTGCTCGAAAATTTGAGCGTAGTGGGTTCCCACATCAAGGTAGGTTGGTAGGCTGGCACTTAAAGTGTTTGTACACCAGGAAGCTACTTTCACGTCACGAATTAAGCAGACGAGCAAAATAGGGAAAGTGCATCTAACGATGTAATTTGGTTAACGTCGAGGGCTTTATATCCATGATTGAATGCGACGGTAAGGTAAATGATTCAGATGTATTACGTTATAGATCTTAACAAAACTTGTGAGGTGATGACATCATTTTAAGGGTAAGGTTAGTTTGGTACTGATTGTCGAGTATAGTAAGCTAACCAGTACTAAACAGTACCAAGCTAACTTCTTCTTTATAAGAAACTAGCAGCGCCCCGCGGTTTCACCCACATAGTTCCCGTTTCTGTAGGAATATGGGGATAAAATATAGCCTATGTTACTTCCGAATAATGTAGCTTTCCAATGGTGAAAGAATTTTTAAAATAGGGACAGTAGTTTTTGAGTTTATTCATTACAAAGATACACACTTAGTATAGATAAGAAGTTAGGGCTTGATACTTGTACGTACGTGTTATTTTGTCTTAGGGGCCATCCATAAAGTATGTGACACGAATCCCCCCCCCCCCCTTTCCTTGTCACAGCTGGTCACATTAGGAATTACCCTCAGTGTTTTATGGTTCCTATATATGTACCTACTCCTGATAATATTATTAATGCGAAAATTTGTTTGGATATTTATTACTCTTTCTAAAAACTACTTAATTTTAATGAAACTTTACAATAATGTAGCTTATACACCCGAATAACATATAGGGTGTGTTTTATAGACGTATCACCAGAGCAAAGCTGGGGACAGAAACTAGTTATATATAAGTTGGCAAAATAAATATTACTTACAGACTTCTGTAACGTCATTTATATCACATTATCACACTCAATCTCAATACTCATTAAAATAAAATAAATATCAAATATCAGACTACATCACATACATTGATCTGACTCCGAGGTAAATAGCTTAAGCACTTGTGTTACGGATATCAGAAGCAACAGAGGTATTACAAATATATACTTAAATATTCAATATTAACACCCAGACACAGAGAAAACACAAGTAGGTATTCATCATACGAATGTTTGTCCTGGGTGGAGATTGAACCAACAACTCTTGGCGCATGGCGCAGGGTCACTACCGAATGCGATTGTTCTGTGTCAGACTTAATTATGTTTATCTAATTTGATTTCGAAGCGTTGGTGTAAGTGGCACTTGGACTAGAGACAAGATATTTTCAAAATGGGTGCTCAAAATTCATAAAGCTGTTTCGCAATGCTGTTGCGTATACGCAGGGCAAGCTCAATTATTCTTAACACCATGTGATAAGGTCCAAATTTGTGTATGCATGTTGGTTGTGGTAAGATTGGCCCTTCACATAAGGTCGTGGGTGCTAACGCACAGGTCAAATAAGTAGGCAGGCAACTAATGAAGTGTTGGTTACTTATGAGAGAAATTTATTTTGATAATGACATGTCAAATTTCATTTATTCGTAGATTAAATTTAAATGACCGGTGAATACAGCTTGAAATCATTTTTAATGTGTACGTCGTTTGTGTACTGCTGAATAATAATTTCAAATCATGACAATGCTTCGTTTGGTAAAATATTTTAAAGATGAAATTAAATGATAATAAAGGTAGTATTTAATGAACTATGTAAATAAGTAAATAGCGCAATTTACACATTATTTAACGAGTACAAATTGCATCATAACGTGGAGGCTAAACACCAAAACATTGTAAATATGTAGTGATGCAGTTTTGGAGATCATCATATGTTTATTGAATGATCTCCAAAACTGACAGAAATGTACCACTTAAGGCATTGCCTGCGATTCATCGGTACCGCGAGCATTTGTAACGTTACGATTAAAAATAAAAAATACCTTTCCAGACTTGTTTTAAAGAAAAACTAGAGAGAACTCTGTGAGTTGGGTTTCATTAAGGATGAATTAGTAAGGCGGGGGCGCGTCAAAGATTATTAACGTCCAACTTGTTAATTAGACGGACTCCCAGCGAGCGGCGTTACTTGCTTTTTGAATTCGATTTTTTTAACATACTTATCTTAGTTTTACAAAGTTAATACTTAAGCATGTTTAGATGTTATTATCTTAGTATATTGCATATAGGTACATTTTGTGATCGCTAATAAACAAGACGACACATATGCAGCTAAAATCTATTTTATATTTAAGACAGTACTAAATATATTTTTTTTGTAAAATATGATATAGACCGCTCAATTTTGATTAAAACAATATGTACGGTCAAGGCAACGAAAGTAAGAGTACGCGTAACTTCTTGTAAAAGTCTTGGATAATGGATTTATGTTTATTGAATGATCGATTGGATAGTTTAGGCGTCCGATTCGATACCTACGTTCGTGGAAACAAATTTAAGAGTTAGCTTATCTAAATTAGAGTCTCGGAGGTGAATGCTACATAATAATATACAGCATAATACAGTAGTCGTCACTACACGTCACTAGCGGTGGTAGCTCAATGGTAAGGACACGCGCCTCTTAACCGAGGAATGCGGGTTCAAACCCGGGCACGTACCTTTGGATTTTTAAAATCTATGTACGTATTTATACCACTAGCTCACGGTGAGGGAAAACATCGTGATGAAACCTGCAAATTCAAACAACTTTGAATTTGTAACCATGATCCAAAAATGTCTGGTTCCCCTATCTTAGGGTTACGAAGGTCAGATCGGCAGTCGCTTCAATGTAATTACCAGACTCGCTAAATCCTGGATCATGGTCTAAGCGGACCCCGTGTAAGCACGGGACATAACGCTAGGAAGATGATGATAATACAGTAGTCGTCACCGTACTCACAAATCTCACTACACATATAGGGAAATGTTCTGGTTTTATGTTATAATTGATCTAGATTGTACATACGTAATAATCATTTATTCACTCCACTGTGTGTCAAAGTTTGTGCTAGGTAGCTTTTTTTTAGATCAGGAAACGGCAGAGTTTGCTTCCATAGACAAAACAAGATGATTACATCGTAACCTTAAGTTGTCATTAAAAATTTAACCAATTCTTATCCCTTAATTAGAAAATGACCGCCACAATTCGAGGACGCGTCTATTTACCCTCATAGAGGTCACTAATTGAATCTAATTCTACTTTTTCATAATTGAAGCCCGTCACTGGTTTTCTCCTTATAAACATAAGACACGCCAATTGTAGCAATTGTGATAAAAATACGACAGACGTCCTGCTCACAAACCGGATAGGGACTAATTCATATGTCTACACCGTCACACATACTCACGTCACATGGAATTCCTCATTTAATTTCTCGGTTGATAATTTAATCTCGCTCACAGCTCGGGCGGCGTTCGGTGCCTTTACAAACATTTACGGATACCGGTCTAAGGTTAAAGTTATTTAGGTGAAATGCTGCTCGAAAGCTCACTGCTCACTGTGATCTCTGTTGTGTGAGTTTCGAGTACTGTGGTATGTTTCACCTGTTATAAGCTTTGATGCTCAGTTGCTAGCTATGTGTTTCAAGTTTCGTATACACATATAGTATTATAAAAAAACACAATTGTTTTGAATCTTTTGCAATTGAATTTACAGTTCTATTACTGTCTTCAATTATGTTAATGAAAAAATTGTGTTTAATAGTTTTACAATAATTAGAGATATCAAGTGGTATTTCTTATTACCAATGTTAGGCATCTCGCAAAGGCGCCCGCCCTGCGAGCTTGCCCATATAGTTCCCGCCCACAAGCTTTCTAATAGATACTTGATTTTTATGTCGCGAACGTTATCCCATATCAAGTGTCCACTTAGCTTTCTTCGTATATCGTTTAGACGCCTTTTAAACTCTCAAATACCATACGGCATACAAGAACGCGTGACATTATGTAAATCACTATCAATAAACGTTTTACGTGATATTCCATTCATAGATTCGTTTTATGAATGAAACGCTCGGATCCGCCCACGGTTTGCCAGTAAATAAACCTACGTATTATGCTTTCGACAAATTGAAAAGTGTAATGCCACTAAGAGCATAGTTATCGCGTCTAAAAGTCGTCGTTCATTGGAGATAAATGTGGAACCATTCGCGTTCAAGTTTACCCACATGTATTATTATGTAGTCCCATAATTACGAGTACCTACTATGATATTTTTTAAAGCCTACGAGTATATAGGTTAGGACAAGGATTCGTTCAATTTAAATGTAACATTATTATTAACCAAACAAAGTTTATTTTGACATACAAACATGAAATCAGCTGATGAAATGCTGATGAAATTTTCTTGTTAATGGTTCTTCCAATCCCAATCTTTTGATGGTTTAAGTATAACAGAGGAAAGTAATGGCGAATTTTAAAATTTGTATAGACATTAACTACCTATAAAGTCTGTTGATACACATTTTATACCTATCAAAATACGACTGCTATGTTATTATCGAATTATGATACAAATATGATTTAATTTCTACTTCGATTGTAATCAAGATGATATTCCAGGATTCAAATAAAGTGTGTTCCTGTTTATTAAATATGTTCGTTATCTTGAAATGTATATGTAAATGCAGCAACATTTATATACCGCGAAAGCGGAAAATAGCAAACAATAAACAAATGAATAACAAGCAAGATCAATGGTACGGAATTCATTCATTGATTGCTTATGGGCGAACGTAAACAGCCCCGCCCACGTTCCGTTTCAAGTATCTAGTTGTAATAGGCAAACCTACTACCACAGAGTAATAATATCTACTACGTAGCCTTATGTTTTCAACAAATTGTAAAGTCGGATGCAATGCAATTTAGTTGAAATGCTCGCCATTTTCGTCGCTGTGCAGCCACGTTGAAACAATGCAATTGGACAGGAATGAATTATTTCGTCCAAGTAAGTAGGTATATATTAAAACTTAATCAGGTACAGTTGAATGATCGCGGTCTTTTTTGTTAAAGACTGCGATGATTTATTATTAGAACGTTTTTGATTATGTTTTTTCGATACTTTGCTGCAGGATCTTGTGACATTAGCTCGTCTGGAAATAATGATGTCATATTAAATATGGCAGGTCTTTTTTTTCCCCAAATTCAACCGGTGTTATTATATTCCAAAGACCATATCTGAGGCAGACACCTATTGATTACCACAACTGCTACAGAAGTTGTTTTAATATTGCCATCGTGTGGATATACATCTTCCTGGTTCCGGTTAACATAACCTCCAACTTATACCTTACTGTACTCACTTTTTTTCGTGTGTTCCCACATTGTTAGTATTTTGGTCATGGACCTTTACGTGGATTATTAGAAAATTCATGCTATAAACGCTGATAATAAATATTTATCGAAATCCACTTCAATCTCAACCCAATTTCTAGTATAAACTTAATATTATACCAATTCCCATGGGTCTATAATGAAAATAAACATCATTTCAAATCCTTCTTCTTTCTCACAGATCTTTCCGTAAAAATATTTACTTGAAATATTGCTCCGTCTCAATCGGGGCTTCTGAGTACCACAATGCAATTTATGTCATAACAAGTTTAAGGATCTCTTCCAATATTAATTACCCGCCAAAAAAGACGCGGCCCGCTCCGACTGTCATCCGGCGTTTTTGCTCCGTCGTCGGCCATTGTGTTCTAATTGAGTTGTCTTCGGCCGTCCTTGACCAGGCCACCCACACCACCAGGCTATAGACTAAATGCGAAGATTGTTGGAAAAATATTCATCAAATTCAGTAATTCAATTCCTTGTCCGCTTTTAGATTGTGGGCCGTAAGTGTTTTTCGTCATGTTTGAATTTGCAATTAGTGTTGCAGAAGTCGGGGACACCATAATAATATTATATATTAATAGGTACTATTGATAATTATCAAATTGTAATTTGCGTCTTGAGTTCACTGAGTATTGCAGAACCTACCAAAAATAATAATAAAGAAACATTATAATCAAATGGCGATTGTTCCTCGTATTTACTATACTATTTACTACATACTTATGTATAATATTGGATAAAACCTTTATTGTATATAACACTAGTATCATTGTCCTGCCGATTCGTTTTATACTCAGAGCAGTCGTGGAACTTTTGTCTGCGCAGGACAAAAGTTTCCGAAGCGTGGCGTTCGAGAGTGCACAGAGATGTATGTGTCTTTATGCACAATGACTTTGAAATCATTCGATTGCAAACTGTACATAAGGACTTGGAGAATGTGATTTTTTTACGGACTTCATTTGTAAGGTTCACATAGTTTTTTTATCCGTGAATAATATACATAGTTGTTTTTTTTTAAATAAGCTCTATTATTAAGAGACAGATAGACACACTCCTTGCTGTTTTGCTAGCCAAAACCATCATTTACTAACGAATAAACTACAATTGTTTTAGTATAAAAACACTCAGAGCTTTTAGCATTTCCAGCATTGAAAAAATCGATAGATGCGATCGAAAATTAAGTTTTTTTTTATTTTATAAATTTAGGCTACGTAGGTACCATGCACACCCAGTTTGGACTTAACATCCTACCAGGGCCAGTTACCATCGCTACTAAGAAAAATAAAAAAATTATGGTCTTCAAGTTTAGTCTTAGAAGTTTTTTTTATGTCTGAGCATTAGTCAATCATTTGACCAATCTTTTTGTCGTCATGATGAAGACCATCTACACCCACGCTCCTTCTGAATTTGGGCCTCAACCCATATACGAAGTTTACATTTAATGTTTGTTCGCAAATACATATCAGGGTCCACATGTTAAATATTTAAAAATTTACATGTACTTACGATCACAGTATTTTGATATTCACTTCTCATTTCATCGTTTGAGGGTTTATTTACTTGGATGACATCTATATTATACTAAGATAGTTTGTAAGTAGGTACCTACTACAAGTATAGTATTTAATGGTTCAATTAATTGTTTAACAAACTCAATTCCATGCTTATAATATAATAGTTTAGATAGCGTTCAACAAATCAAAGATTTTCAACATTATCTGTTTAAATATTAAATTACAACCAATATTTGATATAATAAGTCAAGCAACATTTGCTGCCATCTAGACTTGAATGAATATCAAAAGGAATAGAATGCACCGACTACTTTGTGCCTCAGGGAGCCGCGTGGAAATAAGATTGTAGTCAAAATAAGCCACGTTGGAGGTCTAAATAGGCTTGACGAAGATACACGAGAACCACCTGCTGTGATTAATCTACCAGAAGTACCATAATGTGATTTATTGTTGCATGTTCAACTGCTTTATTGTAATTGTGACAAATGGACCAAACATTCGTTCTGTTGGCTATTTCAACAAGTTTAGTAAGTCGACGGTGTCGAAGTTATCTGTTGGTAATTGTAAGATTTATGGCGTAGCGGCGCGGGCGTTGCGCCCACGCAGGTCACGCAATCTCATGCAGCTTACACCTTGTACCCAGTGCGTGGAGCAAATTAAAAGATCACAGATTTTCATTAATATTATAAGACCTTTGCTAATGATTATTAGGTTAAATAGCTCTTGATCCTAGGTATTTTCGAAGAGTAGATGATTATTATCGTTGACGAACTAAACTAATGAGGAGGGCGCAACGAAAATACAAAGATTTGCAATTTTGCTTATCTTGTGTTAACCATATTTTGCGTTAGCTCATTGTCACGGTCCCAATGGGGCAGGACATGGACCGGAAGAGTGTGTCGAACTCCTAGGCTTATACAAGGATAACCCCGCAACGTTCTAAAGAGGACGTGTTTAATCGACTAAAGTCTAGAACGTCATAGACGAACGAGACAGTCACTTTTATCTTGCTAGTGTTGGAAGTGGGTAGCCGCTCGTGTCTCGAGGCACAGTCCCGTCCGCCCCAGTAGCGCATCAGCCGGCCGGACAAATCGGCCGGCACTTCCGTCGCTCACCTACGCGGCGTGGGCGCGTGGCGCCGCGCCGCCTGCGTGCGGCTCATTCATGGCCAGTTTGTCAATGAACTCGTCTAGTGATGTACCTACTGGGCGAAAGCAGACACGCAATAGCCTGCGTATATCACATCACATTAGGTAATCTGATTCCAAAGTCTGTAGGTTAAACACATGTGTTATGATCATCAGAATCAATAATAGTATCACAAAGTGTGTAAGTTCGTAAGCCCTGGTTGCTAAATACAGCTGTCAATGACTGTATTCAACAAGTCGGGGCATATCTTACTACATTTTACCTAACCTTTTGTTCATAATGCGATTTATTTGGTACCCAAGCCCTTTCGATCATGGGGCCTCTAGGCGGTTCCCTACTCCGCCTTGTGAATGATTCAGCCCTAAGGGTTTGATGTGCTACTACTGTTATAAATAAAAAAAATGGTTCACTTGGCTCTTTTAGTCACATTGTGTACTGATAAAGAATTTCCTAATTACATGATTAAAATTTACTTGTGCATTGAAACAATAACAGCTCAATTACCTATAATGACTACTTAAGTTCAATAATACAATAAACCATTTATTGCGTAAGAGTAATACGATCATTCGTAAAATATCATGTGAATCGTATTTATTATTAGACATATTAAAGGTCACGGCGAAGATATAGCATCGT
Organism: Glyphodes perspectalis; assembly: GCA_951394215.1. Lineage (NCBI taxonomy): Eukaryota > Metazoa > Arthropoda > Insecta > Lepidoptera > Crambidae > Glyphodes > Glyphodes perspectalis. Next base: position 7,330,869 of record OX596201.1, read on the forward strand.
AAAAATAAACTTTTATTATTAAAGTTTCCCTGTAAAAGTTCTGTATATAGAGCCTAATACTGTTGTCGATATTATAACGATCTTGTAAACTGTCTAAAGATTTACGTTGGTGCGATATGTACAAAAGAAATAATAAGCCAAAACGTGTAAAAGTAATACATTTTAGTCAAGAAAAAATCCTTGTTGTGCCTATTTTGTTTTAGATACTTAGCTACTTGATTCTACATAACCGTATAAAGTTAGATCAAGCAATAATAACGACCGGATTCAAACCGAACCATAATAAGCTTTCGTTCAAGAATAGATAACTATAATGAGTACGTCATAATAACGTGTTATCCGATAAGAATGATCGCATTAGCCTCGAGAGATATTCTCGGAGTCGCCTCACTCGTCACTGGACCAGTCCGATAGATGCTTCGTTAAGATTACATAGTTGGAAAGCTGTGCTGTGATTTATGAGTGATTTATGATCGGCGCAACACGTATGTCGCTCGTGACAAAGCGAGCGGGCCGTTCCGACTGCGGATAAAATATTGTTTCCGTAATTGGTCCGTGTTGGTTGCAACATGAAATGGCGTTTTTAATAAACGACCGGTCAAATGCGTGCCGGGTCATGTTTGTATAAGGCCAGGTAAGCTTCTTGTGTTCCGTGCGCATAGTCGGAGTGTGGCTCAGTGGGCCGTAACGTGTATTGGGTCCGCTGGGATGGGTTTATTGGCAGTTCCCTAGCACCATACTAGGCTTAAATGCTTGTACTATGAATATTAACGAAACCATATACCTACATTAGTACGTTTTATAAATATTCATGACTCCAAGAGTTTGGTTGCAAGGGCGTATAACAACTAGACTAGCCTATTAAAACCCAAATATTAATATTGTATTTATTAATACGTGAAGCAAAAACTTTGTGCCCCTTTTTATGATAATTACGCGGACTGAGGAGTATGAGATTTGGTACAGTTAAAGTTTATATGGAGAAGGAGTGCACAAAGCTAATATTTCAATCAATAATAAAAATCAAACTAATAATGGTCGAATTTCGACCAGTGAGCGATCAATAGTAATACCTATTTCCCATTCGGTTCTTTCAAGCTGGGCGCGATGTGGATTTTACTTGGAAAGATAGTCATATATTGACCCAAACAATCGGTGGAGCACTAATTGTGTAAAAAGTCTCTGGATTGCTCCTTGTCGGGTCATGGGATACAATCCTACTAATATTATAAATGCGAAAGTTTGTATGTAGGTATGGATGGATGTTTGTTACTCTTTCACAAAAAAACTACTGAATGGATTTTAATGAAACTTTAGAATAATATAGCTCATACACCCAAATAACATTGGCTAGTTTCAACGATGTACCACGCGAGCGAAGGTGCGGTCAGAAGCTATACTATTCTAATTTTCCTCGGGACTGAATATGTTGAAGGAGTTAATGAGACTAAATGATCAATGTGCATTGTCTAGTGTTAATATTAATATTTATCTATGATGTATGGTCCGACCGCCCGCGCCTACAGATGACACTATGACGTTTATATTATCTATAGGTTATTAAGTCATTGTGTTTGAAATTAGCATTAATTTCACTCTTTTCCATAAGACGTAAAAGTAAAGGCATCAAGCCTTTATTTATGCGTATCAGGGCGTGTTGGAAATATAAAAAAAAACATTTGAATGTATATTAAATTCCCTTAATAAAATGCCCACAGACTCCAGACCATGATCTGCGAACTAACCGGTAAAATTATCTTGCCATCTAAAGAGAAATGTAATTTTAAAGAAAGCTTGGGAGACTAAATGATTAGTGAATTAATTGAGATAGAGGCGACCACACTTTCGTTATAATTACTTCAGCTGCGGGAACAGACACTAACGATATTAATTTTAGCGACTGACGAAACATTCGCCCCAACGGGAAACGGTCTCAATTAAAATCTATTATCATGAATGGGTAAGGGCGATAAATTGTGTGCGCTCGCGCAGCGGTGGCGAAATGATTAATAGATCGATCGGTACTAAATGAATTAACAGCTGCGAATATGTGGGCGTAGCTTTACAATAACAATCCTCGTTACGCGTCATATTCGACGCGTGATGGTGGCATGAATAAAAAGTCTTTGAACTTATTAATATATATATATATATATATATATATATATATATATATATTTACATCCCAGTTCCATTTCAGCGTCCCCCCAATTTACATCAGTTTTGCGTCCATGTGTTTCAATGACATTTGTCTTTATATCTTTGCATATACTGCTTTATAATCCTATCAAATATTGTGTGATGAATTTAAAATTACAAGATTATGGTTATACATCAATATTCAATTTCTGTTCATCCTGGTACCTATTGAGACCCCCATTTATATCTACGCTTATATGGCGTCACCGTATGTTTCGACTATTCCCCCTACTTTTATGTACAATTGACGTCCTTGCTGTGCATACTTTGTTGCGTGCGGTTATGAAACACGTTGCATTTTTTAACCAAATTAAAAACGGTGGTGTTATCAAATATTTCCTGTTTATAATAATAGTTTAGACAAAAATACTTTGTAATGAAATTTGTTTGAAATGTGGAGAGTTACTCATTCTAACATTAGTTGCTATCTAATAAGCTTCGGTAAGACAACACCCAAAGTAACACCCAAACATAAGTAATTATTGCTTTATTATTTTTTTAAATATGGCGTGTAATGAAGAAGGATGTTGGGCTCCTCCTAATTCACTGAATCGCTCGGACGAAACGGAGCAAATAGGTGAGTCAACTAATTTTTATACAATTATTTTATTTATAGAATAGAATAGAAAAAAATGCAGTTTAACTACGGATAAACTTATTCCTTGATGAAAATGATTTTGAAATTAATATTTTTAAAATAACGGACAATGTAAATTAGTAAATCTTTACTAGCCCTAGACGTGTGCCCTAATTAACAGCTATTAACTTTGTTTCACAGGCACAAGCAGCGTTAGCATTAATTGCTACCGGTCGCCATCATACGTGGAAATGATGCCAGTCCCCAAACCGAAGCCCCTGACGATTCAAACCCAGCATCTACCACCCGGCAGAGCAGTGGTGTCGCAGGAGGGCGGTGGGCCACAGCCAGCTACTACTACAATCAAAAATACTGCAAATATACAACTTTCGCGCGTTGTATTATTATTTATTATTTTTTGTATTACAATTTTATTAATACAATTTGGTTTAACCATTTTATTGGCAATAAATAATATGAAAAATTGGTCATTACTTTCCCTACTATCCCCTTTTCCCTTAATTGTCCGCAAGAGATAGCTAGTGGGCCAGACCTAGCAAATGTAATTAATTACAAACACTATAACTATAAATTTTACTCTTTCACCATCATGGAATAACCCTCCCAGACCCATATAACACAATATTTGTCCCCTTTTTATTTTTATTTAAGGTTGCTAGTGTTGTACTCTAAACTGTTAGTGAATATAGATGAGCGACGTTTGGATACGAAGAGTTAGAGATGCATTCAAGTTTTTTGAATTGCTTTATAAAAAAAAACTTTATAGTTTTTTTTATTCATTAAGGATTAAGCATATAAGCATATAGGCATATACACACGGGTGCTGCTCGCCAAGCTTTTGTCTCTTGGGAATTATATAATGGTAAAGTACGAGGTATCGTAACAAATATTGCCATATCTTATTTGATATTGTGTTATAATTACGCGATCACACATTACAAATAAAGCACCGTTTGACCGGAATCGAGTTTATATTATGGCTTTCATGTTTTTTTACGTTTATAGAACTTTACAGAGTTCATCGGTCGCGGAGTTAGTGGTCCCCCGCGACTACGAACGCTGTAAAGCTAGCAAACAGTGTTTTATTTGTAATCTTAGTTGATATTATAGAATTTGAAACAGATACATAGTTTACCTATTAATTTGGCGAAGGGATGTTATGCAGCTCAAACCATGGGTAATTTTTTTCATGTAGTTATAAAATAAAACCATTAGTACTCTATATTAAAGCATTTATTTATCTTTGAAAAGGTAAAAGGACAAGTACAAGCAGACATAATAGCACATCATAACCACTCTCTCAAGAGTGTAACACAAAGAAGACACATCGACCTACAAATATAGAGGGGTATTGGTAATTAGACCGGATCCTTTTAAGAGAAGATAGGGGAAGTCGAATGAATTATCTGAAAGTCAACCAATTTTGAGATATTTAATTTAAATTTTTTTTAGAAGACTCATCAGATATTTATTTTATTTCGATTTAAGAGAGATTACAATTACATTTATTAATAAACAAATATAAAATTATAATAAACTTTATTCGTCTGGAAACTACAGGCCGTAATATAAAGAATTCATGGATTTTTTCGGACGTTTGGATCACTAAGATGTTGACTTAAAAAAATAAAAATGACTTTTGTATGGGGTCAAAATTGTTTTAAATGACTTCCCCTATCACCTCTTAAAAGGTATCCGGTCTAATTATCAATAACCTTGTATGTATTTTTAAGAACAGCAAGTATTAAGAAATGTTTCTGGTTCTACTAAAAATTATACAAACTGAAAAAAATGTAAGTCTTATAATGAATAGTATTGCGCTCATTTTTCAGATTTTAAAAGCCACAAAGTGGAAATGTGAAAACTATACCGATTAGTTAATAAAATAGATCTTTGCATTAACAGAATAAAAGAAGTTGAAGTAATAAAAGTGAATGATAATGATATTCTGTAGTATGTTGAAATACATAATATATCCATACTTATTGTTTTGAATATGTATTCTGTATAAATACTTTAATTTTTAGCCAATCTTTATTGTTTAGAAGCTCTGGATATTGACTTCGTAAGTTTTCACATTCGTCACGTTTTGGAGGTTTTCTGGACTTGATATGTTTCGAAAAGAAATTTAAAACAACACGTTTTTGTTGTGGTGTCCAAGGAACTAGCACACGCTTCTTTTTAATTACCTTCTGTTCTACTGATTTACTAGAACAAGTTGGGGTTGATTGATTAGAGCATCCAATTGGATTTAAGGAAGTTTCATTAATAGGAATGGGTTCTAACATTTCGAAATCGAGAATTTCCTCATTTTGAATGTCGTCACCAGTTATTTCTTCTTCTAAATTAATATTTATTTCGTCTAAAGTACGACCTTTATACATATCCGCGTTTCCAGTTTCCATTAAAAGTAACAACTTAGAAATTTTAGCTGTTTGGAAAACATCATCCGGTAATCTATAATTTTGTTTATGAATTGACATTGTATGGCCCATAAATGAAGCCAATTGTTCCATATCGTTTTCGGACATATTGAAAAGTTGGGTTAAAGTCGCTAAATGTTTGCGAAGTCGAGTCGAAGTCAAAGCTTTTGGATTTTTTGCACCACACGCTTTTGCATATTTTTCTATGGTCTTATAACCACATATAATTGATCCCCCAGCTCTAGAGAACAAAAAATCATTATCCGTGTTTACATATTTATGTCTTATAGAAATTAAGGTCTCAATATCTTTTTGAACATCTTTGCAAAATAAAACTGGAACCCCTCTCCCTCTTTTACCCCGAATAACGATTCGTTTCAAACTGTTTACTAGTATTTTTTCAGTTGCTGATAGTACTTTGTCGAATTCTTCATATTTATTATTTTCGTTGTCTTTTTTATCATAATTTTCATAAAAACTTAATTGTAACCTCTGAAGTTCTCCGGGACGCCGTCGATTTAGTAACAGAATTCGGCAGAACACTGACTCTAATAATTCATTGAATGCATTGCAATTTAATGAATTTTTTGATTCCGTTAGCTTGACTACTGCGTGTGCAGCAGTTTTGTTTAGATGGTCTTTTAAACATTTTAAATCAGATGCTAATGGAACAATTGTTGTTTTATTATACCGTTTCATATTTAAGTCATCAGCAGCTTGGCTAGAGACGTCAAATTTCCAATTAGATTGAATTATACTTGCAAGTGTTTTAAGATCAGTTTGAACTTCTGCTCTATTAATACTAGCTTCCGCTTTGTAAGACTCAAGTAATGCTATATTGCAACATTGTTTTAGCGATGTTGCAATATTCATGGCATAAGTAGGTGAATCGTAACGATCTTTAGAATTATTAAAACTAGCTGCATTTTTAGTAGCCAGAACTAGTGTTCCATAATTTTCCGGCTTTAAGGCGTCTAATAAGCTATTAATGTTAGGTTTATTATTTTTTATTTCTATTAATAGTTTACCAAGCTCACGCATTTTTCTAGAGACTACATTTATAAAATGTTTTTCTCTATGTGACCTAAGATATTGCATTCCAAAAGCACAGATCAAAGGATCTTTTTTCGAAAACATAGATATTTTATCCGGTCTCATACGTGGAAAAACTTCATCTTTTAATTTTTGATTTACTTTGACGTTACGAAGCATAAAATTCTGTGCATCAACTTGAACATTTGATGTAAGATTTTCACTATCACATAGTTTTTTGTGCTTCCATAGTTGTTTTCGAGAATAAAATCCTAAGCATTTAGTACAAGGTAAATAGTCGATATTACTATTATATTTGTTTTTTTTCATTGGCTTAAAAGTAGAATTTTGAGTATTAGTAATATAATTTCCTTTCTTACGCAAGAGTGTAAAAACTTGTTTACGAGATTTACTATTTTTTGGCATCGATAACGCCTTTTGAACTTCCGGTTCATTAGAATGGTTTCTTATAACGTGTCTAGCGAAATTTAATATTAAACTTTCACAATAGAAACAATAATCTCGCTGTCGTATCCTCTTCTTTTCATCCTTTTCATTTTCTTCGGAAAAAAGATCTTTAGTTTGTTGGTTTTCAGAAGCTTCATTGTGAATTTCAATAGAAACCTAAAACAAAAATGTCAATGGATAGGCATATATTTTTAATCTATTATATTTCACACTAGCTATGCCCGCGACTTCGTCTGCGGGGATATTAACTTTCAAAAATAAAAGTAGCCTAAGTTACTCCTTATTACATCAGCTACCAGCCAATAAAAGTCCCGTCAAAATCGATCCAACCTTTTCATATATTAGCCGGAACAAACAGACAGACAAAAATTGGAAAAAATGTTATTTTGGTGTATGAACCGTATATATTCAAATATACATGTAGTAAAAACGGTTATTGCAATAATAAATAAATAAATTCCAGGGACTGCCACACCAATTGCCTAGCCCCAAACTAAGCTTAAAGCTTGTACTATGAGTGCTAGGGAACGGATACACATACTTAAATACTTATAAACATCCATAACTCGAGTACAAATGCCGATGTTGATCACATAAACATTTGCCCCTAGCGGGATTCGAACCCGCGTACCTCGGTTGTGTAGCCAGGGTCTCTGACCACTAGACCAATGGGCCTGTCAATATTACAATTTCCCCCCCTAGCCGCTTTAATAATTTAGAACAAATCACTGCTTTAATGTATTTTTTTACTTACGTGATGGTTTTGCTTAGAGTTGCTGGTAACTGAGGTCGCGTCACAAAAATCTGACTCAGTATCAGATTCGTCAGTGGTTTCTGGTACATAAAGATTATCGCCTGAATCACTAAAATCAGCATCGTCATCACTTTCCGGCACATCAAAAGATGTTCTTTGATTTTCTTCGATGCTTACACAACTTTCCGGATTATCTGTAGTATCAATAATATCATCCTTTTCGGTAGCTACGTGATTTATATCTTTATCAAAAAAAGTACTACTTATGGTACTATTTTCACGTCGATGTCCGGCGCTAACGTGAACTGTGTTGCTGGTTGAAGCTACGCATATTGCAGTTCCTTTGTCTCCAAGTTGTTCCTAAAAAAATGTGAATATAATTTACATTGACATTTCTAAATATATTTACCAAGTATTCTAACACAGGTATACGTGCCATTTTTTTTAAAACAAAATAAATATTAAATAAATGAATGTGTTTACATGTTAATGATGAATGAATTAATGAAAAAGAATTTCGTAAATGAAAAAACTCCATAAAAGCCTGAGCCGGGGGGATCGAACCAGGGACCTCGTGATCAGTAGTCGCATAACTATTCTACCGCTGCGCTGCCAAAGCAGTCTCGAGTAGTAGTTATTAGTTTTGAAACTGACGTGAGTTAAAAAAAGTACCTAACAAGAATAACAAAACATATGTTTTATATATTTATACTTTCCATGCAATGCATCTTTTAAAATCGGCCTATAAAAATATTATAATAAACAATTTAACTTTTATCATTACAACTTGGATACATACCTTAGATATTTTTTGTGTTTTGATTTTTTCTTTTAGATTTAACAGGGATTTGTCAATATTTTCTTGATAATTGCTTACATTAACTGCCTTTGTTTTATTTGTTCTTGTAGTATATGCATGTACTTGATCTAAAAAATAAAATAAATTTAGTTATGAAACGTTATGATATTATTATTACATAGTAAAATAAGCAATCGTTATTTTTAATATTTACCAAATAAGAGTAATCTACGATCTAATAATAAATACCTAGTTTGCCTGATGACAATATTCGCATTCATCTTCTGGGTAATGATCATACCGAGCACAGGTACAGTTACTGCACCAGAACCAAGATTGTTCTAGTAACATGAGTACATTATGACCAAAATTTAAATCAACCACCATATGTTGTGGTTGCGTTGGTACAATATTAAATACAAATCCACAATTTATACAATACGTTCGCAAAATAAAATGCGCCGTATCCCAAGGCCAAATCAAATCATTATTTAACATCTGTTCAAAATCCGATCTGTTAAGAAAATTATCTACCTCTAAAAAAACAACCATCTTGGTTTCACTTGAACGTATACTGACTAAGACAACTGGGTACCGACTGTTTAGTCGGATATTTTGATGGTCCCTACTTTTAAATCTTGCACATCAAAAAAAGGATTACTTTGTAACCTAAATAAAGCGTCGAGACAAGAATGCGACCCATAAGTACCATTAAGTATTCTATTTTTGCGATTATGCGATAACAAATACATACATATAAAACAAAAATGTAATCAAATTGATAATGAACCGGCACTAAAAAAAAAGCTTTAATGTAAATAAAACAATCTTACCTTTTCGTCCTTTTCCCTTGCTTCTCATTTTTTTTTATTTAAATTCCTAACGGCCCATAATAAACAAATTTATTATGTTTATGGATTTGTCGGATCCATAAGCATAATATTAAAATCCGTCAATATCATAGAATATCGTACACTACATATACACATGTGCACGATATTCTATGATATTGACGGACGGCGAATATTACGTGTAACGGTGTGACTCGTTGAATAGCAAGTGTATAACTAACTCATAAGTTAAATCAATGTTAAATACATTAAATTTGTACAAGGCATAGTTCACTAGTTTATATCGCACCAGGCGGCCAGGAAGTAGATAAGCCGAATTCTAAGACATAAACAATATCAACGGTCGCATTCATTCATTACATTGTAGTCAAACGTATATCGCGCGCCACAACAACGCTGCCCGATTTAAACGGAATCGCCAAGAACTAATCAAAATACAATTTCATATACTGTAGCTGTAAAGTGGAGTCAATTTTTTTATTTTATAACTTTGTTCAAGTGGTACTTTAGACCAAAACGGGTGGCTTAGCAATGTTAATTGATTTGACGTCCGTATATAGGACGCCAAAAGCAGGTGGACGCCATTTTAAATGCTTTTAAGTCCATAATGGACGCCAAAACGGTTCTAGGATATATATATATATATATATATATATATATATATATATATAGGATCGTCATGATTTAGGCCCGAACCATCAGACATCATTGTGGCAGAAAATTGTTAGGTATCGTATAACGAGAATTCGTTTGATTGGTAATACTGGTTTAATTGAATTAAAAAATAACAAAACTGGGTTTCGAAATCGACACTATGCGGAACGTGGGACAATCCCGTGACATCGTCTACAATACGGTAATATCTGGAATGAAAAATACTGAGCTCCGTTCCCGCCTTCTTTACCGCTACGATTCTGTCAAAGTGCGCCAAAACTTTTGTTTTTGTGGAAATCGCTGCTATGGGAGCGCTTGCGTTTCGTTTATTTTCCGTATTTATGACCGATTACGACACATACAAAAAAGACATTTGACTGACTGGATAAGCACAGTTCAAACGACGGATCTATAACCATGGAACTTTTGTACAGAGATCAGTCCAATGTGTAAGAATGCGTAGATATTTGGCAGTTCGATGTGGCGACGGGCACTTTTCAACACCAAAACAATGTTGTGGACAACTTTTATTAGCCGTTATGACTACAATAGTTCTGGGGCCCGCATCATTAATATTGCTGACACGGCGGTAAACGCCCCTGAATGAAGTAAAAGTCTGTAAAACTGAAAGCCTGTCTTTTTAAAAGAAAGGGGCTTGAAACTTTGTACAGAGGTAATGTGCAGTCTCTTAAGCTACAAGACTGGAACAAGTCGACGCAGACGAAGTCGCTAACGGCTATTATGTAGGTATATTTTTAAGAGCTCGGTAGCTACTAGCTAATGCTTTGTATTGTATATTCGATTGCTTAAGGCAAGTTGCGTTCGTCTCAGTGCAGACCCGGATGAGTGACTTGCAATTGCGTGGACTAGTCTAAGCTGTAGGTCTTCGGTGGCTATGTAAGACCTGAGTCATAAAGATAAGCCAGGTCAAATGGGTTTAGACACAGGTCAGGGAAGGTACCACAACTCTCAGTCAGAATCGACGCAAATACGATTATTACTTTACTTACTTGTTTATTGCATACAACTTGAAGTTTAGACTACTGTCTCTAACGGATCTCTTATACGGTATTATGAGGGCCTTCAAATAAATTACTTCTACTTAGTATGTTTACTTAGTTGAATTTCGTGTTTATAATATAAGTTTTTTGTATAAAGAGCGGTGGTAGCTCAATGGTAAGGACACCCGCCTCTTAACCGAAGAGTGCGGGTTCAAACCCGGGCACGTACCTCTGGATTTTTTAAATCTTTGTACGTATTTATACCACTAGCTCGACGGTGAAGGAATACATCGTGATGAAACCTGCAAATTCAAACAACTTTGGATTTGTAACCATAATCCAAAAATTGTCTGGTTCCCCTATCTTAGGGTTACGAAGATCAGACCGGCAGTCGCTTCAATGTAATTACCAGACTCGCAAAATCCTGGATCATGGTCTAAGCGGACGCCGTCTAAACACGGGACATAACGCTAGGAAGATGAATATAAGTTTTGTATGACGACACTACTAATATTGTATCGACGATGGATAGCTCATACGTCACCGACCATGCTTATGTAGACATTGCATGATATTCTATTCTGAATCATTCTAGAATACCTTTCGAGGTCAATAGTACCCGAATAAAACAGTTTTATGATCTATTTGTTATTTTAACAACGAATGATCGTAATATGGAGCAATAGTTAGGCATTATAAAGTCTGATGGCATTGTGTAACATGTACTATGCTGTTTTATTTAGCTATAGTTTATGCTCCTGGGTTTACGTATCGAATTCAGTCAACAAAATTAAATTTTACGATGGTACTTCAGAGGAGTGGTAGGTTAATGGTACGGACACGCGCCTCTTTTGCGAGGGTTACTGGTTCAAAACACTGAATTTTTCAAATCTATGTATGGATTTATACTACTATAATTCATGTCCGTCGTTGAAGAATGTCAAATCAAATCAAAAAAATCATTTATTTTTCTCTCACAACGGTACACTGTATAAATATATAAGTGTATGTTGGATCATAATTATGTTTGTTCTATGCACCATGTGTGTGAGAGACTGGTGCCTGATATAGGTAGCGAAAAACCGGTGATACATATTATTGTGAGAAACACTCAAATAAGTATGCGTGTGTTGCCATGATAAAAATTTACCGGTTTTCCTATCTAAAGGTTACGAGTGTCAGATAGGCAGTCGCGTCAATGTAACTACCAGACTCGTTAAATCCTGGAACATGATCCGAATGAATGTTATCCAATGTGTTTATTTTTATCTATCATTAATGACATATTCTTTTTATAAATTAATCGATCAGGAATGTATGTTAATTACCTACCATAATATTGTCTGTGGTACAACGATGTTATTTCTGGCTGTTAGTTTATAAAAACAGAATCACTTAATCAAAATAGTAGCCGCTGTACCCCTGTTTCCGACTTCCGTTTCAAAATCAAGCCGTGACTGGTTGATATTCCCCAATGCTGCGGTCGAACGCATAAATAAACATTTTATTTCACTCTGTCACACTTCAAAATGTTATCTAAACGGTCTCGAAATTCGGCTCGGAGCGTTGCGTGTCGGTTATCTGTGAACTATTGCCTTCGTAGGAGCTGTGGGGTAGGGCTACCAGCTTTGTCTGTGCAAGCACACATAGCCTCGCCTTCGTAAGACACCAGTACATTTGTGGCCTCGACGTTGTTTACGGTGGTCATGACCAGGAATTCACATGCATTGACAACTACATTACAATACAGGCGAATTTGTGTATAATGGTATTAAAAAAAAAACGAGTTCTATTTCAAACAAATATTTAGCGTTACATGAAGTCCCCGTATGAAGGGAACATTTTGTGACGTCGAAACATTAGATGCTTTTTAAAATTAAATTTAAATTAAAATGAGACCAAATTATGATACTTACCTATTAATGATATATGATATATATGAAACATTTGTTCGAGTTTTGGTCTGGGACTTAAAGAACGTGCCAACTGCGTCTTTGCGACTAATGGTATACCATTGTGGCGTGTGATTGTGTAGGCGACAAGGTAGCCATTTGTGGCTACTTTTACACTATTTTTGGATAAATATGGCTAAACAGGCTTGCTGCCCTTTGACTTTGCCTACCCCTTCGGGATAACGGGCGTGATGTTATAATAATAACAATTTTAATATCTTGCCAGTTATAAATTTGTAAAGTGCGAGCGAAAAGTTAAGAGCTTTTGAGCATTTTAAAAATAAACCTTAACTTACTTCATGAAAAGACCTGATGCGTGGTATAGCTAATCCGCCATTGTGTCAGCCCTGCCTGCGAATGGCCCCCTAAACTACTAGATAACGTTTACTTCGCCCAGTCATGCCCAGCGTTAATGATTAGAGCCTATGGCCTGTTGTGCAACCGCGCTTTGATTTGTTTATTGGATTAGTATATATCAGCTCATTTAGAAGTGGATATATACAATCTACAACATTTTACACAAAGTAGGCTCTACTTAATTAGGCTGTGTTTTGGTACCAATGTTTGGGAAAATAAGCGCTCTAGCACAACTAACCAATTAGATAAGCAATCTACGACCGGATCAGTAATTTAGACATCATCAACGACAAATCAATGCATCCTCTCTTGCTTTATAATATACTTATGTAGGTATGTATTGACAGTTTGTAATATTCTGAATGAAGCTTATATATTAAATTTAGCAATCATAATACTTAGTCTCCTTTTTGGTGCTCCGATTCTCTTCAGTTTCAGTAGGTATTTCATTATATGTTATGCAATGAACATAGGATTGGGTGAAAATCCACTTTTTGCACAATGAAAACCACTTTTCAAGGTTTATTTCAGCTATTACCGAATGATATTTTCCGAGTAGGTTCTTACGTAATGGCGAATTCTATTTTCGGCGTTATTCCTGGATCTACGAATCGGATTAAAAAAGGTTAAATGTCACGGAAAATGCTCGCTGATTTATGCCGTAAGCGGACACACGTTGAATGGTATTACGTCTTCCCTCACCAAGGGCACATTCACTATGCTAATAGTTTAAACAGGCTGGAGTGACAGGCGAGCTGTCACTGTCACTCGCGCTAGATTAAGGTCGGGGCCGCTGACAAAATGAAATTCCGCGGCCAGGATGCCCAGGAGGATGGGTCGCGAACCTCTGACGCCCTCTGTTGGTAATGAATGGCACTTTGGCATAGTTTTTTATAGTGAAACTTTAGGTGAGCCTTTGACAGGACGATATTAGGATATGATAAGACTAGCTAAAATCTCGCATCGAGGAAAACAAAGTTTAACATTAGACAAATGGCTTTATAGTTTTTTTAAGGACGTTGATTCGTTCATTCAGTAGAATCATTGCGATTTCTACATTCGCCTGATGACGTGAGCGGGGGTGACAGCCAGGCCGGGTCAACGCCTGTCAGTCTCAAGATTAAATTTTGACACGAACCTACTTGCTCAATACGGAGTTCCGAATGCAATCGAATCTCGCTCTTGCCCACTCCAGCACCATCTGGCACCGAAGGAATGCGACTTGATATTTGATGAATTTTAAATTAGGATTCTGGGTTTGCCATGCCACAGCGTATTGTACGAGCAAAGATATTTGATTTATGCATACACGAGGTTTACGAGCGCTATAAATAGTAGATTTTGTAGCTTAGTAACTTTTCGAAGATTTTCGAAAGGTGTGAAACAGACATTCCGTTTTCAACAATCCTATTACGTTTTATCGCCTTTATTTTCTTTGAAATGAATTATTTATGTGTGTTTGGGTTGCAATGGTGGAGAAGCCCATAATATCGGTGGAACATTATCGTGTATCTATAATAGGTAGATAATAACTCAAATTCAATAATATCTTTATTTATGTAAGCTCCAAAAAAGCACTTATAATTTCTCAAGTAATACAAAACAGAACAATTTGAATCTACCACCAGTTCGGAATGTCGCTTATACCGATAAGAAACCAGCAAGAAACTCGATAGCTACACTTTTCAATGCCGGATTATACAAAAACAATTAATGTACAGATACAAAAATACATGTATTTATTTATTTATCGGTTTCATACGATCTGTCGAAAGCTTTGTTGCAATAGCTTTGTAGATATTTAATAATTATAATAATAGAAGTCTATTTTTCTGTAAGTTGAACCAAGTTCCTCGTATTTTAAAGTCTTGTAGTATATTCTTGTATCTTCTCTGACTGAATTGAAGGATAAAATATATTATGTTAGTCAACAACGCTTCATTTATTGAATACGATAAATCTGACATTACCTTTCAATATTGATAAAGCTTCAGGTGCTATCAATATTATTGTCCATGTTGTGAATACATTGCGTCCTTACGCAAAAGCCATGATTATATCATAACATTCAATACTGTACCATAATTTTAGAACTGTCTGACATAAAAGCGATTGCCATCTGAACTTTGTAGCTTACTATGGATACTTGTTCAAAGTAATCTAAGCGTTCCCTTACAATGTTCCCCTGATCACAGATTACAAGACTCTCCAACGACTGGTTGAAATATGGAAGATAAACGAACCTTTATATACCTTATAATATTTGTTAAGTGAAAATCAAATTGAAATGAATTTTATCCCATACCAAACTTTGTAGATGTAAAAATATTTAAAAAAAGTTTGTATTATAGAATACTAACTAAAAAAAAAAACCCCGCAAATAAAGATCTCGTTTTTATAACTAAGGAGTAACGATAATATGTTCAAGTTTAATTCTTTCTTTTATCATATAAGGGCTAGCTTTGAGGCGTTATTTAACCCTTTAATTGCATTTTCACAAGAGCACCCCTTAATAAATATGCAATTAAAACACAAAATTTTTCGCGATATCTTTATATCTATCACAAACCTAAATACCTACAGGAAATTTGTAATTGATTGTCTTATAAAATTACTCAGTTATTTTACCATTTTCTACGCTTTTTTATCCGACTTCATAAAAAAAAGGAGGAGCTTCTCGACTGAATTTTTATAATAAAATGTTGCAAACAAGTCAACTTGATGCTAATAAGCGTATGATATTTACATCAACGTAGGTATCACAATTACGTTAAAGTAAATTCACGCCACCGCTCCTTCATGTTAGATTGGAAAATTTGCATAGCTTAAAATTAATCACTCCACAAACGTAATTATTATTGCTATTATGACAGATTTGTAATCGAAATTAGTGACAGTTGAAATCATTTGCATACCCTATTACTGATTTATTTGCTGTCGTGACTATGATTCATTGCACATTCGTCGACCCTCGGTTTTATTCAAAAGCTATGCAACTTGATATTACTAAGAGCTCTTAACTCTCACTTCAGTTGTCTGACTTCGTAATGCATCGGTCTATAAGTGCTCTGTTCAATTTATTTAAGTAAAAGACGCCAGTTTTATAGAATACTACTAGCTTTTGCAACCGTGAATTTCGCTTTGTTATAGAGACTATGTCGCAGGGCCTATATTATCTATACTAATATTATAAAGAAGAAATATTTAATTGTTTGTTTGTTTACATTGAATAGGCTTCGAAACTAACAGACCGATTTGAAAAATTCTTTCACCAATGGAAAGCTACTTTATTAGCCAGTAACATAGGCTATGTTTATCGCTGTATTTACACAGAAACGGGAGCTATGCGGGTGAAAAGGCGGGGTGCTTCTAGTTCCGGAATAAAATTACATTTTAAAGGTGTTGTTTACTAGGTATATCTATTTTCTACTGGCTCGATGGCGCATTTGGTAGTGACCCTGCCCCATGCGCCAAGAGTTATGGGTTCGATCCCCACCCAGGACAAACATTCGCGTAATGAATAATTGTGTTTGTCCTATGTCCCAGACACAATATTTAATATATAATATTTAAGTATGTATTTCTAATATCACTGTTAATTCTGATATCCGTAACACAGTGCTTTAGCTACGTAGGTCGGAATCATATCAATGTAGGTATATAATGTCGTCGGATATTTATTTTTCTAATTTCTTAGCCGTTAATGTATACATTGCGTTACATTCCGCGTTGTTAATTGCATACCATATCTTTCGCTTTAAGTTAAGCTAAGCTATGCTTATGCCTTCTTAAACTGACTTTGTCTACAGCTATAAGCCCCAATATGACTAAATATTATGATCCCGATCTTGTCCGATATAAGGAACATCTTGCACGCCCATATCGCGTACGGAATATGCAAATTTTATAAGAACTGTTAGCTCGCGTATAAGACTTCTTAAGGAGTCACCACTTTTATAAAGCTGTCTTTAGAATAGATATAATTTTATTTCTTTATTTTATTATAAACCGCTATATAGATATATCACTACATAATCTATATAATCCGAATATCGCTTTATAATCCGACTGGTTCATCATTCATTCGGCTCAGGTATTATGTAATGACACTAATAATAAAAACAAACATTATAGGGATTATTTTATCAATAGTAAGTGTTATCTAGGGAAAACGTTTTGTATAGTTATAGTACGTTCCGTTCCCAACCAAGATCCTGGTACTAAGCCCAGATTTAATGTGTGAGGGATCCAGACAAATGGATGGTTATACTGTGATAGTTACTTAAATGCGCAGGATGTTTCATATAACGTAGAGTAGTAATTCAAATATGAAATCGTTTTTTTTTTTGGATATCAGGTTATCACCGAAACGGCTATGCTATTTTAGGATAGATGGTGTTATAAAGAGTAACCAAGGCTTTTCTTTCAGAAACATTATTGAGGCTCCGCGGCAAAAATACATAATTTTTGTAAATTTCCACGCGGACGATGTCGCAGGAGTAGCTAGTTTAATATAAGTAGTGGTAATGGGTGACCCCCATCTATATAGCAAGAGTGCGTCACTTTAAATCGATCAGATATAATAAAAGACTTAACTTTACTCATACTCTTAAGCATGGTGAAATCAGTAACATCCATGACATAATGTACCTACATCGCGTTTGTATTATATTTTGTGTGCATGTAACAATTTAGAGACGCCTAAAATAAGATTACAATAATTTCCCTTAGTTAAAATTGCACGTCAGACAATTTTAACTTAAGAGTACCTTGCTCCGTCAGGGTAATTGAAACAACGTTTTGGTTTTTTGAAAAATTATACGAAAAAAAATATTCGCTTGATTAATTTTAAAATGTTGGTAAGAGCGTTATAATTTATACTGGAATGTTTTAAATCGATGTATCTACCTAACTAGTGAACCGCCAGCTTTATATTAATAGTAAGTAATCAATTAATAAATACGAATTTCATTTCTATTGCATGTAGCCTTATTCTGTATATACTAGATAACGAATAGACATATTTATTTTACTTTTATTAATATTCATGACTCGAATACGAACGACGATGTTTATCACACGAAGATTCACCCCCAACGGGATTCGACCCTTGATTTCGTGGTCAAGTCTCTAACCTATCGGCTAAGACTGCCCTGGAAGCCGACTTTTCTTCGCTGCACAAATATTCTAAGGCAGTAATAACTGTACTCCCGTATTGGTCTGGAACTTAATAAGAATGTGCCAACTGTGTTCCTTGCCTAGCATGTCGTAAAAGGCGTCTAATGGTATATTGGGTTGGGCATGTGATTGTGTAGGCGACGAGCTAGCCTCTTACGAGTATCACTACTTTTCCACAATTATCCATCTAACCCAGCCCAGTCTGAATTGGCTGCAAGTGGTTTAAGGGGCTAGCTGTCCATTTAAGTCCTCTGCCTACCCCGGGAATCACGGGCGTGATGGTACAATAATAGTTTTTACAGAAACCATAATTATTGGTCTGTTTTGGCAAAATTCCTAGAACACCGTCATCAGTGTATGGGCCTTAAAAGAAACTAATCCCGTATTTGAACTGTAGTTTGGTTCTGGCCATTATATCAGATCGGGTCGTATCTACTGCGCATGCGCACGACAATTTAACATTTAACATAATTCCATGATTACTATACCTCATACGTAAGTCATTTAATTCTATTGCATTTTACCTTGAGAATAAAGTGCACGCTAGATGTTATCTTTGATCTTTTAATTTAACAGTCGTGATTTTTTATATTTTTCTTATTTAATTGGAAAATAAGGAACTTGAAAACAACATTATATTTAAATATTTATAGTGACGACCTTTATCAAACTAAGTATTTAAATTTAATTTATGTGTAGATCCAGTGATCATCAAAATCAATTCCAAACTTTTTAATGTACTGTGGGTAGTAGGTACATCTGTCGTGTACATAGGTATATTTTACAAATAAAATAATTTTATTATTTTTGTATTGCATTGTGTTAATTTTTTTAATAAAAATAAATACAAACTCTGGTCAGTTAATTTTCTACCGATCATTGTGCTTCTTACGACTTCACCTCAATGGACGGCCCGACCTTAATGCCAATGTATGCACATTGGCTATCTCGTTGCTGCGTCGATGCACCGAGCCTCGCTTGACAGCTCGATAGCTGGTAACTTGACAGCGCCGACAGCCGCCACAGATTAGATAACAATTAGTGATGTGCCAACCGCTAGCCGACTATTTGGCTGTAAATTGTCAAACGAAATAGGCTGTATATAGTTATATAAGAAACAAGCCAAACCAAATAGGGGGACCAGTGCAATTTAATGTTGAAGTCCAAACTTCTTTTTATTATTGAGTATATCTGGCACTGTATAATGTAGTGCTGTACTTTTAAAAAGTATCTATATTGTTAATGGTTTTTAACAATAGCTATAAGTATAAAATATTAAGAGGCCATGTCCTGCGAATTTAGCTGAGCGGTGTATGGTTAAGTTAGTTAGTTATAAAAAATGTGATTAGTACTAGGAACAAACACAAGGATTTAGAGAAGCGTCGACAAGTGCCATCAACTATAAAAATGACCAGAAGTGGTTTATAAAACGTTGACTAGCCAGGACATCACTATTAACAATGTAAATTATATTAATAAAATTATGAAACTGCATATAAATGCCGAGGTATTTTTAACTCGGCAACGGTGTACAAGATATGCCTTCGGGAGCTATCACTCGGTGTATAAGTAAATAAACAGCGTGAAGTAGTTAATTAATGTCATCAAACACATATTAACGTTAAATAAATAGTATTGTATGCATATATATACTAATAATAAAGTGTGTGTCAACAAAATATTTAAATAAAAACCGTAGAGCTTGTATGAAAAGGATCATGAATGTTGAAGAGGCGAGTGAGGTGTGTAAGGATCGTGCCATATGGCGTTCGGTTCTCTCTGCCTACCCCGCTAGGGAAGTGGCGTGTAGTTTAGTTAGTTAGTTATGTATAAATAAAGTTTTTTAGAAAACGTGTTAATAAGTAACGTGTTAAGAGATACTTAAATACCTCATAAACATATATGGCACATATCACATGAATATTTGCAACTAGCGGAATTGGAATTCGTAAACCTTAGTTTTAGGCCGGCTCTCTAACTACGAGTACTATACAGGCGGCCTGCTAAATTAATGTCATTCAAATTCTAATAAACAGCTAATTACGAAACTTCATCATAATTATCTAAATGTCCTCAATATTTATCATCATTGTTCAATTAATTTTCTATAACTAACGTCTTGTCGATGTAATTGAATTATAAATTTAATTATAGTTTGATAACGTGGGGTCCTCGTCATGAATTGCTTTAATCAGAATATTTGTTTTGAAATGTCATGCGATTGCCCTTTTCTATTGGATAAATTAGTCAATTCTTATTAATAGAGCATTACTTATTCTAATAGTACCAAGACGCCGTTTAGATGGTTTGTAAAAACGCATATGTATTTATTATATATCTATAATAAACCAAATTCATTGTTCAATGCATTCATTACGAACAGTTATACAGTTATTAGGTTTTAAACTAGAGTTTTACACCAAGTAAAGACTTGTTAACACCCAAGAAGCCCGCAAGGTTTAAATAAATAATAAATAAATAAATTCTTCAGACTGACACACCAATACCCTAGCTCCAAACTAAGCTTATGCTTGTGCTATGGATACGTTTATAAACATCCATGACTCGAGTACAAATTTCCATGTTTATCACACGAAACATTTGCCCTTAGCGGGATTCGAACCCGCGACCCTTGGTTTCGTGGCCAGGGTCTCTGAGCACTCGACCAACGGGCCAGTCAGAAACTTTAGAAAACACTATCTCGATAAGTTTATTCCGGAGCGATATACTCCTATAGTTAGGTTACATCTATAAACTGGTTAAAACCTGGGGTACAGGAAACCCAATTTGTTGTGTATGAAATTGTGGAGGCGAATCCGTGAATTCCAATTTGAGAGCTCTCCGTATTGTGTAGGCTGTATTTACAACTTTGCCGAGGACTTAACCGAAGATTTGTATTCCATAATAGAATTTCGTAGCCATTTCGATTTGATCTCAACAGATATAAATAGTACTTGATGAAACAGGTGGTCTCAGGTCTGGCTGGTGTTATGCGCCGATGATAGAGTAACATTCCTACAAACTTTTGAAAGAGTGTTATATTTAGAATAAATAAATAAATATCAGACTACATCACATACATTGATCTGACTCCGAGGTAAGTAGCTCAAGCACTTGTGATATTACAAATATATACTTAAATATTGAATATTAACACCCAGACACAGAACAAACATAAGTATTAATCACACGAATGTTTGTCCTGGGTGGGAATCGAACCTACAACTCTTGGCGCATGGTCACTACCAAACGCCCTATCGAGCCAGTCGTTAAGAATAAGTCAATAAAAGAACAGACAACAGTACAGAAACATCTTAAGATCATAAGATAGGAACAAAGCCTCTATTAGAGCCCTACCATAAACCCAAATTATATGGCGGCCTAGACTCCAAAAGTATGTAGTTTGTAGCATAATATAAGCAAGACATTTTCTTTTTCCACAAACTTGCCCGTTTTACAACAGAGCATAATTTAGTTAGCGATAGTATCAAGCTATAAAGACAAAGGAAAGTCTATTCTCTTAGTTAAACATTTTATTACGAGCAAGCTTGATAATACAGCTTTCTGAAACGAGCTACACTGGCGTACAATTCGCCGGCTTTTAGATAAATTTAAGTGAACAACAGCACAGATCTGGACTTAGACTGTATGTGTGAGACCCGTGTATTATTATACTTGTCTTTTTGTAATGAAATCTTCTCCTAAAGACTATTCCAAAAGTGTGAGTCTAGACAGAAATTATTGATAATTTGAACCTAAAACAGTTATTCATGCTTTGGTTAGAAAGTGTAATAATAGCTTCATCAGGTCTTATAGCTTAGACTTACTTATCATAAGATAACTTTTATACGTATATCCAGATCCTCGTTCAGTCATTAGTGTAAAAAAGGAGTAATTATTTTTTATTTACTTTTTACAGAACTAGCTATGAGGACACATATGAAATTGCCGAGAAAAGATAGCTAATTAGCTCATACAATCGTGTTATATGATCGTTCGAAATGACCTCTACCCATAACAATATAAGGGCCGTATTCAAGGAGTTAACAATGTCATCTCCATTACAGTTTGTTTAAATAGCGTCTGACGCGATATGTTCCCAGCCTATTATCCTATCACTTCTTAATGACACGCAATTAAGTAAAAAACGTTCTCTAGTTAAATTGCGTAATTTGATACACCGGGTAAATTATGAATAAATATCACGTAATTAATATCTAGTATGTTTTATTTAACTATAGCTCATATCAATAAATATTTTCATAATGGTCTAGCCAAACGGCTTCCGCCAACGGTTTTTGGCTTTGGGCTCGGTCTATAGACTTAATTACGGAAGTCTTAATAAGAAATCCTCAGTTTATAACATAAAAAATCCGATCATCGAATACTGTCATCTGCTATTTATCGTATTTATCAATAAAGAAAAACAACAAATTTCTTAACGTAATTTCGCAGAAAGATGTACGCAGATCTATTAGGAATTATGACAACGTTAGTGTTACATCCTTGATAATATATAGACGAATATAGATATAATGGATAGAGCTTCTCCAATACAATACTAATAATATTAGTGTTAAAATACAATACCTAATCTTAATATATATAAATTATGCGTCACGTTGTTTGTCCGCGATGGACTCCGAAACTAATTTACCGATTTTAATCAAATTTGAACACCGTGTGCAATTTGATCCAACTTGAAAGATAGGATAGCTTAAATCTCAATTTATTTAACCCGATTATGTGTCATTGACTGTTGGGCAGAACGATGTTCGCCGGGTCAGCTAGTATTAATATAAATGGAAAACAGCACACAATACGCTCCTGTGTTACTTCTGACATAACCTTTCCATCGCTCCTTTGGTAGGCCGGCGGAGCGTGAACTCCTCACTTGACTAGCCAGGGACCTTTTGTGTCTTTAGGACTTTGCGAACGTTATTATCAATAAAACAGGTCTTTCGCGGCCCGTAGCTAGAGAATATGTTAAAATACACTTGAAGTTACATTGTCATGTATAGTCGACTTCGACTGACTGAATAAATACCGTTATAGTTTCTTGTCTCTCCGAATCGTTGACGTAAAGTTATATTATGTAACTTATATCATTTTTAGCTTTAAACGTACCTGGTATAGAGAATCAACATTAAATGGTATAGTTTCAGTTATCCTTGCTTATATTTAAAATGCAAATGTAACTCTGCCTTTCTGTCATGTTTTTAACCCTAAATCACTTAAAGGTGACAAATTTGTAATATTTCTGGCCAATCTTTAATGGAGGTCATCTGATAACCTAACCTTTCTATGAAAAGAACGTTTTTCCTTTGGACTAAATAATCATGAATACCAATCATATTTCGAAGAAACACCAGTAGGGGTTTCATACAAAAATACGTTTCCTTTTATCATGTATTCATCTTCAGACGACCCGTAACCCATACCTACAAACAACTCCCAAATAAACGGAATAATACAGAAAGAATCCGTCCGAAAAATCCGAAGCTCGCTCAAAATATTTGTACAGGAAAATGTTTGCAAAGTGAAGGAAAGTTTTAAAATGAATTTGTATTTTCTTATAGCTGTTTTCAGTTTACGTCTTCCCGGGGCGTCTGTTGTGTCTTTGGGAAAGAGCGTTTATTGATTCATGGGATTTAAGCGATTTTGGTATATTATCTACAAAATAAAACATATTTTTAGTTTGTGGTAAAACTCATTGCTAGATTAATAATATCAGCTACTATTGTGGCGTGGTATATTAAAAGTATATTCATGAAACCCAGCTTTAATGTCTTTTTTGTTTCATTATTCCCGTAGTACCTAGTAGGATCATGACGTCATCGAGTTCGAAGCAAGGAACTGCAAGAATAAACTTACCTACGCTTACCCCCAACTCAAGTGGTAATTAAGTTGTGTGCTCAGCCATCTTTAACATAACATTTGGTAAGAAAGTTTATAACAATTAAACACACGAATTTAACAACTACAAGCAATTTAATGAATCAAGAGTAAAACACAGTTTTTAAATAAAGTTGCATATACATTATAGGTGGCGAGATCTCGAAGCTGTCTTTCGAATTTAAGTGCATTTTAAAATATATTAACAGCATCTATATTTTTTTCATGATGTTTTCCCAAAGCGGTTCCTTGCTTTTGTTTTGTCCTTAATAGGATCTACTAAACTAGGAAGACGAAATAGGCAACGCTTACTAATGAGTATTTCGGCCAATCGCTTCATCTTCTCAATTGCCCGTTGCTCGTTCATGGCAGAACACGTCCTCGGCAGAAGTAATCAGTGTCTCCGTGCCCACTTCATCGGCGCCTCGTGATAGGAACGCCTTGCTAAATTAAAAACCACCCCATTTGCATAAACGGCGTCGAAATGAAAATTTGAGAACTATTGTCTTCGGGCACAATGATCTCGTGCTCCGTGGGGCTTATCGTGTTCGTTATGCTTTTGATAACTATTAAAATGTGAGATGAAATAGGGTTTTTGATTTTGTTTAAATAGACCCTCAATATATCGTCGAATTATCTTCTTTATTATGTATTATTCTGTAGGTGTCTACGTAACTGAACTTTTTATAAAAACACATGGGCTGATTTTAAGATATTTTAAAGTGATGATTCAGTCGGGTTTTAGTATACGAAGCGGGTGAAGTCGGGACGGGCTAGTATACCGTACAAACTGCCAAACTTTATTTCTAATGACGAAATTGTCATACATTTCCTTACTTTGTTAAGATCAAATGTAGATTGTCTGTAGTTTGGCACAACGTTATATCAAAGAAAGAGCCAGGTGTGCAATTTTAAAGTTTGGTTCGATTTAAAATATTCTCAAGAAAACTTGGTATTCTGTCATTTGAAATGCAGAATTTTCGAGATGATATGAAGGATATGTAGGATTCCGGAACCGGTTTCACTATTTGCTGGGTACGGTCATGATATGTGTATGTGTATTCAATATATTAAAAACTATGATTGACTCGATGACGCATTTGGTAGTGACCCTGCCCTTTGCGCCAAGACTTGTGGGTTCGATCCCCACCAGGACAAATATTCGTGTGATGAATACTTGTGTTTGTTGTGTCTGGGTGCTAATATCTAATATTATATTAAAGTATGTATTTGTAATACCTCTGTTGATTCTGTTATCCGTAACACAAGTGCTTAAGCTACTTAGGTCGGAGTCCGATCAAGTGATTTTGTCGGATATTTATTTATTTTACATGTAGGGAGTTGATAATATTTATTTAAATGTTGATCACATGTGCTTTGTAGCTAAAGATCTTGATGAAAAGAGCTGCTCTAATCAGTAGATTAAATGTGCTACGTATTTTGTAAACTGCTTTTAGAAATACCCATCGGAAATATACTCGAAATGCTATTTTAGCCCTTTATATTACGCTTTACTGGACCACTGTAGTACGTCCACAAATCCCAAGAGGTCGGCTCACCCCACGTTGGGAACCTTGAATATAACCTAAAATATTAAAATTCGACCTTTGCGGGTATAAGAAAAAGTTTTATTGTAGTTCGGGGAAGTTTTTGTTGGGCCAACTTTACTATTATTGTGATCGTAAAGTTTCAAAAGGTTTCAACATTTGTAAATGGCGTATAGGACTAATTTGATCGAAGTTGCACACTTAATTTGGATGTGTAATTTTTTAAATTATGATTGCCCTCAGCGTTGTTAGATATGTGATATTTTATCTTTTGAATCTATAAAAGGTAGTACTAGTTTAAACTTGCATACCTCGTATGTAAAAAGTCGTTTTCTCAGCTATTATTTTCGCATTATTTTCTCAGCTACCACAAAAAAAAAATCCTTATAGTTACAAATTATGTATTTGTAACTATGAGGAAATGTTTTGTGGTAGCAAGAATTATCAAGAATTATTATTTAATACGCAATTAAACTTTCTTATTATGAAATTGGCGTGGCGTGGCTTAAGTTTAGTAATAAAGTAGTAGTATAAAGTAATAAAGAAATTCTCAAAATTAAATTGTACATCAAATAAGAGCTATTTCCCGGTGCAATACGGAACTCAGCAAGTTATAAGAGGCTGTTATCAGTTGTCATTTGAAAACTGTTAATTTTTCTGAGATTGAAAATATCGGCAACAACTATAACAATATACTTATATTGTAACTCTTTTAATGTATGTACTTTACTGAAATACATTTATAGAGAGAAATAGGAATTACTTAGATGAAAATACAAAGCACGATATTGTTTGATATGCAAGGTTTCTACATAAAAGGAAATTATTTTTTCAAGGGTTTGTATTGTATTAGGTTGAGAGATTGAAGAATTTATATTTCAAACACCATATAGGTAATGGAATCTTTTGAAGTAAGTTTTAACGCGGATATGAGATAAGTAGATGAACTCGAGACCCGCAGATAGTGAGGCTAACGCTTTGCTGGCTATCGTTGATCTACACATTAGTGAAGTGAAAGTAGATAATTAAAGGTCTGAAAGGTTAATGTGGTACATTTGAAAGTACCGCAAACATTACCAATTATACGTTGATTCAGTCGTTCGGAAAAAAATTACTCGTGCCGTTAAATACTTACGGATTAGCGTAGGTAGTGAGGTTACATGTAATTAGGAAAAGCTGTTAATGAAATACCTACTAAACACAATATGTTTAATGGCAGCATTACAAAGCTACAAAGAGCAATGAACTTTTACTAAAATATGTATTGTTGCTAATGTTATATAATAAAAGGTCAACACAATATTAAAAACTTCTTAAAAATTAATCCGAGTTACTGATCAAAATGTTTCAAATATATTTTTAACAATAAGAGGCAATGTGCTTTGCGCAATCAATAGATTGGGATAGTCAACGACAAGCACTGGGATGCAAACCGATGTGTTACCTAAATTAATTCGTCACAGACTTCTTTGTGATTCTCCCATGGAAAGTATCTTTATAAAATTGTAAGTACTTTCTTTGAGCTGGTGCTATGTGCACGGAAATAATTTAACAGAGCAGATTAAGGCATTGGCCTTAATCTGCTCTGTTAAATTATTATACTTAGCGGTAAAAATATTTTATCAGCGCGTTGTATATGTATGTAAAGCTTTAACGTCAACAATATATTCAACGTTGACACTTGACACGCTAATTGGAATAACATCTTGACTGTTTTGTGGAATAGTAGGCTGATGCCTATTAGACTTCGTTACATCCGTAGGATTTTTAACATGTTTATGAATCTCTAGCGGCGGATTAAAATCGTTCCTTTCTTTGTCCCCAGGTTACTTCGGCAAATACTTGAATAAGTACAACGGGTCTTACATCCCCCCCGGCTGGCGCGAGTGGGGCGGGCTCATCATGAACTCCAAGTACTACAACTACAGCATCAACATGAACGGGAAGAGGATCAAGCATGGCGATGATTATCATCGGGTAAGAATTCTTCCTGGTTCTTCTCCCAACTCATCTGGATCGGCGCGGGATTTTTTTCTCTTCCATACCCTTCAGTCAGCCGTCATCGAGTTATTTACTCTCATTTCACGTATATAATTTTTCACATAGTCAATCAATTTCCTATTTATCATCGTGTATGATGATTATCAATGTTGACATCAGGATATATAGGACAAGAAACATTCACTGCTGTCAAGATCATATGGGCCAGACTACGAACGAGTTCCGATGATTTCATTCAAATACATGCATGCATGGATAAATTTAACTCTTCATCTTATAGGCTTGAAAGTCAGTCATATACTTAAACTAGCTGT
The DNA here is from genome assembly GCA_951394215.1 of Glyphodes perspectalis. Classification (NCBI taxonomy): domain Eukaryota; kingdom Metazoa; phylum Arthropoda; class Insecta; order Lepidoptera; family Crambidae; genus Glyphodes; species Glyphodes perspectalis. Next base: position 7,358,892 of record OX596201.1, read on the forward strand.
CCCCACGGTTTCAACTGCGTTTATGGTTAATGTTCTATAGCCTATAGCCTTCCTCGATAAATGGGCTGAAATATTTTTTCAAGCAAACAAATTAACAAACATACAAGCTCTTCAGCTTTATAATATGAGCATAGTATAGATTCCTATGGATTTTCCATGTAACAGATACTCGACAGTAAGGGAAAGCATCGTGGGGAAACCTGTATATTCAAATATCTAATAAAACCATAAACTTATCTGTCTGATCGATTTAAGTATAGGATTGCAAATTGGGCAGTCACTTCAAAAAATACTTGCCGAATTCAGTATCATTTTCTAAGTAGAATCCTCCTGTGGTTATTCTATAATACTAGTGAGACGATGACTACAGATATCATGAAAAGAATTATTGAAATATCATAAGAAAAGTTAACCAAGGTCATTTTGATTTAAGTGTTATGAAGTTTTATAACTTCTCACGTCTCAACGTTACTGCTCGTTAATGTGAATAAAATTTATCTCTGACTAAAACTAAAACTAGAATCTTAAGGACTGATTAATTAATCAGTCCTTAAGATTCTAAATAGTTTCAGCTGCGAGTTTCTGAAGTTTTCGCTATAGTAATGATTCCAATATTCTTGAGGGAAACTTATTTAATAAAAGTGGATTTTATAAGTTGTCATGTTGACTGTAATGTAATTTGTTGTGTTACGCCTATATTTCTATAAATTGATTAACATTTGGGATGAAGGTATTGAACAAGGCTCATAACTCACACGTTACGAGTGTTGGTTCAAATTATAACACTTACCTGTCTAAAATCTATTTATCTTAGTCCCCTGCCCCAGGTTTACATTAATATTAGATTCGCTATTTCGAATAAAGCGGGCCCCGACTAGGGACAGTGTTCAACGTTCCCTATGTTTTCAGGACTACTACCCGGACCTGATCGCGAACGACTCGATAGCGTTCCTCCGCGCGTCGAAGAGACGGTTCACCAGGAAGCCGGTGCTGCTGGTGATGTCGTTCCCCGCCCCGCACGGGCCAGAGGACTCCGCCCCGCAGTATTCGCATCTGTTCTTTAACGTCACAACTCACCAGTAAGTATCTTAAAAATATATGAATGCATTAAGTATGTACATAGGCTGGTTTCAAAGTCTCGTAAGCCCGTGTTTGGATGGTATTCAGAGCGTGTGGTAAGCGCATACAGTTTTTCACTATGAAACGGTACAAGACAACACCTAGCACATAGCCCACGTCGCCACCCCCGCCGGCGTACTTGACTTTGAAACCAGCTTTATATATTTGGCATTTCCCACCGCTTCGTAAGACAAAGTAAGGAACCGACTACAAATGAGCTTTCTGGGGACTCGTTGTCCAGTCTTTATGTGGCAGGTCGTTACATTCCCTAGGATATATTATAGTAAAGCAACGGCTGGCTAACTCATAGGTTTTACTTGTAAATTGCTGCCACTCTTGGATACTGTTTACTCTAGCCCCTAATCCCTTAGGGTGCTCTAGAGTTTTTTTGACCCAATTAGAATTAATTCGACAACAATTTAGGCTTATTATGAAAGCTGTTTTGACGGCTGCAATATTACGAAAAGTTAGTTATTAAGTTAGGAACAGCTCAACGTAACTACGAAAGAGTGGCGCGTCGGTGATATTGGCCATTGATCACCAGTTAAGTAACAATAGGGTAGTAAAATTCCGGAGGCTTCAGGCTTGAGAGGCCCGTGAACATAACGGGATCGAAGCATTGAAAACAGACTCAGTTTACGATGAGGGGAATGGCCACAGAACGTAAAGGTTAAGCCACTGTTGATCACCTTTTTAAGTGTTTTCGTGAGTCAAAATGGAACTATCCTGAGTAAAAATAATATACCTAAGTATTAAGTCCGTCAGTAGATTCTCGGTATAAAAGATAATTATATAATATGTACGTAACATATTAATTATTTTTTATCAAAAGATATTGAATACGTACATATCTTTTGTTTTATCTATTAATCCAAAATTTCCGAAGAAAGTTCCGGAAGTTCCGCATCAAAGTTCTGAGGCGGGGCTCTTTGACGTTACTTGGCTCGAAAATTTACTGACTGACGTTATTTTGACGAGCTGTATCTTATTAATTCTAAGTTTACTGGACAAAAAAAGAATACGTATACAATATTTTTATGTAAGCTAATTTATTTCCACAATAGAATCTACTACTCGTGCTACCGCGCCATTAAGTTCCTCATTTACAATAAATTGAATTTTTGACTTCAACGGTACAGTAGATTCGGCTTCTAAACGACGCGACGCGGGGAAAGTCTCCGAAGAAGGACTTTTCTAAATTGCTTTGGTACATTAGTGCTCCTGAAGGCATTTTTATTTGATATTCTACAAGATAAACATTTTTTGAAAATGTTTAGTGAACCTTCACTTACATTTTTTAGTTTCTGTTTTAGTTGTATGCGTTCTCAGACCACGTACCATATTATGGAAATCTATAGATTATTCCAATGGAATTATTTTAATATCACAAATTCCACCACCAGTTTTCATCACAATATATTAATTGTTATTATTACCGAGACTCATGTAATGATCGTTAGTGAAGTTTCAACGGTGCGTACTTTAAAGTCAAAAATAATTTATAGGTGTAAAATAATATACAAATCTACACTGTTGGCACACCTATATCTTTTTACAAATATGCATTCGTTGTAAGTGTTCTCATTAATCTTCATCGCATGTCATCAAAATGCACTTACTTACACGTACGTAGTATATTATTACTCTGTGCTTACACTGTTAGACATTAATGAGCGTATTGTTAGTAGTTAATAATATATATCATATTAATCCGATAGGCCACATTTAAGCAACACTAAGTACGTGTTTCAATGCGGATTTATGTAACAGAACACACAATAGTAATAATAAATATGCAACACTTACTTTTAAATGCTTCAATGGCATAGCATCAAGTTATGGTGTTATATATCATAGAATATTACAACAATGATGAAGTCAGTTCGTATCGCACTGCGGAAATAACAAAGCTCATTTGAAATTATAATCGATACTTTTGTACCTCAAAATACGAGCTCACCCAACGTAATAGATAGTTTCTGAATTTACTGCATAGGTTCCTGAATCTAAATTTAATGCGGATGAATAATGGACATGAATTACTTTTATATATTCATTTCATTTATTACAAATAGACTGTCAGGATATGTAGGTACGGTGTGTATACGTGAAATACTCGTATCTGTTCAATGGAAGTTTTTTAGCGTTAAAAACTTCCATTGAACATATTTTGTTAAAGACTTTTGTATCATATATTTTCTGATCTACTGTGTGCTTTTTTTAACTGTTATTATTTTCATTTATTTTCCTATAAATTGCCAAAGTAATTTTTCATACGCAACCCGGTATAAAATATTGAAAATATGTAAATTGTTCGTATATATTGTGAGTTCATGAAATAATTCAAGTGGACAGCTACATTGAGTATACGAAAGACAGAATTTCCATTTCAGAACATTTTCCATTTCAAAGAGTAACTAACTTTATGCGATGATGTGCAAACCACGATTAGAAACTGTCGCGTATGTTTGTCTCAATTCTAAGAATAACAATTTCAAGTAATAAATTTCAGAACACGCCGGACGTTACTTCGTTGAGTTGATTATGATGTGGCCTCAACATTAAGTCTAGAAACTCTACACAAGACTTTATGGACCATGATAAAGCTTTGCATACCAAAATGCGATCCAAGCAACCCATTGTGCGAAGATAAACTTAACAGTAGTCGTTCAAATATCCTATCTAGATAGGTACAGTACATTTCAAAAGAGCTGTCTGTAATTTGCATAGCTATTTCGTGGAACGAACGCAGATATCTGGTAGGCCGACGCAACCATAATAATGTAGATATTGCTACTTGTTAGTTATACTCGGTGCGATTCAAAATCGTTTACGTTCTAAATCTATTCAAGTAATGTCATCTTTAATTTAAAGACTTTGGCATAACTTTGATGTTATTGTATTTACCAGAAAAGGCATTCGTTTTTCGTCAGGTTATTTTAAAAAGATAGAGATATCAAACCATTAATTAGGTAGGCTTCTTATTTCTTCTGGTTCGAGTATATTCTCTTAGTTGATAAGTACTTAGATACAAAGCGAATTAGTAATAGAAGTAATAGTTAAATACTACATTAATTTATAATGCTGAAGAGTTAGTTTGTTGGTTTAATTGAACGTGCTAATCTTAGATAGAAACTACAGGTCCGAATTGAAAAAAAAATATTTTATGTTGAATAGTCAATTAATGGAGGTAACATAACGCGACGACACATTACCAATAAACGCGGGTGAAACCTCGGACACAGCTAGTATAGTAATAAAGAGTAATATTATTAGGCTCAGCAGCAACTATAAAATTTACGCTTTCCCTTCTCTAATGCCTTGAATGTCCATAAATTTTACTCAGGGCAACCGGTGTCGAATATGAAAGCAGCTTAGCCCGGCTTCAAGGCTCTAAGCCTAACGTCCTGCGAGTGAATATTTAAAAAAACATTAATTGCTGCGGCATTTTCGCGACCCACCGCCATCTTGTTCCTGTTTAAGAATTTAAGGAGTTGACCGGGGTTTTTGGGTCCCTTCAGTACGGAAAGTTTGCTACATAAATTAAGTTTACGGCCTTATCTTCGGTGGACAGGTTTTCACTTTTAATATTAGGAAACTGAGTTTATTGTTAGGATTTTTATTCGATGATTTGTTTTAAAGAGTTATTTGTAAAAAAAAACGAATACTTACACCATTACAAGTTTGTTTAGGCATCGTGAGTATTTTTATTTTAACTTAAGTTTATAGTTTATAAACCCACGTCAGAGATAAAAAAGTTTGTAAAGCCCGTCATTAAAATCAAAGTTGAAGAAATAACATATTTTAAGAATCATTATTTTACGTAGTTTTTTCGTAGTTTCTACGGTATTCAGTAATTTGAACAAGATTATAAACTGAAAATAAATTGCCACAAACAAATATGTAAGTAGTCATGAAAATAAAAAAAGGCGTAGTTATCTTTTGATTGGTGGCAACACATGCCAACACTTGATGAATCTACCTTGGATATAAAAACCTTAAAAATATAAATTTTAAATCCAAAATTTCACCTAGAATGTGCAACATCCCACCGAGAGCTTAATGAACTCAAACCCCAAATTAAAACATCATTCAGCGCCCCACACACGCAGTTCATAATGAGGCTCAAATTAATGAGGAAAGAATATTCAAAGGCAAAATGGTGTACGGGACTCGGCCGCAAGCATCGCCGACCCTGTTTCGTGGCTCTCCAAAAAATTCACGTATCCACTCGCGGTGGCGCCCTGAATAATTCGAGCCCCACGGTCCTCGTGCGAGCTGATTTATGTTTCATGAGAATGTTTAGTCTGACGTGTATTTTGACATGGCGACATAGTGACGATTCAGATAGCTAAGATTACTTATGGGAGTTGTGTGACATTTGTATGATGGTTTATATTTTGTTTGAGGGCATAGACTGCGTTTCCGTTCACTACACTACACATTGAGTTCTAGAGCTTTTATTGGGACCGTTATAATTTGTGTATAGTTATTTAGACTTAACGAAGTCATTTTGTGAATATACATATATGACTTTCTGTGTCGAAACCATTTAGACAACCAATAGTTAAAGATAAACTCCTTGTATTTATAAATGTTGGTTTGAAGAACCAACCAATTAAGTGTCTGACACTAATATAAATTAATATACATACATAAATAACTAAGTAGTTGTTTCAGGTTCAATAGTAAGCCGTTGATTTTAAAAAGGACTTCAAGTTAAAATCTGAAGTCTACGGCACAGCAACTCAATATCTTTTATTAATCTCCAATGACGTCACGAAGTATGCGAAAGGCCGTACCTCGGTTTCATATGATTTGGGGCCATCGTTGCGGGCTATCAGTCCCGTTCGTTTATTCAGCGAGCGTTGTAGGCGCGGAATAATGTATCGAGTCCAATCTTTCAGTGGTACTCCGGGGCCGATTGCGAGTTTTGTACAAGGTTATTTATTTATGTATGTTCCATATCTCTCGACAACGCATTTTGGATAGCTCTGGTGTTGCGAATGTCCATAGGCTACCGTAACCGCTTAGCATTAGGCATACCGTTTACATGATTGCAACCTTTGCTGATAATAGTACCTATAGTAAACAAAATATAGCTCTGGTCCATTGAGATACACAAATTAACCCTTTAATGAACAACAAATACTAGGTTGCTATAGCATTTTTTCTATAAGACTCAATCTCAAAGCCAGTTTTTAGGTTTGATTAGTAGACGCAACCAGAGCTAGTAGATCTGAGATGCTATGAATTAAATAGACAGGCAAAATAAATATTACCCAAAAATCTAACCGTTTTGTAAGGACTTTTTGTTATAATAATAATAATAATAATTTTGTTGTTCATTAAAGGGTTAATTTGTGTATCTCAATCTTTTAAACACGCACACATCATCTGGAATACGATTTTCGCAAGAATTTGCGTTTATATTCATGTTATGGTATGTACGTTGTTTTATCTGAATGACAGTTATTGTAAAAGTAAAAACAATTAAGTTTTTAAAGTCGCGCCGCTTTGTTACCAGGTCGACCGAAAGTTGCATTTATCTTTCCTATGTAATAAATATATTGAAAGAGACCCATATTTCGAAACCCAAAAACAAAAATCCTTTTATTAACGTTGATGAACGCTGTATTGTTAGAGGTTGAGACAAATTCACAACGCCCAACTCAATATTGCTTTGATACCAATGAACAATGAACATTAACAGAATGTCGTTTATTCCTTCTTGTTCATTCATAACGGCTGCAATTGAAACGACATTCGATTGTGTGGCCCAAATTAATTTATAGGCATTAAAAAGCAATACAGTGTATTGTAAGGCAGTCAAATTATGGTGACCAATCATAATTTTACGAATTATCTACATCTGCTGTCTATCAAGATGACCTTTAGGACAATTAATATAATACCAGGCATACATTAATGGTATCCACTTATGTGAAAAATTAATTGTCATTCTTGTTTAAAACAGACCTATATTTTACGTCAAAAGTCAGTTAAGACTACCTACTTCCAATTAGCATGTCAACAGTGGACATTGATTGACCTATGACTTCACGTACTATTTACAATGATGTTCTGTGGCGAATTTATTCTCACCTCTAATTACATTAATAATATAACAATCAAGGATGTTATATTGGACTTTGATTGCCGAATACATACTCTCCTAAAAATAAAATATAAACCGGAACATATGTCATTGAGATTTAATATAACAGTCTAGAATGGTGTGCATTAAATGTATTAAGTATTCATTAAAATCGTTATTAAAAAGTAGATTGTATGGCTGTAAATACATTTTAATGTCATTCGATAACTGTACAATTTAACAGGATGTTTTTTTTAATGAAGTCATAAAAATTTAAGGTTAAAATTACTTTAATCAACGTTGACCTTTATTAGATTTGTCAAATTCAGATATATTTTTGAGAGCTGATATAGTCAACAAGCAGTTGAATATGACAATTCCTAATTTAAAAAAAAAAACAACCTTTTCTTCTCTCATCTGTTTTATTATAGAATTTATAGGTAACATAACCAATACGCAATAAGCCAAATCTAATCCACGGACTAGTAAAAAAAGAAGGACTCCACGCTGTCATACTATAGCGTGAAGCCACGTTTATGCATGTGTGAGTGAAATACATATGGATACCAGATATCGGATAGCTGTCATATGGAGCACTTATTATGTCAATGTGTGACGTAAGTTGCTTGTCAAAGTGGAGCACCTGAGGAGCTTCAATGTCTAGTTCGTGGCGCGGAGTCCTTCTTTTTTTACTAGTCCGTGATCTAATCTAACTTTCTTGTAATAAGTAAGTTAGGTTAGATTTGGCCACTAGATATTAACTGTTAAATCGTCTAATTCAAATCATATAAGTTGATATTGTAAAAAAATCGAAATCCTACCTACAAGCGGCAACTGCCTTCAGACGGTCCCACATCTCAAAAGCTCCCACATGTAAATAGGCAGGTATATTAAATATCTGTAGTATCTAAATCTTCGCCTGGAGTTACTATAATTTATGAATTATCTTTAATCAGCAATTCAGTCTATCAGCAGTGTATGTCAGACTGAACCGATTATAGGTATTTATAAGTAGGCCTAACACGATATGTGCAATGAACGCACTAGTTTAAATCAACTTTATTGCTTATATCAGGCGTACTTTAGAGACTAATGGTTGTTCGCCTCGGATAACATACTCGGTCATTCGTACGACCATTCATATGCACTATATTTGTGGTGAACATTAGGGAAGGAATAGGAATTTTAAAACAAATCAAATGAGTTTAAATGTTATCTACGTATAAATAAGCCTTAAATACCCATTTTAGACATGATATGTGATCAAATTTAAAGAAACCATTATGATAAAACATACATATATACATAACATCACGCCCGTAATCCCCGAAGTTAAAAAGTTCTAGAAAATACATTATACCTATGAAAATTGTTATATTTATTCATTACAGTAGGTACACCAACTTACCCGCCCCTTTGTAAGCGTTATGATCGGTAAATTACACCTTAAAGGGCAGGAACAGTGGAACCCTGCATCAAGTAAGTAATAAATGACTTTAAATCAAGACCATAAGAGATAAACGAACTAATTGAACAAAGAATCTGTTAAACACAAATAAAACCAGAAGAGAACCCTGAACGTAGGTAATTAAAACAGCACCCTGTATGCATTAGCAGTCCCTAAGATATTCATTTCCGACTCATTAAGCGCAGCGTGCATTTATCAACGAGTTTTATACCAACACACGGCCGTATATTTGCGAAGCCTTTCATGCGCCGACGATTATGGGCGCGGTGTCCAAATGTTATTTATGCGGGATGCCCGCTCCGTAGGGGAGCTCGCGTCGGTAGAATTGGGGACTTATTAGTTGGCGAGGGTACACTAAAAATCGGACGAGTCGAAGATGATTTGGTACTACAGTTAAACATTTTTAGTCTACGACCTTAGTCCTAAAGTTGGTACCGAGATAGGATTTTAAAACAACATCTTACATAGTAGTCGTAGGCAGAGTCCAAGGATTAGTGTGCTTCCTGGACTACATTTACCCAAATAAAATTGAGCACGGTTTGATAGACAATTGTGAAAAAGTAGGAAACGGGGCGTAGCTCGTCATCTACATAAAACAATACCAGTATTATTAGGCGTATAAATGCCAAGACCAAGATGCAGTGGTTAGTGTATTTAATTACTGTGATGTGATGCAACAATTTCGATTCCTAATCCGAGCGGCTGAGGAATATTTAAACCTTCCGGCGACAACCACGTTAAGCTGTTGATCCCGGTTGCTTTCGTAAAATTAAAATTGTTACAATAGACAGTATTTGATATTAGCAAAACTTAACTTCTCAAAGCAGCATAATCTGGAAACACAGGATAAAAAAAATAATCGCACCGATCGATACATTCACATTCGATTTATACATACCTAGGTATGACGCGATAATGCATATTGTATTTATTTCGTATTAAGTTTCATAGTGTTCTTAAATGAAAATCAGAGACTACCGTTATACCTACCCGCCAAGTGATACGGGGCCTCAAACGTCGCACCAAAAATTTGAAAAAAAAAAAAAAATATTTACTTACAACATGTTGGTAACGAAAAGTGCCCATCAAATGGGGTCCATATAGGACATGCCGTGACACCGCCAAAATGCGTTACAACTTCAGTAATCGCATCCCAATTTTGTATAACAGTGCCCGTCTATAAAACTTCAAAGGAGTTTGTGTTATGGCGAGTTTTATGCAAGCATGGAGATTGGCCACATGCATTTATTCAGCGGCCGCGACAGGGCGGCGCCGGGACGCGAACCGGGGCCCTTTAATATTCAGCCATCGGCGTATTGTGTGGTCGCCGATAACCTGCGGCGGGCCGCGGTGACCATAAGTTGTTGAAATCGCAGGATCTTTCTGATTTTTTCCTGTTGGTTTGTCGCGGAACCGATGATGGAAGCCGTTTACAATTTGCTTGACTTAAATCGTATTAAGTTTAAGTTTACATTATGTGGTCTTATGGTAGTCATAGGGCACATAAAATTAAACAATGATTTGTCATGAGGGTGATATAGAATTTATGAAGCTCAGAATTGATAAGACGCTTTATTTAAACATCATCCCGAAACCGGTGGTTCAGTGCGTTAAATGTTCAGTTGTAAACATCCACTTATCCACGTTAATAGTTTTAATCATAGTTTTAAGCTCCTCAAATGTTTCAAACTATGTATTCAAATCGTGATATTTAGTACCTATTCACTGTAAAACCTGGTAGGTCAGTATTAATGTAAAAAATACATTTCCCGCAATTTCTCGATGTTAACATCGTCACACTAGTGAGTAGACAGTTGAACAAGGTAGCATGTGTATGTAGGTACATGACGTTAATTGGACATCTGTATCAAACGTCTTAATTAGTTTTACTCTCTCAGGCATCGACCAAGCCGGTATGGTAATAATTACTGGGAATTACTTTGGCTATGGAAAAATAAAGCCTAGTATTGTACACATACGGCTTAAAATAAACCTAAAATTTATATAAAACTTTCTTGAATCTGAAAGTTACACTTAAGTAAGTATGTGAATAATAAAAAAAAACCTTTTTTTTATCAATATGGTACAAAGTACACTGTTGAATAAAGATTGTTTGTTAATATTCTTCAATACAATGGCCAGTTAAAATGCGGGCAAAGAAATACGATTATTACCTTTTTAAAGAAGCTACCTAGCGATTAAATCTTTAGATCTTAAAAAGTATTCAAAGGATCCCTTTATAATATTCGCAGCACCCCCACGTACGACATGGCTCCGAACCCCGACAAGCAATGGATCCTGCGTGTCACCGAGAAGATGAAGCCAATCCACCGCCAGTTCACCGACCTGCTTATGACAAAGCGGCTGCAAACGCTGCAAAGCGTAGATATAGTAGGTTTATATTAAAAGTACTTAGTAATTTTATTGCATATGTAGGTACTTAATACATAGGCACTATTTTTTTTTTTACCTCAAGGCATGTTTTTATTCCAAAACGACTTAAAATATTAAAGCGTTCAATTTTGAATTTGGAACACAAACGAACGATTAAAAATACTTCATATCGCACACTTTTTTTATTAGAAAAAGATAGATTTTATTCAGGCTGTCACAGACAGCCTTTGATATATGATCAGAATTTTATTCATGTCTCTGCCATGAAATTAATAAAGGATTACGAGCGCTCCTATATAAAGTCATAAAACTTTTAATAACATTATAAATAAGTAATTTACATTTTTGGACCTTGTAAAACCAAGGATTTAGTGATTATGCAAGTCTGGAGTTTATAAGGTACTATAATTATTACGAGCGACGTGTAACAATAATTAAATTAAAATAATGTATGAACCATAATAAAAATTCCCAAAATTTTAATATATCTAATATAATAAAGTATCTTGATAGCAATAAAACCTTGATAAAGACTTTATAGTTTGTATTCACTAATTACTTAAGCAGACTGATAATAAAATAAAGAAAACTTGACTTTTCTTCTACAGGCTGTGGAAAGGGTATATCAGGAACTGAAGGCACTAGGAGAGCTAGACAATACATATTTGGTGTACACGTCAGACCACGGCTACCATCTCGGCCAGTTCGGGCTGGTGAAGGGCAAGAGCTTCCCCTTCGAATTCGACATTAGGGTTCCTTTCCTAGTGAGAGGTCCGGGCGTGGAACCTGGCACTGTGTAAGTGTTTATCATCAGTTTTAATTCTTAAATAAATTGACGACAGACATACCTACTAGAACGGTTTGATTTTTTTATCTATCTATAGTCTAAATTTATTTCTGTCGATTCACCATAAACATCAACATCGAACAAAGTATACAAGAATCCTAAGAAAAAGTAACTTTCTTAAAAATGTAATTTACCAAATTCATTGTAGGTGTGTGTATGAACATGAACATCTGAGTAGGTACAGACTAAACTATTTATTTCTACCAAAGGGCTGAACCATCATACGAGTCATTGATATAAAAAACCCTATATCAATGATACGAGTACTGAATGGTAACCGTGACATAACAACTTTATGTCAACATGATGTACCTAACACAATAGCTTAATGTGCACTTATCGTACATAAGGTAATAATTGTCATTTAACTTTAAAGTGTGGACGACATCGTCCTGAACATCGACTTGGCGCCGACTTTCCTCGACATGGGCGGGGTGGAGCCGCCGGCGCACATGGACGGCAGGTCCTTGCTGCCACTGCTGCAGCCTCGCAGGAGGAGAATGGCAGCTGCTCACTGGCCCGATACTTTCCTCGTCGAAAGGTAACCATAAATTAAATATTAGGTATCTACTAAGTACTGACAACCTTAACCTGCAACTTCATCCGCGCGAAATAAAAAAAAATGCCTTTGGCGCATAACTCTATTATTTTCTTAAAAAATAAGTATTTTATATTACTTCAGTACCTCCAACTTGCCAATGAAAGCTTTTAAAGAATGTCTGAAGTCGAAACAGACTAAAAACAAAAAACCAGGTAAGTAAGTTACATAAACTAAGTAAAAAAGGATTTTACTTATTTAATGTAACTTACCTGCGCGAGCAACACAGTACCTATACTTAGATAGTTAAATTTTATTATTTGTGTACCTATATGTATTTTTTTGTATTATTAAAAATGCATTTTAAATACTTTTAATTAAAAGGAGTATGTGATTTTATTATTTATGTATCGTTTGTTTCATCGTCTTTTTCATTTTCCTCTCAAGTTGTTTTTGATATCTTATGCAGGTTTGAGGTCGTCGGTCCCTTAAATTCTTTTATCGATATGATACTAAAGACATAAACGATAGTGTCGTTAAAATATTATTGGCTCTGAGATAACAGGAATGGCACGAATAATTGTTTTGTCACTCTTCGAATACTTACTATAAAATTATTATGTTAAGCGTTTGGTTTATGTGGTTAAGGGGGCTTGCTGTCCTTTTGACTCTGTCTACCCCTTAGGGGTAATCTTTGTACCCCTTTTTACGAACATTCCGTGGACGCAGTAGTATACAATTTGGCACAGTGGAGAAGGAGTGCAGAAAGCAAATATTTTGATACATATTTTATTAGAAATTCTTAGATTTTTAATGACTAATGGTCGAATTTCGACCACTGGGCGACCACTAGTATAAATAATTACTTGAACTCCCGGCTTCGTCCGCCGTCGTTCGTTACAGAGCCTTTGCCATATTTCCTGTGAGATCTATTTAATCATTCCAGAATAATAAGAAGCCCGTGTCTTTTTAAGAGTTCAAACTTTACGTGACATATTGTATCGCAATCGGTTAAGTAAGTAGGTACCTATTTTAGGCTTTTGAAGACGTCACAAAGTAACTCTGGCTACTTTTATATTTCTATCATTACTAAGAATTAACTTTTAGTATAACAGCCTTGCCATTGCATTACAGCTCAGGTCGTCGAGAGACTCAAGCGCATATTCTAGCAGCAAGGTACAGTCGCATGATGAACGAACGGCCGACGACACCTGCGCCGCACGATGCCTCCTCGGAAAGCGACTTCGATGATGATTTCGGTGACGATGACGACTTTCTGGAGACGGACGACGATGATGAAGAAGTTGATGATGAGGTAAATAATTTACAAATTGTATGTTTAACAAGAAATATTTTGTACTTACTAACACCTTCGCACATAGACAAACGATCATCCCCGTGTATTATATTATAATTATGATGTATGGAGCAATATTCAACGTCGTGTTAACACGCAAATTGGAACTATCGTCTTGACTTTCTACATCTTGTTCTTAAGGGAGTTATTATAAAAATAAGTTCATCTACTTTTAAAAATATTCAACCATACATACGCAGTAAATGCTAAAAGCTAAGTTAATAAGACTGATAAGTTACACACAATTAAACTCAGTGGCGGCCCATCGAGAGACTTAAAAAGGGTTAATAAAAATTCTTTCTGGCGTATACTAACCTTGGTATAAAATATTTGTGTTATCTTGCATTAAGCGGCTAATTATCACGGTGCACATTAAAAAAGGTCCTTTCGGAGCTCATTTGCAGAAATAAACCATTTAAATGCAGATAACATTTACACAACTTTGTGTCTGAGTAACTTTGGTCATATAATAAAACTACGGGGTGTAAGGATAACATGCGAGGATTTCTGATTGCTATTGCTAAGTCAATGAGGGTTTTCAACAATACAAAAACCGCCAGATGGCACGAGGGAGTCTCGTGGCATCGTAGCTCGTGGTGATCTTATCACTGTCACTATTGGCTCCTTGTTGACAGCATGTCAGTTTGGTCTGACAACTAACCAATGAGGAGGTTGACAAGCCGCAAGTCACAGTTACGCCATCTTTTGAATGTTTTGATTAAAAAAAACCCTCATTGATAACGTTGACCAACGACTACACAGTCCTGCTGTATGAATTGACCTCCAAGCTACAAGTAAGAAGAAGACATTTTTCATTCCCTTTTCAGGAGAGTTCTGAGACTACGGAAGTGAAGACCTCATCCGAGCCCTTGGTTACCAATGAGAGTCACAACCCACTGCTAGAAGCTAGCCTTGAGAAGGCGTTAGAGGAAGCGAGCACCAATGGTCAGCCAAATTATTTTACAGGTAAATTAAACCATTTCAAAACCGTAACAAGTAACAACAATGTCTTTGAATTAAAAGTAATATTTATTATTAGATATCTATTATGTACGGCAGAAATACTTTAAATTTCAGCATTATGGTTGTATTTTATCTATCTACATTATGTCCCACTGGAAGCTTTTATTCCTTATAAATATGATTTTAATTTAATCGGTCTAGACTACATAACTACATTTTAACCGACTTCAAAAAAGAAGGGCTCCCTTTTCTCATCGCGGATTTTTTAGTTTGACTGGCTCAATGGCGCAGGTAGCGACCCTGCCCTATGCGCTAAGATTTGTGGGTTTGACAATCACCCAGGAAAAACCACCCAGAATAAACATTCGTATGATGAATACTTGTGTTTGTTCTGTGTCTGGGTGTTGAGTATATATTTTTAATACCACTGTTGCACAAGCTGATATCCGTAACACAAGTGCTTGAGCTACTTAGTTCGTAGTCAGATCAATGAATGTGATGTCGTAGTATAAGTACCTATTTATTATTTATTTAGTCGGATTGCAGTTTTCAAACTCTTCAAATGATTCCAGATGGATCTGATTTACCGTTGCTGAATGGTAAGGCAGCTCGACTAGCCGCCGAGTGCTCGAAGGCAGAGCTTCGTGCTCCTTGCTCTGCTGGTAGAAAGTGGAAGTGTGTGTTGGTGAACGGGAGGTGGCGGCGGCATAAGTGTAAATATGAGGTAAGGATCTTTGATCTCAATGTAATGTTACCCGTTTCCGTAAGTCGTTCGTTTTATAAAAACATGCAAATATAGCATTGTCAGCTAACTAATATAATAAAATTTATTTATTTTCACGTTACAGGCAGAAATCACCTCTCCATCACCCAAAATGAATACAAAAAAGTGTGCGTGCTTCACACCTAGCGGTCTCGTCTATACCAGGCTAGAAACAAATGGCACAATTGCAAGGCGTCTCAACGACACAGCAAAGGACAACAATGGATCAAGAAATCGTAGATCTATTGACAACGACGTGTATGAACCAAACACTGTCGATAGTATCCTCAAAGAAAACCCAAGCATTGGACATATAAGTTTCAAAAACGAGCCTATCAATGAAGATGAAAACAACAGCTTTAAAGAAAATATCGACAAACTCATCGAGGAAACTGAAGCTTTTCTCAAAGCTTACGAAAGTACCAAAGAAAATATAGATCATAAGAGAACTAAGCGGAGGGCTCAGCACTGGACACATAATAATAAGAATAAACACAAAAATGATGCCATTCTTAACAGTAACGAATCATCGCTAGAGTGCAAAATCGAAAAAGACGGCACCGTAAATTGTTCTCAAGTAATTTACAACGATTTGAAGGCATGGCACACAAATAGACTTAGTTTGGAAGACCAAATCAGACAATTGCGGACCAAACTTGAAGATTTAAAGGAAATAAAAAGACATTTGAAAACATCTAAACCGGGAGAATCACAAACAGGACATACCCATTTAGTAAATAATCACTTGCATAATAAGACTGTTTCCCACGAACACAATAATTCAAAAGAACATATGAGAAAAACTAGACTGCATAGACTCCGAGTCAAAGCACGTAATAATACATCATTCGATAAAAAGTTTAGGCAATCTAATGAGTATATAATGCCTACTGTGAATGCTAATACTAATACCAAAGAAGATATTTTCGAGATTCAGCTCAAAAATGAGACTGCGACTGAAACACCCTCTACTATTTCTAATATCACTGAAGATGTAGTCACAACAAAAGTATCAGATATACCTGAAATGGAATTACCAAAGCCTCAAGTGACAACTATCATAATAGAAGGTAACAATTACTATCAAGGGGCATTGGAGGGCGAAAAAAGTACAGTACAAAGCGTTGAAACTACTACTGGTGACGCAGTTACGGACTTTGGTAAACAACTTGAAGCATCAAGTACTATGAACACAAATGAAGAAATCACTGACCAAATGACGCCCGTCAACTTTTCGCAGACTGCTCAATACTTCAGCTCTGCTATTGATAAAATTCTTACAACAGAAAAAGTTTTGGAAATTCAAACCGAAATGAACACACCGAATTCAACGATATCAACTACAACAAGTGCGCCCAGTAAATTAGGACCAACGAGATTCGACGCGTCGGAATACGAACAAAAAAATCCTAACAAGGACTCCTCGAAGAACTCTAACATATTTAACAGACAGGTTGATGTGTTCCAGAGAAGACTTCATCCCCTATTCATTGAAAATGAGGATAAACATGTTTGTTACTGCGAAGAGAGTCGGTATGTACCTACATTAAAAAAGCTGGCCATTGTTGTAACATCATTTAATAAAGTTCACAATAAAATGAAAATTCTCATTTTACAGGAAAACAAGAGGACCCGGTCACAGCTATTTGGAAGCAGCTCAAAAAGCTAGAGAAGAAAGAAGGAAAATAAAAGAGCAAAGGCTTAGAAAGAAGATGAGAAAGGCCAAGAAGAAGGTTAGTACCAAAATTTTTATTTAAAATCAAAGTTTGTAAAATGCCATCAATTAACTGATTATTAACTGTACAACATGCACGGTTAATACACAGGTAACATGATTGCATGTCGTATGCAATCTGCCTGTTTGTTACAAGATTTGATCACAAAATACACTCAACCCACTAAAAATAGTAAGTTTAAGCTAAAATGTATTGTAGAAATCTAAAAGAAAAGAACCATCCCGTCTTTCTCCATGTTCGTTTGCTGAATACTGAACGTTTTTATTTTTTTTCTTCAGGCGGAATTGGAGAGACTCTGCGAATCCGAACGCATGAACTGCTTCCGCCACGACAACGACCACTGGCGCACCGCGCCGCTCTGGACTGCCGGCCCCTTCTGCTTCTGCATGAGCGCCTCCAATAACACTTACAACTGCGTGCGCACCATCAACGCGACCCACAACCTGCTCTACTGCGAGTTCGTCACCGGGCTCGTTACTTACTACAATTTGAGGATTGGTGAGTCCGGCTCGAAGGACCATTTTTATTTCACAGTCGAGATAATTTGAATCTTGTGGCTTATTTATTTATTTGAATATTATGAATATTTCTTGTTGTATTACTTACAACCCTTGTTGCTGACAATATTTATATTGTATAATAATGATGTACTTATCTCGGGAAATTCGATTGAAGGAAAACATGCATGTTAGTACATTATGTACAATTATGTATTAGGAAAGTTCCGTATATTTGAAAACATGAAAATCTATTTATAAATCACTGGACGATTTCAGTATTCAGTTTTCCATGGACAATAATATTAATAACAAATTTAGTTTGATCAACGTTTTTATAAACTATTTGTATTTGTTTTCAGATCCTTTCGAAACCCAGAATAGAGTGAAATATCTGACGGCATCAGAGAAAGAATATTTCCACAATCAGCTGCAACAATTGCTAAGTTGTCGTGGCCCATCCTGCCGGAGATTCTCCCATTCGAATCCTCTTGGTACGATTTTTTTTTCATATAAATAAATCATTATATAATTTTCGCAATTCGATTGATTCATATTACGATTTCAATTTTCAGGCAGCAGTAGTGAAGAAACTATAAGCAGACGATTTGACGATGATCATAGATATAGGGGAGAATTTCCTGGATATAATGAAAGGTAAACGGTCCATATACGGCATATAATGAAGCAGTAATAGACATATATAAACGTATATAGGTAGAGGGCATAAATGAGTTTACGATTAATAACAAATTGTTCACTGGACAGTTAAAAAGACAATCAGCAAACATGGATCAGCTTTACCCTTTCTCTAGACAAAATCATATCTAAACTATGTAAAACTATTTAGACACGAACTCTGTGATTTAAATCTTTAATCAATTGTTTATTGTACGAATTCACAGGGCATGGCGATGGAGTGGCTACGGTCGTCGATACGCCAGAGAGAGGCTCCACAGACGTCGCCACGCTATGACATTCTAGTCTTTTTACAGAAACTGAACAAATTAACTATTATGAATAAAATCTCAAAAGCATATCTTGCTTGCAAAATGAAGATTGCGTTGATTGAAGGCAGTAGTGACTGGTACGAGTTAAATTTGTATCAAACAGAAAATTGTTATATGGGTATTTGACTGAATATTGTTTTTTTTTTAACATTCACAAACTGCATTGTGCAGTCAACAGAGATTATTTTCAGAAATTTTAATTAAATTGTTATCTTCAGAATAATAGAAATTAAGCATATATTTTAATGCTTTCAACCATCAGATAGTATGTCAAAAGATATACAGCCATTATACATATTATTAATTAATTAAAAATCATAGGCATTAAGTTCGTACTAAGCGAGTTGATTAACAAGACCATGGTAGCCACTGCATCAGGTTCATCGCTTCTGACTACATATTATATATTCTTTCTTTGTATTCTATTCTGTAGTATATATTAAAATATCAAGATTAAACAGTCAAATACTCTAATTTCATTTACTGTTTTTATAGTACTGACTTTATAATAAATATTGAGCTGTTATTGAAGAGCTAATACACATTGTAGATATTTTAAAGCATCGAATATTGTAGGGCTTCCTATATAATTCATCTTTCAGCTAAATCATTATATTACGCAAATATATAGTTCATTAAATTATAGTCGTTAAATAATACGAGTAATATAGCTGATTTATTTAAATTATTATGAATTTCTTCTGCTTCGTCTTGAACAAGTTGTTTGTTTGTCATTTTCACGGCCGAATTAAACCACTTAGACTTATCTACATAATCTTCCATTTAATATTCACATTATTTTGTTTCTTTTAAATTGCAGTTCGCACTTCCAAATTTCGATATCAGTTTTTAAGTATCTACTAGCTAGAGTATCTACAGTACACACAATAATATTTTTTTGACTAATCGACTGTGGAATGTTTTGTTATACCAGAGAATCTGTAATTGATTTTAAAAAAGTTTTAGAATGGTTACTTTTAATTTTTGCGTCACAAACGCTAAACCTACAGATACCATAAAACTTCTTAGTTTTGATTATTTGAGTTCTTTACAATTTTGAAGGGAACTTGATAGTAACTAAAGATACCAATAATGTGTTTTGCCTTATCATCCGATTTAAATAGATTAGAAAGAATAGCAAACGAAAACTTTATTTACTTGTTTGTTTTTTTTTTTTATTTTCATTTTCCTTTACTTTCCTGCGACTTTTTATTATACTGTGGCATTACTAAATATTTTTAGGTAAGTTTATACAATGGCTATTCTGTAATCAATTTATTTTAGCACCTACTACACTTTCTAGCTTTAAATAGATAATATAAAATGTATAAGTATGTGCTTTACTCTATGGATTATAAAACCTTGGAGTATTATTACTGCGTGAAAATACGCAATATGTATTTAGAGTGTTTACCAAGAATATTGAGGTATGGATTAGGGATTATTGAATTGTATTACCGAATGATTGAAAATAATAAATTATGTTAGTTAGCATAGAAAGTTGTTAAATCGACTACTCAGCATAACAATGTAGCAAATTCCGTAGATTAAAAATAATTATTTAAAATACGATTTATGTGCTATGTACAAGGTAAATATACCTTCCATACCTATTTTATTTGAAAAATACACTGGCTACAATACCTACTTATCAAATACTTTTCCTAGGAATTCACTTTTCAAAAACCTACGTACCTAGGTACCTAATTGTAGTTAATACTTTTTTGAAAGAAATCAGTATTAGTTTTTATGGATTCCAATGAGTATCATTAGCTTATAATTATTTTTATTTCATAAGTATAATTTGTGTTCAAGAGGAAGGCAATAAGAATATAAAATAATGTATTGCTTTGGAAAAGGGTACATTTTTTAATGTCTATTATTTTAGCACATAAACAATTTTTCTATCAAGAAAATAATTTTATAATGTATCATTTTATTTTACTGATCAGACTGATAATAATGTATCAGAATGTTTGTAGTTTGCTATTTATCTCGTTAGGAGTTATTATAAAAGTGATATAAAATGTTGCCATTGTGATGATTATGTGTACTGGTTGTAATAATAAAATTATTAAAACATCTATGTTTGTAATTCTTAATAAACCCCAATAATGTTTGATGTACATATTGAATATTGTAATTTAAAGATACAAAAATATTGAAGTAAAATATTTTATTCACTAAATTGTAAGATATTCATCTATTTCATTCTCGTCACATAAAGAAAATAACATCCGAGGATAATTTTTACTATCATGGTCTATAGGAGGATTGGGACTGCTCATCCCAGTATTATTACTAGCAGCCAGAGGTTTAAAAGATGCCGCTTTACTGTTTTCTTCTAATAAATGCTTTTTAACATCTACTTGTTGGCTCTTAATGAATAAAATATTATCATCATTTTTCTGGTTCGTACCTGAAATCTTTATGCCATTATCTTCAATTTCTTCTGCAAATTTTGCCCACTTGGAGTTTTTATCTATTGCAGGAGGTACAAAAATTGATTTATTCTCCTTGACAGGTAAATTGGGACTCGAGTGGGATGGAATTTGTTTCGAATCTATTTCACTGTTAGTGATTTCAGATTCAAAATGTAACCATTTAGATTTGTTACTTGGTTGACTAAAATTTGAAATTGTATCTCCATGTTTTATGTGATTTGATTCTGAATTGTAAAACTCAGAGTGGTTTTTAGTCCCACTTAAACCAGTTTCTGTTTTTTTATTGTAATTCTTGTCTGTTATTATTTTATGTAAGTTACTATCATTTGTTACAAGAGTTTCCGAATTAGTTTGAATGTTCTCATCAGAATCACTGCCGTTTAAATGTGTTCTTCTATGTTTAGGGTTCTTTTTAAAATGGCCTAAAGTCTTTCGGCGTTTTTTAGGTACTTCCAAAACAACTTCAGTATCATCTAAGTACATCAGGTCATCACTAGGATTTGGTGTAGCAGTTACTTCCTCAGTTTCAACATAATCTGACCATTTACTATTTTTTTCCAACTGTTTGTCGCTCAGATCTAATTTGGTTTGCACTTCTACATGTTCATTGTCACTATAGTCATCACTGATTAGTTTTGACTCATCTAACTCGCCTCTCACTGCATTTAGCTTTTGGACATGCTTTCTGCATTCTAAACCATTACCAAGTCCGTAATGACGTTTTATCGATTGTTTTTCACCACACATTTTACATTGAAATTTATTTGACTTTTTCGTTTGATGTATCTATAAAGGTATAATATAATTAATCAACTTACTATGCTTTAATTTATTGGGCCCTTGGGCAGGTATGCAATAGTTAGTTAGTTAATATTTTTTTTATTTATTATTTTATAAAATCAATTCAATTTCATAGATACTTACTTGAAATACCAAACACTTGTAACATTTTAAAACTTGAAAAACTTGAGGCATCTTTAAAACCCTACCCTCTGACCAATAAGTTTTGCTTAACCTTTAAAAACCTAAAAATAAATGGGTAAATAAGTTTGTATACTTATAAATTATATGAAGGACTTCAATAAAGCTAATTAACAACAAATTCTAATCTTTTAAATACCGGTAACTATCTTTTATATCCGTTATTTAGTACTTCTTTTGAAGCAGTCACTAATAAATAAATGTAAATGTACAATTAACAGTATTAATTAGCTACTGTAATTAACCAAAAATAGATTTTGTTGAAAATTATGTTTGTAATAATATTATGTGCAAGCAGTATGAGTGAAAGGTCATAAATAAATTAAAATAATAGGTAAATAGGTACACCGTATGTCTTGCTATCGTATTTTTTATATTTTATTGAAATGTACTTGAAGTACGAAAAATATCCACTTAGTATTAAATATTTTATAAGATAGAGATGTGTAGGTACTTAAAATTAAACACTTTAAAAAATTATTAAATGTGATCGTAATTACCCGTACACAAAATATTGTCAAACTATGTACAACCGTTTACTGTCATACCGAGCTGACAGTTACCGTTTTTATAGTTAGTGGCTTCGGCACTCATGCTTTTGGCAAAGATACCCATAAAACCCGTTAGCTCGTCACCAACAGTTTTCTTTTTTGGACATATAATATTATCAAGGACATATAATAATATCAAAACGTATGTATATGTAACGATTAATACATTTCTCGGGAGAAATAAACATCGACACTCGAAGTTCTAATTTAATAATTATAAGTTGAGCTCATACGGATTAAGTACATTAAGTACTTACATATATATAGAATAAACTTGGACAGAGGAATAATAAGAAGTTGTAACTCATTAAATTTTATTTCTGAGCCACATTCATCACAGTTTCCGTATATATTTTATTTTACACGTTTGACACATATTATAGTACAATTTGATAGATATACCTATATATTACATAAACGGTTAATACATTCACATAGATAATAACTAAAATAATATCACGTTATCTCGAGTAGATTAAATTAATTAACAACAATTTAAAACAAAACAAAACCAGTGGTAATATTGTAGCACAAGTAAAAACAAATTCTAAGTTCTTTTCATTGAATGCAGTCTGAAAAAATGGGAAGTCGTTCGTCGTTAAAAAAGGTATACTTATGTTAATATTTTTGAAAAATAATATATTGTATTACAAACGAAATTATTTCTCTAGACATGTTTCAATACATAATAAAGTAATAATAATTAGGTACACATTATTGCACAAGATAAAACATTTAGGAATGTTATTAAGGTAGTTACATCAACGTTTATCAATGTAATCTGTAAGACAATAAATAACTAATAAATATCCTTTTCATTGCTAATTTAAATATCCAGTCTCACATCTCATCCTTAAAACTAATCTGAAGATTTTTAGGACAGAATTTTGTTTGCAATTTCAGGAATATTTTAAATATTTGTGTAAACAAGTTTTCTTTAACTAGGTACCTAACTATTCGTACAATGACCATAACGACACTTAGATACAAGATTGATAATTTAATCGGATTTTTTCATATTAAAATAGACCGGTGTAATAAAATGTTGTGATATGAGGTTTGATTTAATCTAAGTACTAATTTGAATTAATTTAATGCGGACGACCGGAATATAAATTAAATTAGTATCTACCTGTAGGTAGTTAACTATTCCTATGTCTTTGGTTACAAGTAGGTAGGTACATATGTCATATTATATTTATTTATTGTTACATTATTATCATATGATCATCACGTAACTAGGTAGTTGAGTACATATATATTATATGAATATATTGGTAGTGACATCGAGAAATAAAATGAACATTTCTGTAATAATTCATTAATATATAACTAACTAATGAATAGAAGACGAACTATTGAAGTTGTTTTCTGTTTAGATACGATAATAGTTAAAATACATCTAGGAAAAAATACATAAAGTATTTACAAGTACTTATATATGGACAAAATTTGGCACCTTAATTTCGATAAAATGATGGCACAATTTATTTACATATACAATTGGCACGAAAATTAGCACTTTACTGGGACCATAGAAACAACTAGGCCATATCTCATTGAGATAAAATTATTTAATTAGTACCTAGGTACCACCGATATTTTATTCACGTTTTACCTTCATAAATTTCTAAATGAGCTCACAATTAACTTTATGTTACATAGTCATACACTCAATGTGTATAGGTAATGTAAGAAATTTTCTTGAAACTTAAAAAAAATGTACAACACGATTTTTATTGTAGACCTAAAATGTTAACGTTGTATAACTTGGGCCTAGTTTAAAAAATCGTTCTACTTACACGATTAAGTAATTAAGATAATATTTAGTTAATGTTAAACAAAATATTCATAGAAATAAAAAATAATTCAAATCCGATCAAATCCTCTTAATTGTTTTTTTTTTTTATAAAAACCCAGATTAATGTTGCGATCGATTTATGCTTTGAGTGTTAATAGACCATATCTTAAATTTAAGTTCTATTAAATAAATAAAAGCCTTCGTCATTTAAAAACGGCGTTAATCGGGTCTTCCTTTAAGGAAATTCTAAATCCACCTTTAACTTTTGTAGGTAATACCTATAATCCCATATAAAACGATTTTTACATCGAATTAATTATTTCTGGAGAAGAAGGCAACATTTTATCCAAAATATCAGGTCTGCAGGTATCTTTTCCATTACAAACCATGAAATCTGACCTACGGACGGACAGAATCCTAAAAAGCCCTCCTCCTTCAAAATAAAAAGTATTTTAGGTAATGGTACTAGGAACTCTTTAAAAGTATGAAGGGCAACGCAAATCTTCACAACGACCAGAAGGAACTTTTCTTCGGAGCTACTCGGCGACCTCAGGTGTTCATCACCGTGGTCCTCCTGGTATACCCTCGGCGGGCAGCGCCACCCGAACCCTGAGCCTCGCACTCCCTCCGAACTCGATCTATAATATCTGCGACCAGCTTTTCCTCGCGCGAACGCTTATCATCCCAATCATCTTTGTTGATTTGCTCCGGAGGTATCGGATCTGGAAATTATAAATTCAAATATGTAGGTATGTAAGTAGCCAAAACGTTTTGAAATTCTCTTGTTTTAAGAGACTCGAATTTTTACTATTTTTATATAAATAAATTATAAATTCCCAAGACTGTATTATTTTAGAGATTTTATATTGAATTTGTTAAATGGTTGTGACTACTACTACCTACTCAAGAGATAGTGAAAAACATGCGTAAGTAACGACTGTAAAGCTGAGTAGCTCTCCGATTAATTAAAATAATAATCCGGCTATTCGCCTCAACGAGTGAAGCGAGGTCCTGAAATGCTCCATGTTGGTCTGGGACTGGGACTTCAAAATAATGTGCTAATTGTGTTCCTTGTCTAGCATGTAGTGAAAGGCGGCTAATGGTATATCGAGTTTTGGGTATGTGATTGTGTAGGCGACGAGCAGATACTTGTTAGGTACTAAGTACTTTTTCACCATTTTCCAGCCCAGTTTTATTTTTGGCTGAATGTGATTTTTGGCTGATTGTGTGTCAAAGGGGCCTGCTGTCCTTTTGAATCTACCTACCTCTTCGGGGATTACGGGCCTGAAGTTACGTTTGTATGTATGTAAATTCAGATATCTATAGATATCTGAATTTATAATAAATCTGTAGAGAGGTCAATTCTGTACATGAAATATATTTTCAAAATAACTATCAAGGGGTGATTAGTGATCGATACTGATGCCAAAAATGTAATCAGTAAAATTTTTGTCTGTCTGTCGGTCTGTCTGTCTGTCTGTCTGTATGTTCCTTATAGAAACAAAAACTACTCGACGGATTTTAACGAAACTTGGTACGATTATTCTTTATACTCCTGGGCAGGTTACAGTATACTTTTCATCACGCTACAATCAATAGGAGCAGATTAGTGAAGGGAAATGTTGGGAAAACGGGAGAAGTTACTCCATTTTTTAAGCTTCCGTCGCGTGTGCAGCCTTAATGGTTAAAGTTACATAGAAATCATGTATGACGGAAATAGTCTTTATAATATTAACTATAAACGCGGGTGACACCGCTGGCACAGCTAGTATGCAATAAAATAAGTGGAGCCAAGCTAAGTAGTAGATGCTTCTTCGACTCACCTACTCTCTGCGTACGATAACCGCGCCGAACCTCCCCTTTCACCACAGTTTGCTTCACGGGCGTATTCTGGTAGTTTGGCACGCTCGTTTTAGGAATAGAGAGCTCAGGATCAGGTTCCTCCTTCAAATCTTGCGGGGCCTGCTGGGACGCGTGTTCCCGCGACATTGCCTCCACTTGCGAGTTGGTTAACACAGGACTGGAGTCCGATAGTATGTCGCTATGCCTGCTGGCTAAATGACCGATGTAACCTATAAAATCAATTGGGTATATTTTAGGTTGCCGTTTCGATTTCTATTAGGTATACCTATCTACCTCAATAGAATAAAAAAATGGTTCTTATATGTATGTTGTCTATTGAACTACTTACAACTGGTTCGTCGTGAATTTTCTTGTTGCAATTTGTTATTTTAATGCTTTACTTAATTGAATAGGTACACGCTTATAACGCAATAACAGAAAAAATATGCGGGTATGGTACAGGGCCATCGATCTATAATTATCAGAAAACAAAAACAGATACCTTTTCTACTCTTGAAGTACACTAGACACTGCTCACATTGGAAAAGTGGAGCCGGATTGAGCGGATGTATCACATGCAGTTTGTATTTATGCCTGTACCAATGCGTTCTACTTTGCAGTATTTCACCACACAGCTTGCAGACGACACTGCCATCATTCCTCATCATATACTCCAATAGATCTTGTCTCGCTTTAGATGGTTCCTTATTATCAGGGGTCCTTGAATCTGTTTCTGACTTAGGACTTATAGCATCTGTTTTCTCTGTTAGAAAATGAACACCAGTCGTTACATCTTGCCTTGTGGTGTCCGTTGTGTTATTCGTCTGTGTTTGTACGCTATTATCAATAGTATTAGGAACATATTGCTCTTGGTTTGAGGAGTCCGATAAAACTTCTAAAGTTATTACGGGCATGCTGGTGTCTCCATCATCTTCATATATGTAGTGGAAGTCTGAAAATTCCGATTTTGCCATTCATTTAACATCATGATCGGTTTTAATAAGTGAATGAGAGATTTAATAGGCTTTTTAATACAGTACCTGATTATTTACTACATAAGACTACACTTGTTTAATCTCTAGTTGTACTTACCTTTATGGAAAAAAGAAAATAAAATACAGGTTTTATATTTTTTCTATTTTATTTGGATTATTACTTGTAGTGTACATATTTTCACAATTATCAATACGACGATGGTAAGATCTTTTTGTTTTATATAATAAAACTAATTTTAATTTTAGTTGCAATAAAAATAAAATTTCGTCTTGTTTACATCAATTTATTGTTAAAGCTTTGATGTTTTCAACGATAATAGTAATTACATGTCTATCATAATATTATATCAGTTAAACTGTGGTAGTAATTTTGTTAATAATTGTTACAATAAAGACTATCAAATATCTAACGGTCTTATTTACTATAAATCATTAAAACGTTCCAGGAAGAGTCGAATTAATTTATCTACTTATATGGCGTCATTTATGTTTTAACTGAATACGTCGACAGGTATTATTATCAAAATAATGCTGTCAAAATTTAAACACAATATTATAATAGTTATAATAAGTAGACAAAGAAAAGTAGAATATAAGTTTATTACTCAATTTAAAGTAAGTCCCTATCATTTTTAACCATTTTGAGTGGCGATACAAAATATAGAATCTTTTTATAATGAAATAATATACTAATATGCACATTACATATTTTAGTATATTCAGTTCCAGTAAACTATTTATTCAATAGAATATAGAAAAAAATCAACACTTGCATATAAAATTGCACTTCAAAATGAATATAAAGTATCTAAGTATAAGAAGCTACGTGCTATTTTAATATCTAGCGATAAATTTTGCAGACTACTCATTTCTGTACAAAACTAAACGTAAAGAGAATTTAAACTCGCCTTCGGTCCTGACAGTTGTAAGCTAAAAAAAATACTTGACTCTATTTTCTCCGAAAAAAAATTAACATTGGTTTGAAAAAGAAATGTGTTTCTTTTAGACGTAGCCCTTAAAGAGCTAGAATTATAAATTTTCATATTGTGCCTAGCTCTTGCAATGAAAATAAAAGTGAATTAGGCATAATCGACATTAAATCTATTTTACAATAGTTTAACAATATAGATAGCAAATGTATTCAAAGATATTTAAGAATATTAATGAAAAAAAAAAATACCTTACTGAAGACACTTAAACATGCAGGTATTTATGTGTCCCTAATACTTATAGTGAAGCTTTTTCATTTTTCAATATATTTGCGCTGCCTTGCAGCTAGAGTGTTTAGAAAAGAAAAAGTAAGAATTATAATAACTCAACAATGAACATGACCGCCAACTTAGTTAGCAACTAATATCACAAAATAAAATACTACAAAAAAAGAAGAAAAACATAGTAATAATAACACTTTACCACTCTGGAAACAAAAGATACCGGCATTCGAATTTGACACCGTAAATTATAAAGAGTAGCGAGTCAAAAAATTACAAAGAAAAAGAAATAGTTCATGAGAAATTTGAACTTGCTTCATCATTCAGTTGTTTGTGCGATCGACTGGCTCTGACGTACCTACTTAAATAAACATCACACTGCGATTGTTAATACCTTCTTGGTGACTAATTAAATCTAAAATGATTCAAATGATACACCACAAAATTATTATATCTACAAAGATGTGATCTATTAAAATCTAATTAACTTAACTTTAACTTCTCCAAACATTGTGCGCTAAATTTTAAAATACAAAAACTCAATTTAACCAATAATATTTAAGTAGATATAATAACTATAAACTATATTTTAATGCTTTGATACTAAATATAAAATTGCTCTTATATACTTAAATATTCTTCCCAAACATGAACTTAGTATTAAAGATGATTAGTAATAATCTTTTCAAACATGAACTTACATTACGTGAACATTAGTCGTAACACTAACAATTATTATTCCCTTATCAATGGAAGAACTGCTGATTTCGTTTTGGTTCTAGATTTAACTAGAACTCGTTCATACCAACTAAATATAAACCCTATACTGAAAAAATAAGAATTGGAGATTGTTTACATACATCATACTATAATATTGTGCTATGGCACTATTAGGTTAAATGTTAACATTTACTGATATTTCTCAAACTATACAACTTATATTTCTTTCGTTAAATTGTATGATATAGGTACAAGTCGTAACAAAGGCTCACTAACATTTTTATCATTAAAATCTAAAATATTTGCTAGGGATAAAAAAGTATTGTCATAATGTTGGTAAAAATATGAAGGTGCTCGATCAGCTGATTAAAATCCTAAAATTGAGAAGACAGATAAATGTAATACAGTCTTTGGTTGTCATCTTGCGGTAAGTGATAACTAAATGAAGAGTAAGCAGTAGGTACTGCTCAGCGGAAGTGTCCCAAATGATTATGACATTATTACAATATAGAATTGTTATCGGAAGGCACTTTTCAGACTTGTACAGCACCTTATAAGTCTACAAATTCAATATTCATTAAAATTTAACACGCTGCAATTATTGCGTAACTGGCCTCGATTATAAAATGTATATTTATTGTCTATTATTTGCACAACCATACTTTAAACAGTATAACATATGAACTCTAATTATGTAACAAACGTTAGATATTAAATGCATAACAGTATCATTGGAAATATATAATACGTACAGTATAAAAACGTACATGAAAATTTCTCTCCAAAAATAGAACAAATACTACTATGAAATCCGAATCTTCATATAGAATTCTATAATAACACTAACAAAGAAGGAAAACTTTTAGGCGTACTAAAAGGCACTTTATATTATAAAAAGTTCGTGTGGAATTAATAATACTTAGTACCGAATTTGTCACTTGAGAGTCAGACTTGTGCGGGATCAGGCGAGGAGTGCGACGGCGTGGACCCGTGTGGGGAGCCGGATCCCATCGCGTCTATCTTCAGCGCAGATGGAAGTTGTGCCTCCATCCCCGGTAACATAAAAAACGCATTTGGCGTGTACACACAATCCTTGGGCACGTAACAATCGTGCGTCGTCTTCATGTGGTTCTTCATTTTGTCTGGCCTGGAAAATTCCTTACAACAAACGGGACACGGAAACACTTTCCTCTGCTGCCCCTCGTGGTAAAGGAACGCGTGCCTCTGGAATGAATATTTATTTTTAAACGTCTTCTGTATGTTTTCTTTCGCACACTCCGTGCACTGGTACACTCCTTCGTTCACCGAGGCGTATCTGAAGAGATTGAGCCCTCTGACCGACATTTCAGTTAATTGCTCGGCAGGGTCATTGGAGGCTGAATTAGCTCTTCTTCTTATCCGCCTTCTGATTGCTGGCCTTTGCATTTGATTCCCTTGTACCGTGTTATTGTTTATTGAGTCATTCTGGTATTCGTTCGAAGTGGATGCCTGTGTTGCTGGGTTGACCCGGATTTTTCCTTGACCGTCATGAGAAGGTGATTGCGCATATTTTGTATCCTTATTCTCAGAATCAGGAGAACCGCGTCCTGTAAAAATTATGTAATCATATTAAGATTGCTCATTCGAATAAAAGATGTGCAAGTGCCTACTATGTGAAAGACTAGCACTACAAAATAAATTATGAAGGAACAGGGTTAAATCAAAAACAAATAGCTTGGTGAAAAAAAAACAAACAGCGAAAATATATTAACCTTTATTTGTTCAAATCGAATGACGAAATGATTACATTATAATGAAGAAAAAAAGACAAAATCTACACGGACAAGGTATAATATAATATTTAAGATTTAATATTTGCTCAAAGAAATAAAAGTAAAGTTAGACAGTAGTAAAGATAGCACCTTGTATAACTTGTTGACTATGCAAAATTGCGTGTCACGTATTTATACATTTGTCCGTGTAGTATGTTTAAAAATAAATAGTAATGATCTTGAAACAAAAGATAATTTTCAAAATAAAAACAATATTAATTTGGGTTCTATTGAAACGAAATACACTACTAATACAACTGACAACACCTTGGCGTGCTCATTTGTGGGTAATATATAATGAGATTTGAACAAGTAACTGTAGCAAAGTTAAACTGCTTAATTAAACTATTTAACCTAATCATAATTTATTAATTAAATAATAAATTAAAAAATAAAATAACAAAAAAGAACAGATTTCACTATGACATAATAGGACTCAAGTGTTTGCATTTGGAACTATTTCGGCAAGTTCAGTAGTAGGTACATCATTACAAAAATAACACTTCAGTTAACTTAGCTCTTAAGATCACAAAAGGTGGGTTTCATAGTTTGAAATAGTCGCATTATATTGCAAAGTATTGCAGTACTGAATATAGTTCAGTGCAAAAACTTAGCTGCCTTATTTATTCGAAAATAGGAAACAAAACACATTCAGATGCAACTGAATAGAAAAAAATCAATAGCCTCGTAATATTATCATTTGGATACTTCATATTGCATTTAAATGTTGGATTTAAAAATAAAAATACAAAAGCAAACAATTTGTACTGGACCAAAATACTTTGTTCATCGCATAGCATCAATTTGAGCAACATAGAAAGCATAAAATTATCAAATTTATCTAGCTCTAACCACACCATCTACTAAACGGAGAGTAGTATCGTAGGATAACATACCTGATCAGTCCTCTCTTCGTGACTAATAAAGATTCTATAGTTTAGAAAATTCACTCGATTGTTAACAACACTATTTATGTCTATTATTATAAATAACTTATCTTTTAAACTATTCTTTACTAATAACCCGTGTTGTTACTTTGCTACGATTATAAATTAAATTAAATTTATATTGTTTTAAGAAAACATAAGCTTTCGTCATCGTTGCTATGAATATCACCAGTGATAAGTAATATACAACTATAAGGTGCAACTATTCGATTAATCATAATATTTATATCAATAATGTCGATAAAATAGTTGCTGGCAAGTCAATCAGTTTTCATTTTATTCATCCTTAAATTTATTCTTATAATTACACTTATTCAATTTAGAGAGTGATTGAACAATAGACATTCAGTTTAGGAATTTTAACCATAAGTACATTACAGAAAAACAGAATATACAACACATTATATAAAGTCACAAACACAAATAAAATGGGTGTAAAATTAATACAACAAAACAAAAATATAATTGATATAAATTGAAAAAAATGATGTTTTGCTGTAACTTTTATTATTTTCTTTAAAGATTCTAAAAATAGTAATTAACACCTTATTGTATACCAATGTATCTTTCATTTTAACAAATAGGTAATTCTATATCGTGTAACTTTCAATTCTAAATGTATCTAAACATTACTCTTTGCATTTACTATTGTCTAAGTGCATATAACAAAAAATATGGATTTACTTAACATTTGGCTAGACTATTATATATCGCAAGTTGTGTGAAGTTAATCCATATAATATATCACTTAATCATATCTATTTGCAAGTTTCGACAAAATCTATGAGAGCATTTCCTTTTTTCAGTGAATTTCTGAACTTTTAGATTACTCTTTATTAATTATTCCCTATTATACACAGGACACTAAACTTTAAATAACCAACACAAAATAAAGTTACAATTCCTAATAAAATAAAACGTAACATTTTGCTTAGACAAATGTAAGTACATTATTTGCTATCGAGTGATGCCCTTAAATTATAAACCCTATAAAAAGTCTTAAAATAATTTTATAAAATGAATGTTTACGAAACAAGTTTATTTAAAACATTGCACATTTCATTGAAAATAAGCCATGGCTATAAATATATATCATATTGGGATAAATCATTAAATCAATATATCGATTTCCAGTATTAAAAAATAAGATTGCGAAGAATTTGCTCAGAAATTCTCTGAAAAAAGATATTGGTGTAGTGTATTAATTTGTACCTAAATCATTATCAGTATGAGTAATTCCTTAATTTGTTATAAATAATATTTAAACACGATTTTTATCCAACAACAGTGTACAGAAATGTAGGTACACATAATCTATATTTTCTCATTATAAACTCTGTATCTATATAATGTGTCTTTATTGCTTAAAAGTGTGACAGCCCGTAGGTTATAGATAGATTTTAAATAAATTGTTTTTAAAATGCGTCTCTATAGGTACTTCTGTTAATTTAAAAAATAATAATATATTTATTTCTGCACAGTAGGTATCTAAATTATTTTAGGAAGTCCCACTATTTTATTATTATTTAGATACTCATTTTAATATTGATGATAAAACAAGAAATCTTAATATATAAATGTGAAATATTTAAACATAACAATGTCAACAAACAATATAATATTATGTATATTAAAGGGACAATCCATTTTAGTCACATCAAATGTGACGTTTTCTTAAGTATAATTTAGCACCAATAGATGATATAACATTCAATAAATAATATTCAATTGATATAATTATATATTAAATATGTCAATTCATAAAAGCAATAGACCATTTCTGACATTTATTTTTATATAGATTGATGATTACTAATAAATCGGAGGAGTTTAAGTAGAAACAAATATAATTTTGAATGAGTTAGCTTAGGCACTGGCTAAATTGACTATAATGAGTAATAGATCCATGAAACTTCCCACAATAGCCTCGCATTAATTAAGTCTAAGTTTTCCCCTTTTAAGTACCTATCAATGTCCAAGGTAAATTTCATATAAAGATTATGAAAGTTAGGTACAATAAATTCGTTTTTTATGAATTTATACAGTCTTAATATTGATTATTATCAAGACCTAATTGCCTCGAAAGTCACAGGTATTTTTTTATTCTTTTCATAAAACATTTACAATTGTTTCAATTTTCCAAATAAAATGGGAAACATGAGATGATGTTCTTATTAATAAATTACAAATTTTATATTTAACTACTTGGGCCTAAAAGGTTTCTATATTCCTAAGGAAGCTTCTTAAAGTAGATGTAAACTCTGAATAATGAAAATAAATAATACATAACATTCTTTGACATTTCTTATTAATCTAGTAGTAGTCGATAAATATATAACTTATTAATATACAAGTAAAGGCACACTAATAGGCAAGCGTTCCCTGGACCTACATTTATGTTGGAAAGATTTGGTGTTTGGGTCAACAACGTAATGTATTGAATGAAGTACAACTACTAAATTAGTTTCATACACTCGCATTATATATCATTTTAAGTTTCATCAAACAATTTAATGAAGAGTTGTGTCACTATCTATATATGGAAGACTACTTTTGCCTCTAAATTTAACTAAATAATTTATAAGTACCATTCCTTATTTCATAATTAAGGCATTTTGATTTCTACTAAAATAGAATATACAAATCATCTCATGATTCCAGATATTTATAATCATCTTTCAAAGCACCTTGCTAAGATCACTTTTACAACAACACTGTTGTATCATTTTATATTTACATTTATTAAATTGTCAACATTTATAACATTTGTTATATTTTATATAGTGTACAATTGTGTACAATTCTGCTAATCGCCTGATATACAGGCAGATATTTATTAATATACGCAGAATCAAAACATGTAACATGATATATATAACATAATATATATTAAGAAAGTAGGTAGTGACATTATATTTTGAATCTGTAAAACTCTAGGTAATATTGTCTTTGACAGATACTCATTAGGTTTTATATTATTTATGCATAATTCATTCGAGAAATAATAGTTGAAAGAAAATATTGAATTTTAATATCTTAATGACAGGTAAGTAAGTATTGAAATAGTAATAATTAGTGTTCTAAATATTAACTGTCACGATGGTTTGGGGCTCTGTGTAAATATACAGGAACTGAACGTTTATTTAAGTCTATGCTACTATTTCGCTGTTATGAGATTTTAAAAGCTACCCTATTAAAGATTTTTCTACATAAAAGATGTATACAGACGAGTATCGCAAATTAAATCACTGTATGTAACTCATATATAAATAATATATAGGTCGGTTGTATATTTTCTAATATACAAGACGGATAGCTGCCTGGATGTATATATGTGTATATTTTCACTACATATTTAAGACGATAGTTTTATTTTACGATACTTGTCAATCATGTGGTAGTTTGTTATTTAAATACATACTTGAATAGCATAACATTTACAACCAAATATTTCAACATTGATAAAATATTTAAAATTAATCTTAACAATTCTAGAAAATATAATCATAGCCTGTGTTGAGTTTTACTTCGAAGAAGTTATTCACCATTACAACTAAGATCACTAATAAGGCAAGTTAAATGAAAATGCATTTTACACCACTACACAACGGCCACTTGATAAATATCTTTTTGTAGTGTTGAGAAGCCTCTTTAGCAATATATATGGATAGTCGATACTGGTTTCAGTAGCGTGGTCTCAACTTACGATTTACAAAAAGAATATGCCATTGTTTAATTCGTAAATAACTACTAACTTATTAATAACTAATTCAGTTCAATGAGAATTGTATGTAATTTAAATATTCAGCACAATAAATAGTAATCAAATATACTACTTTGATTTATTAATCACCATGAGTAGTTACTTTGTACCCTGAAAATTTTGTAAGTAATAAAATTAAGTAACAAGTAAGTGCAAAATAACAAGTAAATTATAGAAAAATTTAAATCTCTTTTAAAGTCAGCACTCTGAGAAACAAATGGAACAAACATAAATAATAGATAAATATAACAACAAACGATATCTTTTAATATCAACAAACTTATTGATATAATCTTGTAACTTAGAGCTCCAATGCTTACTCAATTGCAAATCTACAATTTACCCACTATTTAGAAATAATCGAGTTTAAATGTAGGAGTAATCCTACGTCTTCATATAATCAGATCTTTATAACGTCCGTCCTTAGATTATTGAGTATATTGATTTATGTCAATTAGGACTCTTGCTTTGCCATTTGCTCGTTGGCATTTGGTTGATTTTTGTGTATTATTTTTAGATGTGCAATCATGTTATCTTTTCGCGTAAATTCTTTGAAACATATGGGACAAGGAAAGACTTTCACATCCTTCTTGTGAGATGTCACATAATGTCGACAGAAGTTACTGATGTGGGTGTACACTCGCGCGCATATTTTACACCTGAATACATTTTCGCCTTCCTTAATGCAATAATCCCTTACTGACTCATTGGTTTCCTCGTGGTAGTTACCCACGTTGCCTATATTATTTTTCCTAATTGGCGATGGAAATATACGATGTTCCCAATTTGTTTGTGATAAGTCGGAAACTTCGTTATTAGCCAAGTTCAGGTTATTTTGTTCCAATTCGGCAGCAAACAGCTGTGTGGCAAGAGCCGGCATGAGTACGGTTTCTGGTGGGTATTTATCGAAAGTATTAAGCGCGGGA
The DNA here is from genome assembly GCA_951394215.1 of Glyphodes perspectalis. Classification (NCBI taxonomy): domain Eukaryota; kingdom Metazoa; phylum Arthropoda; class Insecta; order Lepidoptera; family Crambidae; genus Glyphodes; species Glyphodes perspectalis. The sequence goes on from OX596201.1 coordinate 7,395,673, forward strand.
TTTAAGTTAGAAAGACCAGACAGCTGATTGAATAAGTTTCGGGCTCTAATTTTTGACATTTGGGGTAGCAATTTTTTACTATTCTTTGGCTTCAAGTTACGACCTAGTCTGTTTTTGTCATCTATATCTTTGATTGGGCCATCCTGAGAGTTAGAGTTTTCACGGCTCCTGTCGGGATTGTATTTGTATTCTATAGGTTCATTGTACCCGTCGGTAATGTCGGCTGTAGGTTCCTGCTTAATAGATCCATTTTCAATAGACAAAACTGGTCCGTTAGTTGGATAGTTTTGTAGTGATTCCTCTTTTGATGGTTTATCGGGATCTGAAATGTAAAATTTCAGGTCTCAATTTACGCATTGGAATTTTTGTTTTTATTATTTGAAAATGATTATTAAGTTTGGAAATATTTTAGCATTTGAATTTCGTGGTCCATGTGGTCCATGGTGGATGACTTTGAAGACGTGTTTTGTTAAATCATTTTTAATCTCTAAAATATTTCCAATTGCTTTTGTGAAGGAAAGCTATTGGGAATAAGCCTTGTTTGTTTTCCCTTTTCTTATTTTAAATAAAATATCTTTGAAAAGAAGCTTTAGTAGAAAGAAATTATTACTCAAACCATAAAGGACCACACCGAATATGCCCCTGGCCATTCCTCTAATAGCTCTCCCCGAAAGCAGAAAAGCAAGCAATAGTTATTGTTGATTTATAGAAGAAATAAGCGTCTGTTACTCGAATATGACAAAAATAATTTTATAGATTTATCACTTACCCCTTTTGAATAAACTTTAAATATCATAAATAAGAACGTAATACGTATTCAATATACACTTCACTTATTCACTTAAATCGTAAGTCCTAACATCAAAGCTTATATCCCATTAGCTTTTCCCTTATTTATATTCTTAATCAATTTTACTTCATCAAAACGGTGTTAGATCTTTGGAAAGGAAAATTAATCATATATTTACAAAAGATAAGCAAATATCAAATATCTTCAGACATCCTCATCCGTATAGTACCTATATTTTACAAAATACTAATTTACAAATTCTAAAGATTCCGTTCTATTGTTGAAATGTTTTATTATGAATGTAGAAGTTTGTTTTTTTAATTACCTGTAAACCAATTAAATATGTTATTATTACTAAATTTGAATGGTCTATTATTTTAGCATACCTGCAGATTCAGAGTCTTTGCCGGCCGGGGCTTCGGTCGACTGGGCATCATCGCCCTCGTCGATCAGTAGTGCCTCGCCTGCTTCCTCGCCGCCTGAAGTCGCACCTTCATCAGTATTGTTAAAACCATCCATGGACATCTTTACTTCTAGCATCTCGGGTGATCCTCGTATCAATTGGTCGCCAGGTCTATTGGAAGAGGCATGTGAAGCCGATTCCGGTATAAACTCACCAGGCGGACTCGCTGCTGTGTTTAAAGCGTCGCTGGAACTCCCACTTAGTTTTCTAGGCCGACCTCTTTTTCTCTTCGGTTGCATTAAGGCGTTGCCCAATAGAGGCATTAGTAAATTCGGGGGTGCGCCACCACTGGGCATTCCAGACGCTGGTCTTTTTTGATGCATGTAAGGGTGTATTCTGTGAAGTTGCGGTGGAGGCGTATGCGCGGTCGTATTTGTTTGTTGGTGCTGAATTAATGAGTTTGTGAGAGCCGGTATATCACATTTCTCCTCATTCACTTCTGTGAGGCCTTTTATTCTCAAACTCTCGGCAACTTTTAAGAACGCCGTTAAGCGTTCTTGGTCAACGCTCACTTCGCCCCTATACATGAAGTCCAATAAGCTCTTCATGTCCGAATACGGCACATCTTTTAGTATAACGATTGGATGTTTTTCTTGATGATTGACAAACAAGGCCTGGAAGTAGGGGCTACAAGCTGATAAAACCATTTTATGTGCTTTAAGCAACTGGCCATCCACAGCTAAAGTAACATCAGTGAACGTTTCTGCGTGTAATAACTGATCAAATACAGATAACATATTCGACTGATGGTTGTTCCATCTCAAACAAAATCTTTGTGTCGCCATCTTTGCTTTTATACGTTTCCTTCTTTGGAAGATTATGATCTTTACCAGTCAGGGCTTAAAAGCTAATATACCAACAACTTCTCAATGTATACATAAGTATTCTCTCTTGTTCCATGAACAATACAATAAAACTTCAACAATAGATAATGTTTACTTTTTAAAAGCCATTTTCAATTTGCATGTTTCATAGTGTTAGTGCATTTTGTGTGATGGGCGCGGGGATTCTGGAAATAAATAAAACACGACATGTAAAACATATAATTTAGACAATGTCAAAGATGTAATCTATAAATATTAGGACCTCGATGAAAATTTACAAAATATCTTTGATTGGACCAGTCATATCATAAATTATCAAGTCAGAAAAGTTGTCGCCTTTTAGAAACAATTTGATATTCGGAATCAATGCTGTATCTATCATAATTAGCATTAACATTATGTGAATAAGATGAATCATATTTTGCAAGATCCCGACAAACAAGAAAATACCATTACTTATTATCTGTTTTGCAATAATAATATGCAAATATGATTATGTAATACTATATTTTTGTTGGTGGTCCAAACAATAATTTATAATGTTCTAAACACTGCCTGTTCTAACTGGCGCGAGTTAAAATTACAAAATTTTTATTCATTTATAAATTCGTATAGGACTTCCAGTTTTCTGGTAGTGTATTAGTCCGGATATGATATGATCATCGATCATCTGTATAAGGGTTTGCAGTGATCAGATGGTAATTGTTTGTATGTAATACATGATTTTAGTCGACTAGCATTACTGTCAAAGTGAAACCTGGCTAGTCAAAATGTTCAAAAGAAATTTAATAAAAAACAAGACTTATTCCTAATAAGTAGGTATATCTTATTTGCAATAATGACATTTGCTGAGTTATATGATAGAATCAAGATGTTTTTTCAGTTAAAACAGAAAGTAGATAGGTAGTTCTGATTTCTCGACTTTCATGTCAGTCACTATGTGATTACAACATTAGAGCGATATAGCGTCTTGCAACTTGCAATTCTGTCACGCTATTATCCTCCGAGCGAATTCACGCGATATGATACGAGAGCATACCAAATGAATTACCGTTGAACATAATTAAAAATACATAAAAGCAGTCATATGTTAATCTAATTATCTTAATTAGTCAATATAATCGAATCTTTTATTAGAAATAGACATAAATCTTTCGTTATAATGTGTGGTAACAAATACCTCTAACTAGTTCGTATGTATTTAAGTCTTGTACATATGTAAGTAGGTAGGTTATGTTTTATAAGGCTAAAAAATGCAGTAGCTGAATAGGGATATTGACTTTTAAAAAACACTTTATAGATTTTGTATGGGCTTGTCAATATATGACGTCGCTAGTTTGTATAGTCAACTGACTAAATATTAAGCAGTTTATGTAAAATTTAAAATCGTAGACTCAATATAATTGAAAATCAATAAGGTTTTACAACATACTACGATACTTTCTTTTACGGCATTGATATTACAAAATTAAATATACATAAATGGTGTCAACGTCCCAATTATGACGTGTAAATAGTTTTAATACTTATTACGCGTTATTATTATGGTAATTACTAATTAGACTGTCAAATTTATAATAGCGCTTGACCTACGGACTAGTAAAAAAAGAAGGAATCCGCGCCACTAACTACATATTGAAGCTTCTCAGGTGCTCCACCCTGACACGCAACTTACGTCACACATTGACATAATAAGTGCTCCACATGACAGATATCCGATATCTGGTATCCATATGTATCTCACTTACACATGCATAAACGTGGCATCATACTATGATAGCGTGGAGTCCTTCTTTTTCTACTAGTCCGTGGCTTGACCTAAATAATTTACCCACCCGCTTTCTTTAACATCAAACTTTAAATAAAAGACGCTAATATTTTAGCTGCAATTAATATTCAATCACGAATGTCTTCAAATTCTTTCAAATATTTTATTGTATTTTGTACTATCTTGCCAATAATGAATACGTTGTAATATTTAAAACATTATTATTTAGTATTGATAGTTGTCCGTAACCCGTCGGCTTTCATTTCCAGGATGTAAACATAGATGGCGCTATGTGCACCGTCAACCACTGGCTATGCGGCTAAGCCCATGTGATCAGCGACCAAATACAATGGGCCGGGCTTATAATCTTTCCTGTGTTTTGTTATGCTTCATATCATATAATTAATCAGTCTTAAAAAGTTTGAGTGTCAGTGACGCTATGTTTGCAAATAGGTTTGTAAATTTATTTTATATAAGTTTTATCCTGTAACACAGGTATTACAGGATAAAACTTCAGTGAATGACGTTGGTCGAATTAAATCCACGTTTAATTTATACCTTCCACTTCCTGATTTAATTACAATATGATTGTGAGTTGTTTGTGAGAACATTTAAGATAAATGTTAAATATTTAATCGAGTAGTATTATTTGTATTAAGTAAAACAAGGTTATGATCCTAACAAATTAAAATACCACAAAATGGTTTTTGGCGCGCACGGGTCACACTCAGTATTTGTAAAATATGAAAGATAAGTAATAAACAAAATCAGAAGTGAATTTTATTAATAAATTAATTTTTAACGAAGGTAGGTAAAAAGTCCTTATTTTAATAAGTATTTTCTCACTATTTCCCAATGAATCCCTTTTTATGGAATTATGAAGCTATCACAGGGAGATTTATTTTCATTCAAAATATTTTATATAACTAAAATTATCACAGCTTGTCATGTTATCTTCTTTAAAAAAAAAAAATTAAGTACAGTAAAAATTCATTAGTTTCACGTCCAAAAAGTTTTTACTGGTTTCAGTGAACGAGTCCAAAACCTAATTTAATCAAGGTTAAAAAAATCGAGGGCGCCTCTAGCGGCGGGAGGCAAATCTGTGCAGCGGCGAGCGCACTGCAGTAGGATAGCATCCATGCAAGCGATGCCGATACGATGTATAGGTATGTTCACATGACATTGGACGAGCTGTTTCAAAATAAAACAATTTTCCCCCTGGCGACAACATATCGACGCAAAAAAAATGTTTTGCCCGCCGTCTCGAATCCAATAGGACTCCAATAAGAATCGTCCAAACCATATTTTTTCATAAAACACAATTATTCTCGTCACATTCACAGGTACTGACTGCTGACCACTAACGTTATCGCGGTATAAACGGGCGCTCAAATTATTACTACGCACCCAGTGGAGCGCGTTACATTACGTCATCACAATGGCATTATTACCGACGATATCCACATTAATTCGGCCGATACGTCGAGATAAGCACGGTTTCAGTATAATTATATCACTGCACTAACATAATAGAACATACCACACGTATCTGCACCACAATCAACTCGACCCTTTTATGGGAATGAGGTTCAGCCCTTCCGCCATAGTCCGAGTCCGCGTTAACGTCGCACCCCGCTCACCCGACGACTGACGGCCGGCAGCCCGCAACCCCGCGCGGCGAACGCCGACTCGCTCCGCGACTCGAATATCTCTCACAAAAAAATACGCCGTCATCATCGAAATGGCGGCAGCGGATATATTCAGCGCAGGGTGCACGGTAAAATATTGATTTATTGAAATTTATTGATTCCCTCTTTTGAAACAGACGTTGCCCCAGGTTCGCGCTGAAATTCAAACGATCCTGTTGGCGGGGTGCATTATGATTTTGTCTATGATTTTATTGGAGTTACCTAACCCTCGTCTCTTAATAAGTCGGTACCTACACAGCTATGTGATAAGAGTTTGTTTTTATCTAAGTTTGAAATAGGTACTTGATAAAGATGGGGGTGAGACCGGCAAGATAATATGACAGTCGTGACGAATGCGTAACAATTTCGGTCTATTTTAATCGGCCAATCGCATCTGTTGATATTTTACAGCAAGATCCTCGCAGTCCACGGCGGAGCGGTAATAATAAAAACGTGATTAACTTGAGTTAGGTGTTCGCAAAGTACTTTAGACTAAATAAAATTGTGATGCAGCTATCTGGCTGTAATTAAAATCGTTTGGCGCTCCCACCGCCGCTGGAATGATCTGGAAAGTTTCGAGAGCGTCATTATCGACCTACCTTGACATGGATGTATTGAAGGGATGAGTTTTCCACGTGAAAATCATCAATCCATTCGTGTTGTCGCCATGTCAGCAGCGTGCTCTGTCTCTGTTGCGCGCGGGCGGGGTTGGTAGGACGCCGTGCGCGGCGAGCGCCGCCGGAGATCGCCGATTGCCTCCACTTTTCGCAACCGAGTCCACCCGAGTCCGCACGGAAAATAGAACGCGGGGCGCACTCGTATTTTTTTACATTTACAAAAAATAACACTTCAAACCAGCACACCAGTATTTAATTATAATTCAATCCAGATTTATTTGTTTTTAAACTTTATATTTTTCATAATCACTCCCTTAATTTTCAGTTACTTACAAAACAAAGTTCGAAAGGATTTCAGGATGCGAACGAAAAATCCGCGCGCGATGTGTGACTCGGAAGTGTTTTTAATAAAAATGGCCTGCTGCCTCGGCGGGAGGAGTGGCAATGGGCAATGAGGTCGGTACCCTCTCTCTGGCACCCGCGCGTGCCCCTCCCTGCCGCTTCACTCCGGCACAGGGTTAGAAAGTTTCAAAAGTGAATCGAGGAAAACGTCGTGCTGGATACGTCCTGGGTGTTAATGCGTGCGACTGGATTGGGATACTCCCGAGATGATGACGCGTTTAACTCAACCCTTAGTACATACTTAGATACCTATGAACCTATGTTAAAGTTTTACTTTGTTAAAAACTTTAACATTAACTTTATTGATAGGCGATTTCGTCATTGCTCTAAGATAAATCCAACGCTTCTTTTAAAAGGGTTGTTGTCGATTTGATTACTTACGTAAAGCGTAATGAATCATAAAGATTGATAGCTATGCGGTCGGCACACGGATTTTGATATTTACAGGACTGTCAAGGTGAAGTTAATATCAAGAATAACTTATTCACCTTCGGATAACCTTTTTCATGCTTATATACAAAATAATATATTATATTTTAAAACGATATGTGTTTACCAATCCTCACTATGAAACCTTATCAGCTTTTTCATATAGGTAAGTAATTAAGTAATGCATAAGCTTGAATCATAATATGTACCTATCTTTTCTACCAAAATGTTTAATCATTTCGTCAGTATTATAAACATCATCGCTTAGGTATACTTACAAAAAAAATTAAGCTTTATTCATGTTTATACCAGATTCAAGTTGCTCTTTATATAGTGTCAATGTTTATTTTAAATTTTATTACCTATAAATAGGTAATGAAGAAACTTAATCTCTGTAGCAGTTTTTACTAATACCCTAGTAAATTAAGAGGATATCGACAGTGTTGACATGTATTGTAACCTAGGTGCAAAATACAAGTTTATTCCCATTTCCTGTTTTGGCGATAAAAAGCCAATTTTCACTATATACCTACTAAAATTTTAACGTATGTAAAATGCCTGTATTAATTAAAGGATAACTTTTGCTTTGCAATGGGATAAATGAGTTAAAAATAACATAACAATAACAATAGATAGCAAACTCTTATAGGTATCTACATATTTTAATAACTGGAATATTCTCACTGAATGTATCAATTAGGAATCGTTAGTTTTTGGTGTAATTTATTAATGGCTGTGGTCATCAATGATTTTGATGTTCGATACGAAATATTTTGTGTTGTCCTGATTTAGTGTAATTGCACAATTATACCTTTAATTATGTAATCATCTACTATTATTGCTTAAATGCCAAACTACATTACTTCAACCATTCTCTCCTAACAAATAAATGACGTCACTTAATCTGCATAAGTAGGTACTCCCATAATTTACATTAATAAACAAATGATGTCACTTAATAATGGAAAAGCCCAGAAATCCTGTAAAATTGTCACAATTTATAATACTTATTAAAAAATTAAGTAGGTAAGTTGTCCTAGTTGAAAGAATGTGTCAACTGTGTTCCTTGCCTTACCTACATATGTCGTAAAAGGGGACTAAGTGTTTTGGGTATGCGATTATGTAGGCGACAAGCTAGCCACTTGTCACTACTTTTTCACAATTTTCCATCTAACCCAGCCCTGTTTTATTTTTGGGTGAATGTAGTAAAGGTGGCTTGCTGCCCCTTTGACTCTGCCAACCCCTTCGGGGATTACGGGCGTTTTGTTATAAAAAAAAAAGGTTTTATGTAAGTAGTGTTAATTTGATAAGCATATTACCAGAAACATAAAATTTAACTTTATCCTTACTTTCTTGGACAAGTTACCTTTAGTGGTACAAAATCTAGTTGCTTCTTGTGGAGCCTTGTTGTTTCTAAGTGTCGCTGTTTATAATTTAATAACATAATAGTTTGTGTAAAGTACCGAAGTTCCCAACTTTATCATAGCGTTATTCCGTGGCATAAATGATAAACAAGATTTTTAAACAGAAAAAAATCGAACGTGAATAAAATTATTCAAGTACCTACTGTGTAACTTCAAAAATTATTTTGATAATATCCTAAATATTATTGTAGATTATATACTTACGCGAAGCATCAGAAGACACGCAATTTTTCTAACAGTACTAATTTATAAATTCAATTTACAATTTCAATTGTCAATTGAATTAGACAAATCAGTCAGTGATCACAGGTCAGCTCATAGATTTAGTAATTCTAAATCTATGGGTCAGCTACTTGGCGTATCAAACTTTAGTAGACTGTAGGTACTGGAAACGCATACTAAGATTTGATATTTATACTATCTGATAAATCTAATAAAGTTCATAATATAGATGAATCTTAATCGGTCTAATAACGATCATATTTTTTTATTCGGTAATTTTCAAAAATGTTTATATTTATTCCAAGTAAAAAATTTAGAACTTACATGTTATTTACCTATAGTTAACTAACAACGACTATGACCTGTTTTGATATCTACTTACTTTTAGTGACATCAATGATTTCATTAGTTCGTTATTGCGGTAATGATTAATATGAATAGGTCTATATATAACTAATTTGATCTGATGATTTAGTGTTACACACTAAATAATAAATTTACGTACGATGCAGTTCAAAGGCCGGCAGGGGCAAATATACCTATAATGGACATAGTTTTTGTATTCAAATCATAGACGTTTACAAACGTTATCCGTTCCCTATAATCTATAGAAGGAGTTTAGTTACCTAATAGTCTGGATGCAAGGCTCCAAACATTAAGACCACCATGAAGCCAGTAACATGCGACCACGAATATGCTTAGTTAATAGCAACGAAATTGTTAAGGTTGTCTGAACAATTCCTTGCTTTATATTTAACTTTTCGATATTTAACTTTTTTCATCGATATCTTTTGGCAAATTTTCATTGTTTGCCTAACCCAGTGCGATAAGCTGGCCTGGTGCTAGTCGTTATCAGGGCACTCCCACCCTGCTCGTCAGATGAGCACCAGACCTGTCGTGGTGTCGGCTATCAATCAGCCTTATCACATATACGGATTTATCTCGTGTTTTATCCTGCTTGTGATTTTTGACAGGCTAAATGTCAAATAAGAACATATCGACCTCCCTGTGGAATTGAATGCTTGTGGAAATAAAATCAAATTTTTGTATATTAATCTCAGTATGTACGAACGAAGTGTTTGGTAATTTCTCCCGGACAATCGTAAGGCAAATACCTAATCAATATGTAGGTATAATATACCAAAAAAATACATATATTGGATAGGTATAAGCAGTAAGCACTTTCAACTATTTTTAGCCAAAAAAAGAAAGTTGAGTGAGGTTAAATGGAAAATCGTGAAAGAATATTGGCAAGTGTCTAGCTCGTCGCCTACACGATCAAAAACCCTACACTCAATACACCTTAGGCAAGGATCGTCTTTTAGGCAAGGAACACATCTCATCAACTGTATGAAATCTTAAAATGAGTAATATGAAGTACGGTATTGCAATTTTTAGGCGCATACCGTAACATAAACTTACTTCTCCGACCGATATGGAGTAAGTGGCCGGGGTACCTTTAACTTTAATACTTCGCGCCAAAATATTTATATAAAACAATTTGTACCCACCTTTTAAAAATTAAAAAACAGTCACAATCGACAGTCGCTATAGTCTCTCACTCACAACACAGCTCGAAGCAATATAGTCAATATTTAACAATTTCGTCCTCGTATTTGTGCACGTCTATACTGCATATTACCCACCCTATTAATGAAATCACAACAGATATTTAGCACATGGATAGGTAAATCAATATGGCTAGATTTAGGTCATTGGGCCAGTACTAACCTCACCCCGCAGGATGACGCCATTGACGAATAATTCAATAGTATTGCAGCTTTTGGCAAGGAAACCGTCAACGATCGTTTTCCATAAGTACTCGTAATTATTATTGGTTAAACAATACTTTAACCAATGTTGTATTTTGGCATAGTTTTTTCACCGATTAGATTAATGCTGCAACTTGAAAATATAACGATTTATAAATCGGTTTTTATTTTTACATTTGTTCAACTAAATAGATCAACAAATAGTAATAGTAACAGCTGGTTTTGGACTTTAAAATGCCATTTGAATGAGAGTAAATCTGTATGTTTCTTTTTGAGGCATATTTCCCGACTCTAATTTATTCTTGTGTATCAAATATACCACAGTAAGCTTGGTTTTGCAGTTCTACAGTAAAAGAGGAAAAATTATAAGGTTTTCGTGTACAAATGCCGATTTTATAACTGCCTATTATTTTAAAACGATCATATTGCACTTCAAAAGACGTCATTCATATCTCTTCTAAATACATACATGCGTTTCGCGCATTCCTTCCGATTGCACATTGCGCGATCCTGATAATGAGGGCACGTTAGATATTTAGCACCTGGATGAATCGATAGGCCGGGAGCGGGCTATAACTCAGCCGACCTGACCTAGGTCATCGTGCCAGTGTTAGCTGAAGTCCTTACAGTGGACTGACCTACATTCCGCGCTGCATAAAAGCTTACATGTAGGGCTGTCTGTTACTTACCCCCAAATTTAGATGTCAGGTCAATATGTCACTTCGTTCTGATCGCGATGGAAAAATAACTTTACTTATTCAATCCTCCAGGATGACGGATGTGATACATTGATGGAACAATACGCGGATTTATGAAATAACCCTTTTACAGCGATCAGTTTCCCCTATACTGACACTAAGGCCAGTATTTGGATTTCGATCTAGGCTAATATTTCGTTGCCATTGACAATAAATCGCTGTTTCTTTTCTATAGCCATTTACTTTTCCGCCACCCCGCTACTGGGCTCCATTGTTATCATAATCCGGACTAGGTATTTAGAGAATTCCAATCATAATAATATAAAACTAAGAAAGTAGTTTGTAAATTTAGTCCAAAAAAGCACTATGAAAAGAGATACATTTCCAAAAAAGTGGGTGAGTAAGAGGTACCTAAATAAGAGGGTAACATCCACATTGGCAGCCCTACCGCCAGCACACTTTCCCTAACAAACATGGCCTGGAATATAGCTGACTTTTTATAACGCGTATCCTATGTTTGGGGTTGCCTAAAAAGTGGGTCACGGTTTTTATGACGTTCCCGACAGAAATATGCTGATGTATGCGTTGACAGGGAAATGATGTAAGGCAGTTATGCGGTAAGGTGAATTTATTGAGCCCGGCAAAGTATTACCTTAAGTATTATCAATAGGTAATCTCTTGCACAGACTAATATTTTTTGTGATATGCGGCAATGTTATCATTAGAGAATAGCAAACAGAGTTACTTACAGTTTATTGTAAAAAATGGTAGAATTTTCTATACGTGTTGCGAAATTGTGATGAGTCTCTGTAGTATTTTATTGAAAACTAGCTGTGCCAGCGGTGTCACCCGCGTTTATGGTTAATATTATAAAGACTATTTCCGTCATACATGATTTATAAGTAACTTTAACCATTAAGGTTGCACACGCGACGGAAGCTTAAAAAATGGAGTAACTTCTCCCATTTTCCCAACGTTTCCCTTCACTACTCTGCTCCTATTGATTGTAGCGTGATAAAAAGTATACTATAACCTGCCCAGGAGTATGAAGAATAATTGTACCAAGTTTCGTTAAAATCCGTCGAGTAGTTTTTGTTTCTATAAGGAACATACAGACAGACAGACAGACAGACAAAAATTTTACTGATTGCATTTTTGGCATCAGTATCGATTACTAATCACCCCCTGATAGTTATTTTGAAAATATATTTCATGTACAGAATTGACCTCTCTACAGATTTATTATAAGTATAGATTATAATTAAAACTTGGGCGATCTAAGCTCTCTCTTTTCATTCATGTCGTTTTTCACACCATTCATTAATTTCGCTTTTAGTCCTTCTCTTTTCTACATTCTAATAGTCATATCTATTAGTCATTCTTATTGTCGTAATCTTACCTAAGATGTTTTCTATCAATTAATCTACTTAAATTATTCCTTCCTTTGTGAATGAACGCAGATAATACAATCGCAAATATGTATATAATCTGATTAATGTTTTATCTCTGCATTTTTATGATACAATATTGTACCAATTTAGGAAATATTTTAATACCAACATCTGAATGGCGTGACAACCTCGTACGCGTAATGTTAATGTACAAAACTGGGTTATTTCAGGTGAAGGAGCAGGTGAAGTCCCTGTTAATAAATGTGCAATGTAAAGTGCGAATATTTGTAGTGTTGCATTTGTTTACGCATATTCTCTTGTCTTGTTTTTGGGGTATTAATCTTAACAATATCCCTGTAATATTAAGTAATACTAAGCACGAAGTAATATATGTACCTGTATATATGTGAAGCATTAAATATATAGGAAGTGCACGCATTCTTTATACCGTTAGCTTGATGGTGCAGGAAATCGTTAGATAGTTACATTCAAAAGCCGCGGGCAGCCCATAACTAACGATAGTCCCAAATAGTTCGTATATTTTGTCCGTTAAGAAGTTTAAGTTACGAAATAACGAATCTCCGTTTTGGGAGAACTGGCCACTTATTATTTTAATTTGAAGTAGGTACAATTTATGTCAATGTACTAATTTGATAGCGTGTAGTGGAAGGGAGATAACGTGGACCCTTAAATGATTATTATATATCTACAAACCGCCTACTTGAAGGCAATTCTGGATGATAAGATATATAAAAATACATGTCATATGTCACTGTAGAATTCAAATGCTAGCTTGCGTTGTTGGTTAGCCCAGTTTTTGATTATTTATTCCCTGTTGTGTTTTGTTAATCTGAGACTACCTTAGATAAAGCATTTAATTAAATTTAATTTAATATGCGTGCTACGTTAAGCTACAATTTGAGCAGTAAGTATTTCCTTTATAACACAATGTTAGATAACATTGTGTCCCCAGTTTTTTAATAATAGACGTTTCTATATGTCACAGGACGCAGGAAACAAGGAAGTTTGAAGCTATCACCAGCAGTACTATACGACACAATGTAGCTTATGATACAATGGCGTTTGTAAACATCGCTTGTTCTCTAGTGTGTTGCATTGCTCCTTGAGGAGAAACTATGTGATATTTCTTTTGCAGACGTGTTATTAATTAAAGACGACTCTTGTGTCTTTTTGTTGGACAAAGTGTCAAGAGGCATTTGGTTAGGGAGAGATTGTGTGCTAATTTTCGTCATTGATTAGATTACCTACTGATCAAATTCTTCTTGAGAAGTATCGAATGTAAGTAAGTAATAAGTACTTTATTGTGCATAGAAAACGAGATTAAAGGGTCTTTTAGGTATTGATTACAGTATCACTTAAACCTGCCTGATTACAGTATGCACACATTGCATTTTATAAGAGAGAAAAATAATAGGATGGCTGTTAGTTTCGGGATTAGCGTGGATTTTTTTTTATTATAAATTTCTGGATGGAAATGGTCTTATATTCCACACTCCCCATGACGTACCTGCAAGATAATTAGTTAAAAAGTTAAGACGTAAATACCTATATAGTAACAATCCAACTTACTCACTTAGGATTTATGAATCAGTTAGGAACACCTGTTATAGGCCATGTAGTTAGACAACATCATTAAAAAATGGTAATGATTTTGTCGATCTATTTCAACTATACTGTCTATACTATGGTTGACGCACTTGCAACTGAACCACGCAAATCAAGATGTTTCGAGTTAAATGCACATACGGGTTGTCTCAAACTAATTTATGACGGGTAAGAACCATGCAAGATCTATTTCAACATGACTTTAAGCTCCAACCATCGTTCGAGTGTCCAATGAATAAGCAGAATCATTGTAACGGCGCCAGAGAACGGTTGGTAACTGTTAAAACGCAGTAAAAGCTGCGAACAAAAAGAAATCCTTCTGCTTTCACAGACGTGTGCCTACCATAGTTATGGGGACTCTGGTGGGTTAGTCAAACACGCGTTTTACGCTTATGTTATTTACTTAACCTGAATTTCCCCAGGACTGTCGGTGCGTTTAGTGTTTAATTGTCAGACTGCAAGAGATTTATTTTACAAAGCTTCTAACCGTTTCTGCATACACGTATTCATAGATCTATTAACTAGTAGGTACTTTAATAGCTGTGTATGCGTTTTGGCAAGGATTGAGCTTGCGTAATTATTAGACTTTAGCTCAGAGTTCTGTGAAACATCAGAAATGGCTATTTCCCTAACACTTCAGCTATGTAATTGACTTTGCCCGAGTTTTATTATTTTGCAAAATCATTATCAAAACCTCTTTCAATTGTCACCTTTGATTTATTTTTGCATGTTTCAGGGTTTTTAAATATTTATCACTCTGAGATAGATATAAAAGCTTATCTACTTATACTTAGACAAGTAGTAATATCATAGAGTTTGTCTATCTGCTTGACGTAGACAAACTTTAGTGAAATTAGAATATGGCAGACAATCGTCCGAGCATACGAACATCTACCTAACTCAAATTTTCTAGTAAAGCAAATATATTTAAGTGTATCCGCCTATGCATCTTATTTAAACCATCTATCTTACTCACAAAGCGTTTCTTTCGTCACCCAAAGCGTCAATTCATCAACCCAAAAGCTTGCAAGTCCGGAATTTCAATTTCTGTGAGATCCGAGCTCGAAGCCTCCGAATTCCACATCTACAGTTTTTTGCCTTTCGAAATGGTAAAAAGTCGGATGCAACGATAAGCAGTAGGAAATGGAAGGGCCTCCTAGATGCGACTAACGGTCGGGTGTCGGGTTCAATGACACGATTCGGAGCCCGGCGGTCAATTTTCGCCTGGTACTGTTAGATATCTCACGGCGGATGGTCGCTTGCGCAACCAGGGGCGGTGGGGTCCTGATATTAATTTAGAAGGTACCTACTCGTCTCAGTCGATAGTTACGTGCAAAGATGCATGTACTTGCTCGTTAGATGAGGATGCGTTTTTAATGTACTACATTCGACTTCGTAGCGCGAATACGTTAAGATGGTAACTGCTTTTAGAAAGATGGTGTGTGTACATGGGTTCTGTATATAATAAAACAGGATGTGAGATGGGTTTATTGTGATCAACTTTTAAGATTTTGATTTTATCTTTTCAATTGAAGCATAATGTCTCGATTGGATTTCATTAAGTGGGGATGTTAGTCATTTTGTTACAGATTTTTAAAAGTGCCCGGTCAAAGGAGCTTAGAATTAAATTTTACCAATTATTTTATTAAGTTAGTTGGTACGTAAAAACTACGAAGTAACTTGTAGGTATCTGTTATTAAGAAAAGCTCCTTTTTTAAGAATTAAAAATTAAAAGCGACATTTTAGTTTATTATATAGAAAAACATTGATAAATTCTCAGAAGAAATTCCGATTGTCATAGCAGATAAAAAGGTGGTCGCAATGTTACGGTTACAAATATACAGTAGGTATGTAGTTAAGTGATTTATATTTTTGGATATTAGGGCTATGTTGCATTTTATTGAGTCAATAACAGCTACTTACTATACTAAATTTACAGCCAAAAGTGCCTTAGAAAACTTCCTTCTTCCTACCTTCTTTATGCCTACACTTAATTTACGTCAACAATGATAAGTTTATTTTTGAAGCTAGACTTCAAAAGTTTATCACCCTCATTTATTTTAGGTCTCCCGCCATCCCCTCCCTCTAAAATTAGTCGCATAGCGGAGTTTTAATCGCAAGTAGGTCAGCCTGATTTCAAATCTAGTTTTAGAGCGAGCGATTCTTCACCAATCAAATCAATACATACTTATTTATAACGTGGAGAAGTCCTGACCAAACAAAATGCTTGCGTTTAGCATAGTTTGCATAACCGTGAGTAGGTACAATTAAAAGGCGGTCAAGACTTAGCCGGCCTTTGGTTTTGGTTCCTACTTGAGATACTTTGAAGAATTTAATTCGCAGATATTAAGGTATTTTAAAACTTTTGTAGTTTGGGTTTCTTGTAAGGAATAACAAAAAATTTCAGCATATATAGGTAGGTAGGTATTCAGTAAGTATATGTATAAATGGTACTCATTTGAATTATTCCCGTTTTAAAAATACATCTCATGAGTGAGTTTATGCTAAGTTATGCATAAACTCACTGATGAGATGTATGCAGCATAACATAGGTACTTTCTATCACTTACCTATTTATTTTCTCTAAATTTTATTTATGAAATACCTACTTACGTTTTTTTTATATTTGTATAACAGAATATGCAAACGATACAAGTGGATGGTTTGTCATTGTAACCTTTAAAATAAGTATGTATTTCTTTATATGAGTATACAAAATGTTTAAGTCAACTGTTGTTAACAGTTGTTTAAAGTCAACTGTTGTTAACAAAATGTTTAAGTTGACTATTTTTTCCTCTAGGTGGTAGTCCGAAATAATTTACATGTAATTGTGCCAACTAAAAAGTTGTAAGTTAACAATATTGCTCAATGAATACTAGATCCTATTCCATAAAGAATTATCGATCGACTTCTTGTGCGTCTGCCTGATTATGTTGTCGAATGCAATAACAAGACACAGGTACATCAATGCACTCGGCACAGCTAGATTATACGTCGGATTCCTGCAATGTGTGTCACGCGGGAGCGGCCGATCCCTCCACCGCCTCCCATTTCCAAGAAGGGCTCGCGAGAGTACCTACCTTTAGCCATTTGTGAGCCTCTCGAATGAGCTCCACTATTAACCCTCCCTTGCCAAATGCGGTTCTATAGATGGATAGGTAGGTACATATTCTATATCGCATTTGATATTCGGCAGAGGGTATTTAAGACATAAAGTTAATGTTACACAAAGTTCAATGCTATTTTGCTGCCCTAATTACTATAAGAACACTAAAAGAATTGGCTATTCCAAAAATCGTATTGTATGCTTCTTTACCTAATTGTCTTTATCTAATAATTCAAATATTACCTAATTGAGGGAATGTAAGAAAGAATAGCTCTCTTATGTATGCATGTAGCGACATTATCTTTTAGATATCTTGAAACATTTTTTTTGTGTTTCAGGCTATTGAGTATCTATCATGAACTGATCGGGACTTCTACTCATCCCACAGGTGCATTTCAACAAATCGAAATCAGATAATTTATATAGGTACATTTAGTATCTGTCGTAGTTATAAAAAAAACCGTCGAGTGCCTCATAAACCCGTCAGTCGGTACATATAAGAGTGACCCCATAAGACGACGTAACCCCTAAGCTGTTACAGGAACCCCAATGGGTAACCTGCAGCATGCAGGTTTAATGGATCCCATTAAAACGGCGCTTTTACACCTACTAATGCTCAATTAATTGTGTATGAGTTTCACCGCTGCCATTCCGGTATTGTTACTTATTGCGAAACGTAATTTCTTCATTATTATTACGAGTTGATAGACAAATGGCTTCCTCCAGTATGCCAATAAGGACTAAATGGGTATACCATTAGCGAATTATTTCTTAATACCGGTCACGTTATGGAATGTCTAGGTGTTTTGTATAATTTTTATTATTTGGGAAACGCATATATAATAATAACTATAGTACCTACCTATCTGGTAAAATTATATATTACTTGATATTGAGTGTCGGTTTAAATTATCACCATATTCACACAGCTATTCACTACATATCTACACTTGATACTATCTATACTTATAATGAATCTGTAGAGAGGTCAATTCTGTACATGAAATATATTTTCAAAATAACTATCAGGGGGTGATTAGTGATCGATACTGATGCCAAAAATGCAATCAGTAAAATTTTTGTCTGTCTGTCTGTCTGTATGTTCCTTATAGAAACAAAAACTACTCGACGGATTTTAACGAAACTTGGTACAATTATTCTTCATACTCCTGGGCAGGTTATAGTATACTTTTTATCACGCTACAATCAATAGGAGCAGAGTAGTGAAGGGAAATGTTGGTAAAACGGGAGCAGTTACTCCATTTTTTAAGCTTCCGTCGCGTGTGCAGCCTTAATGGTTAAAGTTACATAGAAATCATGTATGACGGAAATAGTCTTTATAATATTAACCATAAACGCGGGTGACACCGCTGGCACAGCTAGTATACAATAAAGTAAATACATATATACTATATACAATAAAGTCACTTACCACATCTGTATGTTCAATGTAAATTCAGTAAGTAGGTACTTGCCTATCATGTTTTACATGGCTTTAATAGAAATAATTGTCGTGAAAAATATGTCATCTAGGTTTATATAACAATAAACGAAATGGTGGATATATACACGCGTATGAATACTGATAAAATTTTACCGACATTCCAATAGCCGAGTTGGTCAGTAATTAATTAAAAATAATATAATATTATTTTTTTATTACAATTACTAGTAAACCTTTTGCAAATATTTTTTTTGTTAAATTAAAATTCTCCTTTTAACACCTATCAGTATTATGCAATAAATGATTCCTTGAAAATTATCATATTGTTAATAATGTATGCAGCATTGATCTTAATAAATGACACAATAGATAGGTAGGTACCTATGCGCTAACACAAAACGCACACAATAGATTTTAAATCAGAGATTAGGTAACAAATCAATCTAGATACATAACATACAGAGATAAGTTTGCTACACATGTGTAAGTGTAAATTATGCTTTAAGTGTATATAGACTATCAATACTTTTTTGGCTTTCAGCTAGATACAGATCATTTACACAGCTCTCTCAGATTGCTTTTATTTGTTTACATTTATCTATGTAGGTAGTTTGGACAATTTCTATTTAAAGTTTACGCTATAGAATGCCTTTCTAAGTTTTTCTAATAGGACACAATTTAGGGTTAATCAATTCACCGCCAAAAATCGAGCTTTCGTGAGATAGAATTAGTGATGAGTCGAGTGGTAACGGGATCCTCTAACTGTGGCTCTCGCGCTCTTCTGCACAGTCGGCAGTCGAACGAATCTTGCGTCCTTTGCGAATCGGTTCGCGTAGACAGGGACGACGCTATGTCTCAGTCAATGGATCGTTGAGACGGCGAGATAGAGGCTAAGTAGGGTAAAGTCGCGCGCAACGACAGGTGTCCCTGATTGTCCGAACGGCGATAAAGCGAGACGCGGAGATGACATATCGCACGATAGAGTCGTAGCTTGACGCGTACTAACTTCTGATCGCGGCTAACCACAGATTAAATATGCTATACTCAGTACTATTATAGTTTATTTTTTTTAAAACTGAAGATAGAAGTGGATCTTAAAATATTTGTACATTTTACGAAAGAGTCTGCAAACTTCCCAAACCATAGCTGAAGATAAGAAACTCATTGTACTTGAAAAGCGAAGTTATGTTATATGTACTTATTTCGATGTTCTTCCGCCCGTAGAATTAGAAATTTAATGTATGTATTTGAGATAAAGATGACCGCCCATTTATATTTGTGCTTGTACAGATTAGAAACGAATATATTTTTTGAATTCAGTGTTTTGTCCCATTGGGACGAAAGTGTTGTGGGACGAAACACTGAAAACAGGTTTAAAAATTTTATAGACACACATAGACAGTAATACCTTTGCTTTCCTAATATTAATAAAAATTGGCCTAAATATTTCAGGAAAATGCTTTTTACTTCTCAATTCAAAAGAGGTTGGTTGCAATGCCTCTTTATAGTTGAATTCATACCATAAATAGCACCCTGCCTGCACAGACAGTGAATGCAGGTACTGTGATATATCATTTCGTTCGTGACCAGTTTTCCGCATATTCGTTGTCAATAATACTAGCTTTACAACATAATCTTTACATCGTAATTATTGTAACAAAGTATTTTACGAGTGTGTACTATTTAAGTTTTATTTTAATAATTCACTATTTCACATACATACATAATGTCACGCCTTTTTCCCATGGGGGTAGGCAGAGATCACGTACTTCCATTTGCTACGATCCTGACATACACCTTTCGCTTCTTCTACATTCATAAGTCTTTTCATTCACGCTCGTCGGTTAAGGGTGCTGTTTACCTGACCTTTTGTTAATAAATTATACCAATCTGGTCATGGAAAGTCCGTCTAGGTCTTTTCCAGTGTTATTAATTTAAAAAATGGTGTTAATTATCACAGTTTAACTTAATTTCACATTATTACTTTTTCGATAAATTGGGGCATGATAGGTTCTGATGAAAATTCACGCATAAGCTACCCATAAAAAACCTAGTAATTAACCTACCAATCTGGGATACCATACAGCTTTGATCATAAAAAACACTGCGCTATTATCGTGCACTTAGTAGGTTAGGTTACTCTCTTTGGAAAATTCAAAGTACTTTATGGAAAATTCTAGTACATCTCCAGTTTCCTTATCCCAAGGACATCCAGAGAAAAAGATTCACATAACAGGTATTATTAATTTCATAATATATTATGTTTGTAGGGTACAGCGTTGAAAATAAATATTCTATATTATGGTATTATCTTTGTATTCGGGGTGCATATGGCCGCATGATTATTGTAGTGCGCGCGACTCGCCTCGAGCGCACCCGCGTCACAGTATAAACAGGAACAAAGTAAAGTAACTTTGCCTTTTCTTCAAACGTATGACTTTTACAAAATCGTCGCTATACTTTACGATTCAAGAGTCCAAATGTCATTAATGCTGTCTGATCTCTTAATTTGCATAGTATTCACATAAATACATTTTGGTAAAAATATGCTTCAACGAATATAGGTATAACATGTTAGACGTATAACTAGGAATTTATTTATTAAAAGCTGAAGAGTATGCAACTATGTTATAAATGGTTCTGGAGCCATAAGGGATTAGGATCCCTTATCCTCGCCTTTCTTCTAAAATAAAAAAAATGGTATTCTTAATATTTTGAAACTTTAAGTAAATCGAAAATATTGGTGTTTGATTCATAAAAACACTCAATGAATACCATTAATTTTTATATCATTCATTCACTTGCTGACCTTACAGAGTTGCGTGTAGCGTCCTCAGACATGTGTACGCAGCTGTTCACTGCGCTCGGCTGCATTGTACCGAGCGGTGGGTTGCGTAAGCGCACGGTGCGGTGCCGATTTCTAGCGCGCTCCCACGCGGCAAGGTCAGCCGAGCGCTTCGGAGGACTGCTCCCACTTGCTTATGCTAAGTGTGCAAGCGACATAGTACATTTTATGAAATCTCACTCGTTTCAACATGCGGTCCCCGACTAGTTTCTTAGTATTTGCATGAAAAGGTATTTAAGGAGTGTTGGCCGTATAAATGTAAGGGTTTGTCTAATCGAAGTTGGCTTGCAAAAGTCAAGCACTAGCCTAAGCAGTTGAGATCAGAATGGTTGACTGAATTATATTATCCCTACAATGCCCTATTTGAAAATATTACTCTAGATGATTTGATACCACATATTTAATGACTTATAATGTCATTAAATATGTGGTAGTAAAATAATGTATCTTTCGTGAACCTTGGAAATTTTTAATTCAAGGCCATATTTCGCCCAATATTGAAACCACCACATTTAGCTAATGACTAATATTTTTTTCTTAATCCTCCTCAAAATAAAACTTTTAAGTGCCTTTCAGATTGAACACTTTAACACAAAGATTGAATACTATCCCTATTTGTACTATGTCAGCAAACAGAGCGACGCTATGGAAACAGGGCAGGGCGAATGAACACGTCGCTTTGTTTGCCTTTCTGGTTATATTGACGGCTGTTATGATTTCGAGTCCGTGCTTACTGTCCTAGTATTCAGCATGACATTGTATAAAGGCCTCCTAAACCTTCTAACAAAGACTTAAATGATAAAAAAGTAAGACGACGTTCAAACATGTCCAAAAATTACTGACGATTTTCAACCGTAAGTATTTCACGAATACTTGATTAGTACAAGCTTTACGGTTTCTTACCGTAAACTGTAGAGCTTGTATGAAAAGGATCATGAATGTTGAAGAAGCAAGTGAAGTGTGTAAGGAACGCAATATGTGCGTTCGGTTCTCTCTGCCTATTCCGCTAGGGAAGTTTCGTGAAGTTTAGTTAGTTAGTTTGATTGATTGGTAAGAAGAACATTTCGAATTGAACGAATACAAATGTTTAATTGGACAGTTTCAGTAAGTTTATGTTTTCTAATAACTTTGTTATGACAGTTTAACTTAAAACACAAATTAACGTTATTACATCCTCTCTGTTATATCTGTAATAAATTAGTCAATAAAAGTTTCTGCCGTAACCTATCTTCGCATGATTTACCATTTTTAACCGATTTAAAAAAAATGAGGAGGTTCTCAATTCGTCTGTATGTATAACATATGTTTTTTTTTTTATGTATAGAAATACAAAACTGTTTTATGCACAACTTAAGCAGCAAACGTTACATAAAATTTAACTAAACGCAAATATAGTAAATCGTGGGTTAAGAAATAAAAGGA
Organism: Glyphodes perspectalis; assembly: GCA_951394215.1. Taxonomy (NCBI): domain Eukaryota; kingdom Metazoa; phylum Arthropoda; class Insecta; order Lepidoptera; family Crambidae; genus Glyphodes; species Glyphodes perspectalis. Next base: position 7,418,604 of record OX596201.1, read on the forward strand.
TAAAACTTGAACTGTTATACAGAAAAACATATTTTAATGGTTACATCAATTAACAGGTATACCTAATAATTCATTAGGGCTGATCTTAGTAACGCTTAACTACAAGTGCTTATAAATTAGTGTTTCTTCGAATTGAGATACATGATATGCATATATAAATGAGAAATGGATTAATCTGTGCTGTTATAGGTTACGCTACATTTCCGAGGAATTTAATTTGCCTCATAAAACCAAATCGTAAAGCGGAGTTACCGATGAATAAATCAGAGTAAGCAGGACTTTATCATACTTAATCTGATATGGAGTGGATGGTCTGATATAAATTGCAGGGACCCTAGAGTAGTGAAGGAGACCTTGAGCGTAGCGGGCGCCGGATTGGGGGGGCCTCACCGGCTTAGATCTAGGTACTCAATGTTCAGAGATGTTAAGAGAGAGAACTCGACCAGAACCACAGAGTTAAGCCCACAAGCGCTACCTTGGAAGGGATCTGATTGGTGCGTGGATAAAGTATTACGCGACGCAGCAGATGTGGCTTCGATGGAAAGATATAGGCTAAGACTTAGTATAGCGGCCTGTCTGATTTAGCAGTCACCATAGCCTATGGACATTTGCAACTGGTAAGCTTTTGCCATGGCCTATTGCAAACTTGGGGTAACACGATTGTGCTGCAGGAGGGTTCCGGAACTCTCACCGAGCGAAAGATATATTAAAACTGTTAAACACTGCCATTTTACATCGACCTTCTTTACTGCCTCGACCTATCCTATTCATGTTTTCAATTGATGGCTAAAGCATGACTCTAATACTACCACTTAAATAGTATTTTAAGTTAGCCCGGTAAAATTAACATTGCGCTAAGATTGGTATTTAGCTAATACCTAACAATGATTTAGCCCTCTATTGCGAAACACTAACGACGTAACGGTATCTTGTAAGGGAGCCATCATTAGACAAACATTGCTAACTATTTACAATTTTACAAGTGGTCACACCTAACGCCAGCAAGAACCGTATGTCACCTCGCATCCTATGACTTTCACAGACTACGTTTTCTCTGTGATTTCAATATACATTTAGCTTAAGGTGGAAACCGATTGTTACCTAAATAAATCGTTAAGTATCTAAGCGCAATTCAGTTTTAGTGCTGTTTTATAGTCATTTTATGTTTCGGCTCGCCGATCAAAGGAAGAAGTTGCGAAGCGATGCTCAAATGTAGTAAATACGCTGGTATGCTATGGTGCTAGTTCGAACTGTCTAAAAGTGGTATGCCCATAAAATAGGGTCTTATAAGTAAGCTATTTATTTCGTCTTTATAACTACATTTATTCACCTTACTTACTTACATACTTATACTTATTACGAATACATTTAGGGAATGTAGATTTTTATTATAATAACATGCAATTTAAAGTAATTAACAATAAGTCAATATTAACAATATTAGGTAATGTTCAATTGCAAAATTCAATTTATTTTCCAATTGAACATTAATATTGATACTAATATTGAACATCTTCAAACTTCAATAATGATTATATTGAAGTTTGAAGATGTTTTGTTTTGATGAAATCCACAAACCTACGTATGTTTTAGTAATTCGGATGGTATACTTGACACATTTTATATCTTTGATTTAACACCTTAAATAGTAAATCTTAAAGATCCGACATCATTAGTGCGGCTTTGAAATGTTTATTTTTGATTAAATAAAGAACTTTATTAACTGTAAATAAACTGGGAATAAATTAGAACGTTTGTGAGCGTGAGCTCGTAAACTAGCATATGGTCATTTTATTATACTCAAAACCTAGTCGTTACATTTGTTACATATGTATTAGCTAAGTGTAAAATCTATAATAGGTATTTGTTTAAATGGATAAAATACTAATACTTAGTTCATAAAACAACTAATAAGCAATGTTTTTTCTTTAAGTTTACCATAAAATAAACCCAACAATTTAAAAAGTCGCAAAACAAAACCTGTTCATGATGAATAGAATACCTAAATATTAAAGATACCTACTTGTGTGTGTAGCGGTGTATAGATAAATAAATATATGTAGTGCTTACATTATTCTAGCCGTTTTCCGTGGTTTCGTTTCGCGTTAATCAATCTCAAGGGAATTCTAGTTTCTTTTTTGATAAAAAGTTCTTCGTTAACAACAGTTGACTTGTTAAATCTAGGATTTAGTTCAAACTTAACATTGAATTGGCACAACTGTACTTTTGAAAAGACCGTGTCTCAATTTAACAAGATAAAAATTTTGTCTCAGGATTCCAGTCCCAGTGAAACGAAGCGTACTTATTTGCGTTGTAGCCTCACATAACAAATGAGGTAGGTAGGCGTTGTTCAAGGTCTCGCCTTGTAATGGTGGTAGATTATCTAGCGTGTAGGTAGCCATGCTGTGCTAGTATATTATCATTGTGCATCGCTCATTTAAATACTCGCTGGAAATCTTTTTGTATTCAACGGTTCCTTTAGAATCTTATAGCTTATACGTAGTTTCGGGTGAATGTCACATAAATCTGTTAATAGATATAAAACCCAGAAATATTGAGAAGGATAGAAATATAAGGATTTTATAAAAAAAAGTCTAACAATCAATTTCTAATTCTTTGTATTTTCAAGTATACAAACTTTATTTATTATATCTTGATTTGAGTGGTTTTCTTATTAATAGATACAAACAATTTTTTGTCCGTAGCATTTTGCTGAAAAACGCAATTCTTTGATCTATACAGACACAATAAAAGTAAAATTATATTACATTAAAAAAAATGATTAAGAATGCTAAATACAGTATTAACGACTTCTTCCTCGACTCTAATGAATATAACCTTAACCTTGTATGTAAATGACAAAAGATGTACTTACATTTGATTTCTAGCATAAGAATGTGTTTAAAATTTTTCTTACCAATTAGAACAAAAAACCTGATTTACATAGTGTGAATTGACATCCTTAGTTCTGAAATAAACGTCTGCTATTGAAAGTGTCCGATAAACGGCGCAGGCGCAACAGATACTACTTAACCTATCTATTAAAATAAATGAACGTGCTACGGGTGACGCTCACTCGTAGCACACAGTCGCATTTAGTATTTTATCGTACTCTCTCGGTTATGTAAGGATAATAGGAAGAGAGATTAAAGAAATGCGTGAAGCTTAGGTATTGTTTAGGTTACCAGTAGCCACCTTTCATAGAATAGAATAGGTGTTGTAAACGTTAGGTTTACCTAGCTGAATTTATTGACTACATATTAAACTTTATTATTTTGTTTCCATTAACTATTCCGATGTTTTTTTTAATAGTTACATCAAATATATATTTATTGCAGTCATAAATCAATAATATCTGCTGAAACGAAAAAAAACTAAACTCAACTAGTTATATTCACGCCATTTCCCTAATGGGTAGATCCCTCTACTCAAACTATTCATGTTTTAATGCTTCACAACTTACAACCGTTTAAAATCCAGACGTCATTTGTACATATAAAGTTACGTAAATATTTTCATACATGATGAAAAAAAACAGACTTCAAACATAAATTTGCACGGATTGAAAAATCCTGTATTAAAGAGAATAAAATTACCATTATCATTATCATTAGTGACAATATCATTCAAATTTTTTTGAAAACAGTGATTATTATGCGAAATGGAGCCTAATGTCAAACAAAATCGCCCACATGCAGCGTTTGACGATAATCCGATGCTTATTCCCCATCGCGAGTCAAACATAATAATTCAATGTCTACGAATATTAGAACGTGGTTTGGCAGTGTAATAGCCAAGTTCAGAAAAAATAGTGTGAAGATTTAAGCTTGAGTTGGGATAAACAAATCTTTATGGAATAAATTACGTAGGTATTAGAAATCTTTCTGGACCTTTTTAATTGTGACAAATGTTGATAAACATTGCTTACAAGATAACCCGCATCGTAGTCGTTGTTGAAATAGTGCTTATGATGCCTGTTACATTGAGATTGGTTTTTGTGTTTATGCATGATATTGTACTAATGTACACGAACCTTGGTTGATACTATTAATATCTGAGTAGAAGCCAAACTTCTAAACGTTCAAGTATTTTATTATAGGTACCTAATCACTGGTCAGCGCCACTTTATGTACCATAAACCTAGATCGTATAAGTGTTAGTTAGCTAGTTATATTTGTAAATAGGTGATGTAATTAAAGCTGGCAAAGTCAGATAATTTAATCGATCATTTATGTTAAACCATATTATACAATTAATTTTAATTATGTTATAAAACTATAGATAAGCAAACCCCGAAATTCTTTCCTCAGTGTATAATGAATTCACTCGTCCATTCCAACAAACTTGGCCTCTGTTAACCATTAGGATTCTGTGGGATGTAACTATCTATGAATATCTAACAGGAAATTAAGAAGCGAACTCGAGACGAGATAGCGGTACTTGTGTTATCAGCACCTGAGGCGGCGCGTAAAGTTTTGACTACAAAATGTAGAGAAGGTTTTTTATTTCTTACATTTTCGACCATTTTATCATTATCTAAGCACTTCAAAGATACATACATACATATTATGTATGTAAATTTGACGTGCATATCGATCGTAACGCCGTAGTTCCGGAAGGGGTAGGCAGAGTCAAAGGTCTAGCTAGCCCTCTTAACCACTTTCAGCCACGAATAAAACCGGGCTGAGTTAGATTGATAATTGTGAAAAAAAGTAATGAAAAGTGACTAGCTCGTCGCCAGAACGTTAGAAAATCTCTGAAGGTATTTATTCATGCTTAATCAATCTAATGCAAGTACTCTTCTAAGTAGGTATGCAATTTGACGGTTCACATTTGATTGATAACAATTCAAATTTTATTGTGTCCCGATATTGATCTCAGAATCATTGACACTATTTAGTTCCAATTGGGAACATGCGGCGTTTATGGAACTTTATAGTTAAGGAAGTTAATATTTGTCGATATTTAACCCTGAACTTGGCCTCGAAGCCTGGATTATTATAATTTAAACCAGGGAAATTTTGAATAATGACACACGATCAAAATATAAATAATACTTACATAAACATTTAATTCTTGCCAAATTATTATATTACATACATACATACATAGATACATACATAACGTCACGCCCATAATCCCCGAAGGGGTAGGCAGAGTCAAGGAGACAGCAGGACCCTTTAACCACATTCAGCCAAAAAATATTATATTATCGTGTTTAAGTACCGATGAGTTAAAAATATGATTGGTGTAATCGACAACTGTATATATTTAGGCTTGTCGCCTTTTAGACGATATTCGACTATAATTCGTTCAATTATTTTTATTATTTTATTGTCTATATAATGCATTATTTATTAAAATATTAGCTATATTGTCTATGTATTAGCACTCCTTCTCCATATTAACTTAACTGTATAAAATCGCATACTTCTCCGTCCGCGTCCGCGTGATTTTCATAAAAAGGGCTACATAGTTTTTGCTTCACGTATTAACATATAGATATATTTTATATATTATGTGTATATAATAACACCTAGTGAGGTCGTAACTCCGAAAGCCCCACGTGCTTCAGTTGACCGTGGAATAATAACCTGCTTTGTATGTTACATGCGCATGCGCCTAGGGACAGACTTAGGTAAGCGTTTTAAGTTATTGTTTTAATATACGCAAGTTTCATATGACGTGTCCTTCACTGTATGAAAGCGATGACGATCTTGAATGGAGTATGTATTTATACAGAAATATCACACGCATAATTAGCTCGATTAGTAAGCTAATTGTGAAATAAAGAAGAGTGAAATCACTATTTACTGGCGTGAATTTATTATAGTCATCTGATGGGTATATTAAAATCTTGATTACCTATTGCTTATTAGGAAATTGTATTGTGTGCATATTGACATACGATTAAAACTAGGACAATTAATGAGACATACATATAACGAACGTGTCAAATATTTTTAAAATCCAGTTTCATCCAAACGTAGGTACTTGTTCGTAATAATACTATGTAAAATTTATTTCATTCCTAGTAACTATTTTACTAAGAATTAATCTATAACTAAATACCTACTTAAATTAATAATTTTCACTTCAACAAGCTAACTTCAACTTAGTTTCATCAATAATTATAATGGAAATGCAGGACCAGTGGCGTAACTATACCGTTTGAGGCCCGTGGCAAATTGATCGGATGCTGAATATATAGCTGTAAAGAAGCTGGGATTCTCCTCTGACCGGGGGGCCCCTTCAGGATGAGGGCCCGTGGCATTTTGCCGACTTGCCACCCTGTAGTTACGCCACTGTGCAGGACCTACCTCTGAAGAAAACTAATGTACAACCAATCTGCACTTTATCAACAAATCTGTCCCTGAGTACATAGCTGTACGTACTACATGTACAATGTGTGTACATTTATCTGAATTCATGTCTACCGAGTCCTAGAGAGGGATAGAACTTTTTGATAGGCGCCGAGCATAGCGCTGCGCGCGCGCACGTGAGAATGGGAGGCGTGAGCGGCGCGGCGATACCGTCCGCCCACGCGCGAGACAGAGACGGACGATGTGAAATCAGGGTGGTTCCACGTGGGGTCGATGACCTGCCGCGACACGCGTATCGGTGATTTTTATAATTTGGATTTTGGGACAAAGTCTCTGGCAGAGTCAGGTAATGCGTCGATTTTTTTTTCAGCTCAGATTCGAACAATTACATATGACTGATATGACGCACACAGTCTAAGGAATATAGTCGTATTTCTATATCTATATTAACTAAAAGACACAGTCTTAACAATCATGTCCAAATTAAAACGCGACAAAAAATTTAATTTTGTAGGATTAACGTCATTGAAATGACTCAAACGTAGCCTTAACGAATTATTCTAAATGTCTGTGTAATAGAGTATATTTATGAAAATATAAGAGTCGAGGCAAGTGTAGTTTTAAGTGTTTTCAATCATTTTAAATAACATAACATAACACATAACATCACGCCCATAATCCCCAAAAGGGTAGGCAGAGTCAAAGGGGCAGCTGGCTCCTTTACCCACATTCAGCCAAAAATAAAACGGGGCTGGGTTAGATGGAAAATTTAAATAAGCGATGTAAATAATTCTACCGAGTACATCGTGATATGACACCATTCGCCCCTTTCAAATAAATTACGTGAACCGCTTAACACATTATTAGCTCAGGCTTTACAACTCTACATTAGTTGTAGAGATCATTATGACATGTCGAATATCTATTTTATTGCACCGGTGCGTAACATCGAGATATCTTAATTGTTAACATTATTTAGTTTATAAAATATCTAAGTATTAGCATTATGTTGTAATGCTTGTTCATTCAGTTATCTTTATTAACACAGCACAGTCAGTGACATAACATGGACATAAATGTTGAAAATCTGTCAAAATAAGTATTGTATTTTTATTTTCAGAGTTTTCTAAGTAACTTTTATTTATCTACCAAGAGTAGTACAACCATTAAACGATATCGATTGGTATAATTCCATCATTTTCATTATGAATAAATAGTTACTTAATCATAAGCTATTTGGGTACATTGTTAACAAGCCCTTCTGACCGTCCAGGTGAGAAAATAAAATAAAAAGGAGTAATTTCAGGTGTTTCCCGAATTTGAATACGTTTATAATTTTTCGGATAATTTTCAATTCATATTAGGTATAGAATTCTGTTTGACACATAAAATCTTATCCAGGAATAAGTGGCAGATTTTATTAGTTAAATAGATTATTCTATATCAAAGAAATTAATTCGCGGACTATTAGCGGGCGCTATAAAACATATTCAATGTAAAATGTATGAATACATAAATAAATGCTGATAATTCCAACAAATTACACTATTAGGATAAATTAAACTAACTAACTAGTTTAAATTCATATCCCTAGCAAGGTAGGATAGATTAATTATTTTAAATTAACGTAATTTATTACCAAGCTAAGAGAAAAGGTTGAACTACAAATTAATATTACTTAATAAATATAAGTGCTACATCCTTAATAAATCGTCTGTATATACAATGTAGAGCTTGCAATGTTCCTGTTAATCCAAGTAGAGGGTCATAAAGCGAATGCAAATGTTACGTAAAGATTACCTGTCTTAGTAACGGTAGAGCTGAGCGATCCAACGCCATTGTATGATAATTGTGACCTTCACTTTACATTCAGTTATCACCCTTAAATTTGACTACATGAATACCGGCTTATCACACGATCTGTGCATTTCAAGTGACAACCGGTCCACTGAACTGTTTACGATGCACGAAGACGACTCTTCATTACAATTTGCATTACATATTAAACTTGTATTAATATACATGTCACATTTTTTATTAAAGTACAGTGAGGTTAAATATTATGAGAGATACTGCACATAGCATAATACGATCCACTTTATTTAAATCCCCATTTTAAAGGTAATGCACCGGAACAGCGTTCACTTCAATTCAAAAATAATTCAACCACTTGTTGAAAGGATTATGGCCAAAGAGTACCGACTAGGAAAAGGAGTCATTTTTTATCAAAGTGTACATGTATAATTTTACAGGGTGATCAGAAAATGTACGAGGAACTAATCAATCAGTACTTTTATGGTAGCTCTGACTCACTTAGTCGTAGTATTGAGATAGGTATAACGTAAATGGCACGTGATAAACCATGTCTATGGTTTTGCGAGTTACCAGCTGTTTTTTATTATGAAATTAGATTTAGCAGGTTCATCTACATGACATTTACAATGTCTCTGTAGTGTGTCCTGTGGGATCTTAAAATTTTCTGACTAACCTATATGTTGTGGGTTCGATCCCCACCCAGGACAAACATTTGTGTGATGAATACTTGTGTTTGTGGTCTAGGTGTTAATATCTAGTATTTAAGTATATATTTGTAATACCACTGTTGATTCTGATATCCGTAACACAAGTTTAGTTACTTAGCTCGGAGTTAGATAAATGTACGTGATGCAGTCGGATATTTATTTATTTATTTTTTTGTAGTCAGTAGTCAGTAGATAGATAGATAGTGTATATAGATAGTGATAGATAGCGGTGTTACTTTTGCATTTGTTATATCTGAAATCCATATTTGGTGTCGTTTCGTATCCTAAGGTATCCATTGTTAAAATAATACTTTTAAAGCCTATCTGTCAAATGGCTTTAATTTATTATAATATTTTTATTACTTATACAGGGTCATTTGTAAAACATCAACGCCTCGCAGGACTAGATTACCGACATTTTAAACAACAACGTTTGTTCTACGACTTTTCCTAAATCGACAAAAAAACGGCTTTCCATACCAAATGAGCAAACATCTGATGTAGTTTGTATGAAAATTCGATTTTTGTTTGTCTATTTAAGAAAAATCGTAAAACAAATGTTGTTGTTTATAATGTCAGTAATCTACTCTTGCGAGGATGTTGATGTTTTACAAATTACCCTGTATTTAAATAACAATAGAGCATTTTCTTAAAACGATAGTTTGTATTTTAGTATAGTAAATACACTGATACCTAAGCCTTTTTTATGCAACACTACTACGTTGATTGTCACTAACAAGCCGTTTAACATTTTTTGTCAAGCGCGAGACGCTCACACGCCTGTCCAAACACTGACGCCATATCTAGTCAAAGTACAATCAGATATATAGATATAATAATACACTGACCCGCACCTTATACCTGACCGCCGAATCTTCAAATACCATAAGTCGTCGCTAGTTTGTGTAATGACCATTACGCCATCCAGTCCTCGTACAAACACGGTGCGCAACATTTAAAAACATCGTAACACCGCTGACCAAGCTCCGCATAACTGTCCCTCCGAGAAGGGTAGTGACCGTAAGGAAAGTAGCTGCGCGGGCGCGGGCGAGGTTGCGCAAGCGACTCCACGTGTAGCCGGCAGGTGAATGGAGGGCATCCTGCGGACGAGTTGGGCTATCTCGGATGCCGCTGCAGCCCTACAGACGGAGGCTCTATGGCTCTATGGTTTGTTCAGACAAGTACCTAATACTTTCAAATTTATACCTAAACTAGCTTCAACCTGCAATTTTGTATGCGTGGACCTCATGATTAATTAAAAGAGGAATATTATTTTGGATAATAATAACATCACGATGGAATGAACAAAAGGGATAAGTTATCCTATATGTTGAGATATATAAATATCTTTATACCTACGTCCTACACGTATACCAATTCTGCATGCTCTACAAAGATTTTTGATGAAAAAATATGAAAAATCTATACCTATCCTTACAAACTTTCTTATTTATAATGTTGTTGAGATTATCTGAACCCGTATCGTCGCTTAGGTCAGTTTTAGTCACAAGGGGTGAGACATTTCTGATTGCCGTCAGCCTGGAGATGAAAGAATGATTTTCAGAATATCCCCGACAGTTTATGTCTCCTTCCTACGTAACGATGGTATTTTTGTACTAACTTAACTTGTTAGCCAGTATCTCTACTAAGGAACTGTACTGTTAAAAAAAATTACGAAATGAGTTTATATAAACATTCTCGAAAATACATAGTGCAGTACTTTTATTTTAAATTTAATGTTAAAGTAGCTATTAAATCAGCTTCTCTATTGACTCTATATTTCATAATCATTTTTTAGAAAATTTAAATAAAATAAATAATTTCATCTTCCATAATTTATTATTCAAGCAATTACTATTAAAATAAACAACTTCGTAATCATTATGATAATTATAGTACAAAAGATCGAGGTACATTAAAAACAATAGTTAGCACAGATATTTTTAAAAGATTATTCAAGGGACCGAGGAAAATTATGTGAAGGCTTTGCATTAGATTATAAAATATTATATTTACCTACAATTTTAATAAAAGTGTTTTCCCTCCGTCCGACATCCGTGTGGATGGTGCTAAAACGAGTAAGGTGATTCATACAGGTTACATGGTACGTGGAGATGAAGAATGATATTCTGTGACAGATCGAATTATTCGCGGGCGAAAGCTAGGTAGTCTAGGTATCATTATATATACCTGTGTTATGTATAGGTATATTTATAAACATACCATCACGGCCGTTCCATCCCCAAAGGGATAGGTAGAGTTTAGAGAGCAATAATAGTTGGGTTAGATGGAAAATTATGAAAAAGTATTGACAAGTGAAGCTTGTCATCTACATAACCGCAAACCCAATACCTAGTACACCATTAGTCGCCTTTTCCAATATGCTGTGCAAGTAACACAGTTAGATTATTATTTTTGTGTGCCAGGCCAACATGATACTTTATCTATACATTTCAATATACTCTAAGGGTTCTGTTACAAGAACCACAATAAGCTACGCTAGAACAGCTTAATAAATCATTACCAGCCCACTTAAGTGTTTCCACACAGATAAACTATTTGAATCAATCAATATGTGATGGATTATCAAGTGTATCAATTTGGCGCCAATACACTGTTATGTCATCACATTAATTAAATTAACCGGTGTCGAGGTGCTCATTTGTTTTTCGTTAATGTTGTATTAAAAAAAAACATTGTAAATAACTAAGTGTGTAAGTGTAGTTTATGGAATTATACAATTGAGTAATACAGAAATTCACACAACAAAACTCAGGGTTAGTATAAAACTTTTTAAATTTCCGTGTTTTTGTTTTTTTTAATTATCATATTTTTGGTATAATAAAAGAATGGTCTGGGACTTAAAAATAATGTACCAACTGTGTTTCTTGTCTAGCATGTTGAAAAAGGCGATTAATGGTATATCGGGTTTTGGGTGTGTGATTGCGTAGGCGACAAGCTTGCCACTTGTGCTACATTTTAAATTTTTTCCATCTAAACCAGCCTTGTTTTATTGTGGCTTAATGTAGTTTAAGCTGTTACCTGCTGCCCCTGCCTATCCCGTATTACGGGGATTATGGGCGTGATGTTATGTAAGTATGTATGTATGTACTAATCCAGACAATTTATTAAATTCCATAAAATAAATGGCGTTATCGGGATAGTTAGTAAACAATTTAAAATTCAATCGTTCTATTTTCTACCTCATATTAATCTTATCTTATTTTGCATTTAGAGTCTTTATAGCAAGCATTATGTAGCTAAAACTTAGTTCTAGGCTTTTATACTACATCCCTTCAAAGCTTGTATCCATTACCTGGTAATTAGCACCGCCCTGATTACGCCACCGGTTCGTAGATCCCAATCGACCTTCATATCCGTCCAATCTCGACTTCTACCACCTCCCAAATAGATGGCTGAACCATTAAACTATGTAAAAGGTATTGCGCTTGCATCTCCTTAATCAGTAAACGCAGTCGCTAATTGCGGAGCGCGCACCAATCATGGCTTATCCGAGTTTTCCGCAGTAACTCCGTTTTTATGCAGATTACGAAGAGCTCGGCATTCGTAGCCTACTTACGGTTTTGTATACGTAGTAGTAAAATATCGGAAACATGTCAGATGAGCTTTTGGTGAAAGCATCCATTGCGTGGACGTCAAAGGGCAGGAAACGAGGCAACCTTATTAAGGCAGTGATGTAGAATTGTTATTTAAAAGATTGCTTGGGATGCCGAGAACGGAAAAATAAAATGATGGCATTTTACTCTTCTGTTAGGTACGATTTGGCGTATTTTTTTAAATGTAAAGAATTCAGAGCAGAATTAACACATTTATATAAACATGCCAAGAATTGCGTATGTACAATTAATAACACAGGCGGCTGCATTTCAGATCTTAAAACGAAATAATTTCGAGAAATGAGCGAAAATTCAGAAACTAACTGGTATTTTTTGTTTCTCTTTTGATTGTGTAAAAAAATATTTAACTACGCAAACGGCAATTTCTTATTTTCAATAGGCACTGACTGATCCCTATCACCTTTCCCAAATCCGTGCCGAGACCGCAAAGGGCAGCCCTACCTCGCCTAACCTTTCTAGTGGGCGCGTTGCGCAAACGCACCCACGGCCGCGCACCCGAACGCACTCATCATTCGCACCGTTATTTTTCTACTTCTCAGCAGGTACGAGTATATGACGTCCATAAATGTAGGAATGCTTAATTAGTGAAAGGGCTCCGCGTCGAGATAAAGCGGAATGGGCCGACACTCGGTTGCCTTTGTGTGACAAAGGCCGTGATTCAGAAAGGGTACGAATTAAAAGTTACGAGCGTTTTAAATCCTATGTTGATGTGGAGTGTAATGCAGATTGCATTTGTAGCAAAGAGTCGAGGTTTTCCCTAGGTACAACGAAAGGGGTGAAAGTAACTGCTTTAACCCCTTTCGTTGTATCTACTGCTTGCGACTGCAGGGTCTGAATTCTACTTGTGATTTTGGGTTGGATGATACCTCTGGTGGAGCAAATGCTCATAGGCTTACCAATGACTAACCTGTAAGGTTAGGTTAGTCAAACTCTTTTCATCAAATATTGGCTGTCTTGATCAGCCATCTTCAACTTCTACAAGCTGACTTTAAAAACGCTAAGTTGTTAAACATTTAATGATAAACTACCATCAGGCTATAATATACCTAAAAGAGCTTGAATACAGTCTAATCTCTTATTTCCCTTAACGTGATATACTAAATATCTGAATTAAAAAAAAAACACAATGTCGCATGGTGTTCCCAGACTGTCTCCCAACCAAATACTGACCGCCTCGACGTTAATTAACTTGGGCAATCACATGAGAACCAATGTTTTCAATGTAGTTTGAACGTTGTCTGATGTAGGTCCACTACCTTAGTTAAGCTGAGATTGATGAGCCGCCACTCAATCATGTAATGAAGACTTTATAACGAATTCAACATTAAATCACACCATTTTATAAATAAAATAAAATTACCTATTTATTTCTAGTAGGTATAGATTAAGTTAGGATTCAAGAGTCTGAAAAGGAAGTTATATTCATTGAGTAGTCTCCAATCCATAGAAATAATTTCAATATTTTAAGTTTTATCCATCACCCATCGTGGTTTATGGTGGTTTATTTGTGGTGGTACAGCAAATGATTTCTAACTGTGCCAAACATCATTGTCGTAGCTATTACTCTTTTTCACAGCTATTAGTTATCTCTTATTAATTCCTCATTACAATCTTGTGTCTCGTAGAAACAGGAAGTTCTATGGATAATAGGTGAACGGTTAGACATACTTAAATACGTTTATAAACATCCATGACTCGAGTACAAATGTCCATGTTCATCATACGAAACATTAGCCCCTTGCGGGATTCAAACCCGCGACCCTTAGTTTCGTGGCCAGCGTCTCTGACCACTCGATCAACGGGCCAGACTTTTGAACCATTATTAATTAAAGGGTTGCATTAAATCCATGTATTCTATTGTTAATAAAAATTCAACCTAAGACTAATCTGATGTTTACACCCATAAAGGTTAATCATTATGAAGTAACGACTGCCTACGGTGTAAATAAGTAGGTAACTCGTAATAAGACCTAATGTCAACTAAGTTATTGGTCAATGAATTGCGCAAAAAAGCGCTTAATTAAATATGGAATAGGCATAAAAAAATAAATAAATAGGTCCTACTATTATGACTATTAGGAAGAATGTCACACGATGTGATGACAAAAATGTTAACTTCTAAAATAACTGTACTGTACTACACCAATTTCATTGTCAATATCTTCTTAAGTATACCTGATGTCAATAAAAAATTAGTAACCTTGTATATAAAACCAGCATAACCCAATAGTAGGTAGGTATTGATATAATTATCAAGACTGTATTGTAAGGCATACAAATTGTAAATTCCCAAAATATAGTTAGATAATGCGTAGCACAAATGTGGAGAACAGATAAAACGAATTTATTGCTTGTGAACTCGAATTCAGTAATTACGGAAATCCTTCATGAATCACCCTTTGGTTTATAAATGCGATAAACGATATAGCGCCCTATCTAAAATACCCATAGATAAGAGACTGTTGGTTTAATGAGGAAAATTCAAGGTATTTTTTTCTATGACAAACCACAGCTACTTCACAGATTTCGTGGATATTCATCCCAGCATGTGATGTTATGGAATTTATATACTAGCTAACTGCGTTGTTAATTAAATAACATCATTTGCGGTCTTGTATTTCTAGATAATTTGTATACTGGAGGTCCAAATATAATTATATAAAACCGTTTCAAGTCTACCAATGACAAGACATTTTTTATTATTATCTGCGCATAGTTACATCTCTATAATGCCTCCAATTTCCCGCCTCAAAATAGATGACATCACCAAACCACCTCCGTTTATTTGAATAAAACATATAATAAAAAAAAACACTTAGGTAAATCTGTGTGGTGTCGCGCTAATCTATTTTTAACCCAGAGTGCGGGGTACAAATTGTCGCCGACTGGTCCCGGGTCGCCCCGCGTAGATTGGCTGCGCAGGCGCAGGCGACCGTGGGGCCCCGGTGGGTGCGCCGCGCCCTCGCGCCCCCGCGCCCCGCGCGTTGCTACAGGGTTGCCGACATTACCTATTTCAACATTGTTACGCAACCTACTAGATAGCAGACTGAGTAGCAAATTAATTTGCTGTTGTTGATCGAGATAGGAGATTGGCATAGCGCCTAGCGATACCGACGTATGTTGCAAACATCTATGTTTTGACTTCATTTTGAACAGTATTAAGTAACAAAATATGACTGCAAAAAGTAGTTATTACCGTGTTTGTAATAAATAATAATAATAAAATAATACTATATTCTCTAGACTGCCACACCAATTCCCTTGTTCCAAACGAAGCTTATAAGCTTGTGCTATGGATACTAGGTGAACGGAAACATATACTTATATACCTACATTTATAACATCCATAACTCGAGTACAAATGTCCATGTTCATCACACGAAACTTTTGCCCCTAGCGGGATTCGAACCCGCAACACTCGGTTTCGTATCCAGAGTCTCTCACCACTCGACCAACGAGCCTGTCAATGCGTTTGAATGGTCAAAAATGTACTATGTGATAACAAGGAAACCTAGTTCTTAATGTGTTTGGTTACATAAAGCAAATAATAACTACGTTGATGTCTTGTCGCATTAAGCTTTTAACAGCAATAATAAGTACTTGAATAAAAATTGATATCAATTTCTCCATTAGAGATGCTACTACTAATACCTAGGCTAAGTTATTAAAAAATTAAGGTATTCTCATATGTGTCAAAATGTAAAGTTTATATTTATATTAACATGACACATATTATTTCTATATGTACTCTAAGATATACCGAACCGAATCTGAAGGTTAAAATGAAAATAAATGTCCCACTACTATACGTTAAGCCATTGGTTAATACTTTTATGTTGCTGATTTAAGTCAAATATTTATATCTACAATGTGGCAATTTCCGAAAGGTGTTTCTATAAAGAAAATAGCATGATGTATGTTTTTATTATGTATGTTTGTATGGTGGGCAGCCCTACCCGCGCCCTCGCCGCGCCCCGCGCCCCACCGCGCTCCGCCGCGCCCCGCGCGGGAAAACACGCCACGCCGTCAAAGTCAGCACAGAGAAAATTAACGTGGAAACGCGAATTGCATAGTCGGAACTATTTATTTGTGGCCTGCGAAAAATCAGTTAAGAACAATAGCTAAATTTATGGACAATTAGTCTTCGGAAACGTTAATTAGCAAAGCCAAATATCAGGTCCGGTACGATTCATTAGGAGTAGCCAATGTCCAGCAGTGGATGATTATAGGCTGATGATGAATTATGATGATGCGTCTGGACAATAGATTTTGAAATTTTCCTATACTTATTTATGGTTAGCAATGACGAAAGATGAATAGACCGTAAATCAGATAATTACTGTGCCATTCTTGTGGCCATTTTTGAGGGGTCGCCGGCAAAAGGAAGACAGCAAAGTTCTACACACTACCGTGAGAAACTGTCCTGTCTATAGCCCAAGGGGGTCGCAAACATTTTTCAAACCTGTAAAGGGTTTGCGTATTCAATAAGATTGAAAAACACAAACACAAGATAATAACAACAAGATAAAAATAAATAAATATCAGACTACATCACATACATTGATCTGACTCCGAGATAAGTAGCATAAGTACTTGTGTTACGAATATCAGAAACAGTGGTATAACAAATATAATTGTGTTCATAATATTAGATATCAACACCCAGACACAGAACAAACACAAGTATTCATCACACAAATGTTTGATCAAATATCATCTTTAAAAAAAACTATCAATCAATATTTATTTTATGATCAATAAATGAGTAAACTTATTTTATTTATTTAAATATATTTAAACATTTTAAAACATTGCTTAAATATTATCAATAACTTAATTATTTTATATTTGATATTTTTTTTTTTAAACATCTTTTAGTCTACTATTAACTCTATATATGGCTCTCCTTTCCTAATGTCTGTAACATTACATTTTCAAACATTATTAGACTTTATTAGGTAGAGGACAGGACTATATTAGGACACACAATATTAGGTAGGTAGACACTACAAAGTTTTGAGATTCTACATTTTTTCTGCGTCAAGTTCCCAAGAGTTTGTCAAGACCAGCTCCGCATGAGTGTAAGCTAGAACATTAGACGGTACACAAAAACACTGGCTCACCTTGACCTGACACTCTTCGTTGAACTTTACGCAATTTCTAAAGAAATCAAATTTTTTATCTACGCTAGTGTTGCGAAATTTATCATATTGATTTAACTTGTCGCTACTTTTTCGTAGCTTTCCATCTAGTCTGACCTAATTTTATTTTTGGCTGAAAGGTATTAAAGGAGATTGCTGTTACTCTGATTCTGCCTACCCTATCGGAGAATACGGGCGTGATAATATGTATGTTTATACTATCGATAGCATATGTAAAAATGATGATTTTCCGGTATTTATCTTTATTTTTTCTAGATACTGCTTCGATATCTTCTTAATTAAATGAACATGTAAAACGACGTTCCAGAAGCTTAGTGTTCTCTTTTTTACAAAGGCTCCACAGATTTAAATTATAAAATATAAAAAAATAGTATGATACAATCTGTATTATGTATTAAAAAATTGCCTTGTTTTCTAACTAATACGATAAAGTTTAGCTCTTGGTCTTACGGCGGCGCTTACTAAATTTTTTTTTTGACGTGGGGAAATGCATTCCGCACCGTTACCCTACCCTAGGGGGTAGGGTGGTGTGAGGGACTCTCGGAGGCCTCTGGAATTTAAGGCCCCTGCTCCGGCCAAGGATGAAAAATGGCCGGGGTATACTCACCAAAACCCCGCGGTACCCCTCATCCCTCGAGTGGAGGAATGTCGTGGGCGTTGGCATAGCCTGAGCTTCCACAACTCCCTCCAGCGACCGGCCCGCGCTTGCTTACAACTAAACCAGCTATATACAACCTGCGACCCATTTGTTATTGGCCAGTTAACAAAGTCATTGTAAACAATTTTTTATTGAATTGCGTTTTAATTAAGACCTAAATATTTTTTGCTTGCGGCTCTCGACACCATGACTGAAACGTGTTTGTAGCCCCTATGAAAAAAAGGTTGAGTATGGCTGCACTAGACCAACGAGGCAGTTAAATTAAGCAGTAGGTAGCATTATCCTAAAGTACCAACGCAGTATGAAAGTAAACAAACACATCGATTCAGATTACGTACATATAATATCAAGAAAATATCTACTGGCACCTATATTATTTACTTTATTCGATCAGTTTTTATTATCTCTACATCTAGGAATATTTAATGAGTCCACTAATAATTAATTATATACAACACACTTACACACTATTTTGATGTAAAATAAATGTCTATAGATAATACTTCATTGTTAAATAGCTAATTTGATAATTTATAGCTGTTGTAAAGTTATACAATAATAGTTTGTTTGTACTAATATTTGTTTTAATGATGCAATTGGTGCTACACTCACAAAATTTAAATCACAGGACATTTATTTAGTTATTTTCAATTATTTATCTGTAAATCTAAAATATTAGTATCCATGTGATGTGTGACAGCATACAATTTCTACTTTCTAGGTAATACTTATGAGTATTCCTATCTGTAAAATATTATACACATATGAATCTGCATGCATGTCGTTAAAGGCGACTAATGGTATATGGCGCTTTGGGTATGTGATTGTGTAGGCGACGAGCATTATCAATTGAGAATGATAAAAACTGTATAGAGACACGCCCATAATCCCCGAAGAGGTAGGCAGAGTCAAAGGGGTAGCAGGCCCCTTTAACCACATTAAGCCAAAAATAAAACTGGGCCGGGTTAGATGGAAAATTGTGAAAAAGTAGTCACAAGTGGCTAGCTCCTTGCCCACACAATCACACACCCAAAACCCCATATATCATTGGTCGCCTTTTACGACATGCTAGGCAAGAAACACAGTTGGCACATTCTTTTTAAATCTCAGACCAACATGGGACAACAATTCATAGCAGACAAGTATAATATTTCCCTAAATATTGTATAAGATAATATATCCTTGCAAATTTAAATAAAATTTGCGCAACTTATCTCGATAGATATTACTTTTAAAATAAATTAAACAAGTCACGAAGTCTAGTCTAAGGGTGTTATTCCATTGATGTTGAGCTGTGCAGATTAAAACGGTATATTCATACATTTTTACACACAGCTAGCGCCACTTAAATACGTCAAATGTATGAAAAGCCGGCGCGCCGCTTTAACCAGATCTGCGCCAATGGACACGCATCCTTAGCCTATGCGTGTGCGCAAGGCGACCTCCAAAATTATAGGTATTTTTGGTGACGACTAATATTCCCACACTAGATATTAATGTCATTTAATGATAAATATACATGTATCCTGAGCAATATATAAAAAAAAATATTATATTCTACTTGTATCACAGGCATATATATATTTTTAGTGTGAAATTAGAGCATTGATATGTCAGTATTATAGACTGAAAATATTTATTTGGAACTTTTTAAATTACACAAAAACAGTTCCACTGTATAGTGGCACATGATACAATTTTGGAGATTTTCCACAATCTTAGTTACCCCTTAGCTGTCTAGCTACCGTCCGCGTGGTTTTAATATAATTCAATAATTGTATAAGAACTCTATAACTTGTCGTGATTACAAAGTGATGTATGTAGGTAGTTCCCCTGTTCTTTTGCCTACGTAGCGCTTGCGTTACGAACTTCATATCACCCGGCACTCGCTACTACGGGCCGCCGAAACAGTTAGAGCTTGCGATGTGGCCGTAAACAGAAACATGTTTATGAACAATAATTATTAAACATATAAAAACGTTGGGCGACGAGCTGGCCACTTGGCACTACTTTTTAACGATTTTCCATCTAGCCCTGGGCAAGCTAATAGCCAATTTTAATTGTGCCTCTTTGTGGTTTATGGAGCCTTATTAAGCTTAATAAGCGGCATAAGGGTAGGGTAGGAAGAATAGGTACTCTGCCTATCCCAACGAGGATTGCAGGCATGATTGTATGTGTATATTAAAAAGTTGTGGTGACTCTGTAATAAAATATGGTCCGGTCTCATAGGATATTAGCCGTATTCCGGTTTTACAAAAATCTTACATTATCTACTAACTTGGGTGTGAGGCTACATGAGATAATTTTTTTTAGAGGTGAGATCCTCATCCTTATTTATGTA
This sequence comes from Glyphodes perspectalis, assembly GCA_951394215.1. NCBI lineage: Eukaryota > Metazoa > Arthropoda > Insecta > Lepidoptera > Crambidae > Glyphodes > Glyphodes perspectalis. The sequence goes on from OX596201.1 coordinate 7,439,248, forward strand.
TGTCTATCCCTTCACCTAGTATCCATAGCACTAGCTTATATGCTTAGTTTGGAACACGGACGAGAAAAAAAGAAGGACTCCACCCCTCTAACTAGGCTTTGTGCCTTTCCGGTGCTCCACATGACATTTCACTTACAGCACACATAGACGACGACGACGACATTAGTGCTCCACATGACAATTCCTGACAGTTTTGCTTTGTATAATTATGTCACATCGTATTTCAATTCTAATAAAATATAAAAATGCCGACATGTGTGGTAGAATGCTGCCATAATGATCACCGAATAGTAAAACAATGCGATGGAATCACATTTCATAGGTAAGTTAGTAATAATTCAAACGTGTTCAGTGATTTATCAAAAACCTTACAATTATACGTTCAACTTCGTTGCTAGAAAATAAAATAAATATATTACCCGAAAAAATGGGACATTACCTATATTTTAATTTTATTTCGTTAATTTTAGGTTTCCGCCCGGACATTACGATATAGGTATTTGGAAAAATATTCTACAGAGATGAAGAACTGCAGAGATGAACCGAACTTGAAGGTTTCATGTACAAAATTTAGCTTAATATGTATAAAAATAATAAAAGTGTATTTTTTCAACTATATACTTTTTTATTTCATTGCCTTAATAAAAGATTGAGGTCCTTGCAATACTTTCCTTTATTTATCTAAAGTAAAATGTATTCGCCACTTTTAACAGAGATTAAAAAATGGGTAAATATTCCTGATATTTGGTATCCCTAAGAATTCACACGTGCATAAATTTGGCGTCACTCTGTAGTATGACAGCGTGGAGTCCATCTTTTTTTCTTCGTCCGAGGTTTGGAACTAGAGAATTGGTATCAGTCTGGAGAATTTAATTTATTTATTTATCTATCATCATCATTATAATCTCGAGTACTAGGTGTGGTTACCCATCATTATGCATCATCACCTGGAATAATATGCGCAGCCAACCGTCGTACATCATCTTCAGTAGATACTACAGTAAAAACTTCTATGATGATTATTAATTTGACTCTTTACTGATAAAGCTTCCTCTCCCTCATTTAATAGGGAATGACTGTATTAAAAAACTATAATTCTATTTAGTCCGTCAGTTAGATTATATAACAATACTAGAAACATACCTATTTTTCAATTCAAATCACAAAGATATAGAACTACAAAGTTTTGGAGTCTTCTCGCTCCCACGCCAGTCCGGTAGTAGTAAAGGCCGCCTTCGGCCAAAGATAGTCCACAACAAAAAAAAAAAGAATATACAGCTGCTAATTAATCTTCAGACTCCCTTATTTAAGAGTTGCACTCTTGTGGATTATTATCCTAGTTGCAGTTTAATAAATGTAAATAAACATGAATAAATGTAAATAAAAATAAACATGATATTGTTTTGCCATTGTATGTATGTCGCTATCGAAAACAAAAACATTTTAAATCTGCGCAATCATAACGAAAGCTTTTTTTTTTTTTTTTTTTTTTAGTTGGGGAAACTCCCACGAGCCGTCACCCTCTGCTCGGGGAAGCAGAGGGCGGTGTGTCGGACTCGAACCGACTAAAACCCCAACGTGGCCTCCAGCGACGCAGTTCCGGAGGAGCCGGTATCCCCTGTCGGGACTATACAACAGCTCCTCCGGTGGTGCGCGTGCCGCGCTACGCGGCTCACCTCGCGCGGCGGTGGTCGATGCTGTGCAGCCCACGCCAGTCGTCGGATGCACAGCACCGAGCACGCGCGCGCGTCGAGACATGCCAGGCCACCCAGCATGTCTCAACTACTCCGCCCAGGATTCAGACGCCGATCGTCCCCGAGACCGGCGTCGTGGGCCCACTCTCACGCTGTGCCCTCTGCTAAGCCAGAGGGCACGCGGAGAGCGTCTCGCCAGGGGGGGCCGCCTTCCACCCGGCGACCCAAATTGAGGGCAGAGCCCTGTCGTCGCGGAGGGAGAGCATCGAGACGCTCAATCCCTCCGCGACCCACCACAACGCGACCCAGCGCGCCCCTGTCGGGTTGCCGAGGATAGGGAGGCGAGCAACGAAACACTCCGCTCCTCCTCTTCCTCGGCAACCCTGGTCCGGCCGCAAGGGCTATGGCCGTACGGCTACGGCCGGACCGCCGCAACTGCCCGGATTGCTAGACGTGCAGTCGCGGCTCACCTCGGGGTCCCTCTTCGCTTCAGCCCTGCCATGGCAGGGCCTACTAAGCCCCCCCGGTACGACAAACCGAGGACCCCGGCGGGGGGGAATCATAACGAAAGCTATCTCTTGCATAGCTTACCTTGTTAACCCTGGATTAGTTTGAAATATTTAGCATTGCAAGTAATAAACTAAGGTAATTTTAGCTAATTTGACGTCAAACGTCAACCCTCCTTCGTTATTTGAAGGTCGTGTGCACGTCGTATGTATTCTACTGTATTTAAAACGAAACGCTCTAGATAATTAAATACTAATCTTCTTTCCATTTACCCCCTCGGGAATCGCGGATGTGATGGTATTTACTTATTTTTTTAACTATCTATGCATATCAACCGGAACTGCATGAATTAAATACCTAGAAAAATATTATATCCAATAAACCCAATAATGAAAATAAAAAAAATTATGGCACTACCTAAAATATATTTACTAATACAAATACAAAAATATTTATTTCAAATAACAGGTTTAAGAGTACGAACAAATTGATTTCTCCATTTAAGCAATTAGACGCCTGTGTTGGGATAAACCAGCTCTTTTGCCAGATATTACACCTGTACAATATACTATTGGTTTTAACATGCTGTATGCTGCTGCAATATATAAGCACTTATTTATACCTAACGAAATACTTATATATTGCAGTTCCTACTAAAAATTTTATACGGTTGTTTAGTAACCCGCGAACGATAAGGGTTTATAAGGCTATAATTAAACAATACAATAATTGAACAGGGGGCTCAGCTATTAATCGTTTTCCTTCCTTGTAGTCAAGGTTATGTTAGTACAATACTAATTTATATATTCATAATAATTTGTGCTTTGTTGCTTTGTTTGCTTTAAGCACAGAATTAAACTGAAGTGGAGTATTATCCTGTAAGAAAATAGGGAAAAGAGACTCTTAGTGTTAAGTCAGTCTAATTAATATCTGTAATGTGCGCCATGTATAGATAATTCTGTTCAGGTGAAAATAATAAACATCATATACTGTATTAAATCTATCTATGAACTATTAATCTTTTCTTATTTAATTTGGTAATTAACTCCTTTTTGATTTATTTAATGTATGCTCTCCTTTTACTAGTGTGATATATTTTTGGTAAAATCAATTTTCGTAAGATTTGTCCGTCACAAAAAAGGTATATCTACCTCATCGGCCGATACTGTTTTATCACACTATTAATTAAAATTATTTGTTTGTCAGCGTCTTTATAGAATTAATAATTAGTGTACCTAATTGGTTGCATCGTGCATTTGTGTACTTGTACGCTACGTGCAATTGTGCTTCCAAGGAATATTTTTATACGTGGATACATTTACCTACACAGTTTTGAAAGCACCTATAATTAAATGGTAGTATCATGCCATTCTAAGCACATAGGGATTCAGAACGTCATTTATTAATGTACTAGCTGTGCCAGCGGTGTCACCCGCGTTTATGGTTAATATTATAAAGACTATTTCCGTCATACATGATTTCTATGTAACTTTAACCATTAAGGCTGCTCACGCGACGGAAGATTAAAAAATGGAGTAACTTCTCCCGTTTTCTCAACATTTCCCTTCACTACTCTGCTCCTATTGATTGTAGCGTCAGACAGACAGACAGACAGACAAAAAATTTACTGATTGCATTTTTGGCATCAGTATAGATCACTAATCACCCCCTGATAGTTATTTTGAAAATATTTTATTTATTTATCTTTATTAAAGAAACATACAGCTATTTAATATTTCTTAAAAATAATATAAGCTAGTTGGTACAATAGCAATAAAAAGTTTCCAAAGCTAGGTTATAAATATTGTTTAAGAGACAACTGGCACTAAACAGTAACAACATGAAATTAACTTAAATTTACATAAATATATTATTAAAAAAAAATGATTTAAGAAATTTTGACAAAGTTTTGACAAAGTTGGAGGCTAATCTAATCTAATCTGACTTGAGAAGACGGCGAAACTTGTTCATCTTCTCATGAAACATGTCAATATGGCAATAGGCTGCATTGTGTTTGGCGGCAGCTCTTATGGTGTAACTATTCCTTCTGTAGTTAGATCTACAAGCAGGTACAAAGAAGGTACTCTTATGTCGCGCGCTTAGTCTAGAGCATCTAAAGGCTAGTTTGCTTAAGAGATAGGGCGTATCAACCAATCCATTAATAATTTTGTATAAAAATATTTGATCTCTGTGCTCTCGGCGAGTTACCAATGATTCTACTTTCCCAGTATCAAAATTCTTAAATTTATACTTTAAGCGTCTGGTAAATTTTCGTTGAATGCCTTCCAACAGGTTAATATACTTTAAGTATTGCGGGTTCCACACTACGGAAGCGTATTCCAACTGAGATCTAACGTACGCATTATACAGTAGGATCAGAGTGTTCACGTTCCTAAAATCTGTTCCTTGGCGAAAAATGAAACCTAGCAACTTATATGCCTTGGCAGTAGCTTTATTGATATGTGATTCAAAGTATAAACCACTATCCAACTGTACACCAAGGTCCCTGATCTCTTGGACCCTCCTCAAGCACTTATCATGAAGTTTGTAATCAAAGGCAATAGGATGTTTTTTCCGTGTGAAAGATATTGCATAACATTTTTCAATATTTAAGAATAGGTTGTTCAGAGAGCAGTAGTAATATATTTCATGTAAAGAGCAGAGCAGTAGTAATATATTTCAATAAAGCAGTAGTAAATATATTTCATGTACAGAATTGACCTCTACAGATTTATTATAAGTATAGATTAGTCGACGAATGTCTTGTTCGATGATACAATTCGTCTGCTTTACCTGTCTAAATGTTATGAATACCAAATTGTAATACCTTTAATACCTATAATAATCAATCTAGCTTATTCCAGAATCATGATTAAATCAGAATTGTAGGTAAAATACTAGTTATGTACCTACATTTATTTACAGCTACTCACTAACCTTTTACCTACATAACTTTATGGATTTTACACCGATAACCAGTTGGGAATCTTTAAAATTAAGCATTGTGCCCTTGGAAACTGTCATAAATGGAAGGAAGATAACGACAGTTGTGGGAAAATAAGTATTGTGGGTAAGAATCTTCATTAATATAAAGAAGACGCAGGCAATATAGACATTAGATACATGCGTTACATATGTAACAACATCTTTAGATAAAGATTTTGCAAGATAATGTTCACTCGAAACATTGATTTTATATCTCGCCTACCTACTAGCATACTAAGTAGTTAAGGAGTATTAAGTAGATAGTAGGAAAGTAAGATGCTTCTTACAAACAGAATGATAAAAATTTACACAGGAATAAAGATGAAAAGAAAATACTGAAAATACTAAACGTTATGAAACGAAAATAATTTATAGTTGTAGCAATACGTAAATGTTCTAAATTCAATACCTTTTTCTAGAATTGTAGTTTTTTAGATAAATAGAGTTAGTAACTTTAAAAAACGGTCATAAACAAAATTAAAATGAAAAAATCTTTATTGTAACACGCATCAATACAAATATTAACGTAGCCCTGACTTTTGAGATAGAAGAAACTGTGTCACTGAAGCCAGTATACCTTTCAATAATTGACTAAACTATTGGGGTTGGTTAAGATTTACGATACACGAGTATATACAAGGTCAAACAAGATGAAGAAAAGTATTTTTTTCGATTTCGATGATTCAGATGATGCAACGTGCACGAGCCCTCAAAGCTAACGTGTTTGAGTACCAACTAAATATAACCCTGTGTATTGGCCTACTTCTATACACGTATACTAGGCGAGTAGCAATCTGTGGACAGGACGCGAGGGGCGGGCGCGTCCTACACTAATCAGAAGGTCACGGCAGGGTCTCCGCGATAAGCCATTCTACTCGCTAACCTTATGAAGCGCGACTGCCGAGATTATGCAAATTGCTCGGTGTTTTTTCTAATAATACTACCTATGTGTCGTATAATTAGTCTAAGACTAACGTTGGGTTAATAATGGTTTGAGCCTCGCAGGGGATACTAATTCATAGTACCAGCGGACTCTACTAGGTACGAGACTTAAACGCTAGGCAGATGAAGTAGGCATAATCAGCTATTGGGATATATGATAGAGTTTTGTTGATTCTTCGTAAATTTCCTCTTTCTAGGAAATGACCGACATGCTTAATGACAATTCAGTTGAAAAGGCAACATAATACATATGCCACTTGAGTTGACGAACGAAAGTATATGTAATACAAGAACCAGCCTACAAAAAATACTGTTATGTAATAGTTTATTTAATATAATAAGTAGGTACATGCTTTCATGAGTTGATACAGAAGAAAAACAGTTCCCATGATAATATCATCCTCTAACATTGTCACCGAACTTCCATAAATATTACAAACTTCAGTTCAATTGTCAGTCCACGAGTGGTTGACGAACAACTGTATATTCTAATATTGCAAGTTGAAAAAAAAGCTTGTAAAAATGCATTAGCGGCTAGTATTGGTAATTTCACACTCCAATACTATTTGATTGCGTGTTTAGCGCAGGCATTTGTAGACATGTAGATATCCGTAATAAAATATAATTGAAACTAAACACCTCATTTAATTCACGAGTAAACGTCATATTTCACCCACAACGTGTACAAGATAGGTAATTATGAGGCAACACTGACACAATACATAATGAGTGACAGTAAAATACAGCCTACATACCTTATAGATGAGCTACGAATGTTTTACGATAAAGTTTTGTTTCAAAATATCCTAGACCTGAACTGAGATGAACCTATTAAAATCCTTGAAATTGTAGTAGTATTGGAGGCATTGAAGACTTGTGTGGTCATCTGCTGCAGCTGAACATTTCTTCCCTTGGGACTATTAACCAACAAATGTACAGATAACACGTAACCTAATTAAACTTGAGTAGCATGCACAAGTTTAAGTATACATAGTCTACTGCGAATGAAAATAAAAAATCGTCATCCATCGTTAAAGGAGATAACATAACGATATTTTATTTTAATATCTCATCAAATTAGGGTTTCCAGATTGACGTATTACTGTAACATTAAAATTACTCTGACGTAGGGTCTTGCCACCTAAATCAGTTTGTTTGCGGGAGGAATCGACATATAATTTTCATATTCAAGTCAATCTCTGGTGACCCATTATGCCATGTGTTGATATTGCACACCCAGAAAATGCAATAACAAGGCGCCTAAATAGTTCCGCCGACAGTGTAAATACCCGATTGGAATGTTTTGAAGCTAAGAAAATACTCCTCACTGCTATTTATAGCAGTATGCCGTTGTGATCACTGCGCCCCCACCTGTGGCGGCCCCGGCCGGAAATAGGGAATTTGCATCACAATCAAATAGAACCCTCGTGGCGTGTTCCGGCGTGCCCCCACGACCCGATGGCAATCTTACCAGTAAACGGTAGCTTCCTGCTGGGAATTAAATCTTTTGCTGGCTAGCATAGGGTTAGAGGGAGTACTTCATAGTTGATACTGATACTGTTTATTGGAGCTCCATAGTAATGATGTTATCAAAATTCGACTGCAAAATCAGGAAAACCGGATCAAAATCGATCTGACCGTTTTATGATTCACTTCTGTGGAATATATTGTTGCTAAACAGTCTGTTATGGTAAGAAATACTGGAAGTCGTTGCTATCATCAAAGAAAAAACTAAGCAATCAATATTTACCATTTAATCTTCTTTCGATTTCAATAATATTTCGTCATTGCATTTGCGATCACTTATTATATATCTTTCTTAAAAAACATCGATTATACAATAACGCAATACTTCGTTGGTTAATGGTTTTGTTGGTGGGTTAAAAACTCAGTTAAATCAATCAACGAAACTGGTAAAATTTTATCAAACGCTCCATTAACCACCTTGCCACACCATTGTAGTAACAGGACGGGCAAAAAACGAGATAAATAAAAAAAAATCTTATTTAAATTCACCATACCGCACAAAAAAGTTTTAAAATCAATTGATGAAACATTTGAAACGTAATGTTTCATTTATCGAATTTGGTTTATTTTTGAATTACGCAAACAAATACTTGAAATTATAAACTTACTTTACTTATTCTATATTATTAGATTAGGTTAAAGCCAAACATCACTAGACATGCAGAAAACTAGAACATGAAGAAATTTGTCTAATTCCTTAAAAAAAAACTGTGCAATATAGCTTTTTGATTTCGGCAAATGTTTTAAGTCCGAACGTACATTGAAAATAAAGGGAATTGTGTAGGTCTTATCACTGTTTTTTCACAATTTTTTTATCTAACCCAGCTTAATTTTTATCTTCGGCTGAAAGTGTTTGCAGAAGCCAATTGTTCCTTGAACCTTGCCTACCCTACCCTAATTACCTATGTACTGAATGTAGGCATTCTGATAATCCAGTCGCCGAAAATGACGGACGTTAAGCAATACCCCAGTTTAAGTTACAACTTGTACGATTTTCATTGAAGAATATAACTTTTTGCATTATTGAGCCATGGAAATTCGGTTAGTGTTTTTTTTATGAAAAACAAATGTTAATAAAATTTTAGTTTTTCTAGGTATCGCACTATTAACTTTGTCAAACATAAATCGAATAAGGAAAATTGGAAATAGGAAACAGAAAACAAACATATTGAAAACAAACAAGTGTCACAACATTAGTAGTAAAAGTTTGAGAATAAATTAACTATTGTGCATTGGTTCCCATGGGAGAGGCGAAGCGAATAATGTGAAAGAGCAAGTATCTTTACTTAATTTTTTTACTTTTTCTTTACTAAGTGGTTTTATACTAAGTTTTTTATACTAAGTTATTAGTTTATACTTACTGAAGTAACTGTCTGTTCACTTAGATCTTTTAAACTACGCAAGGGATGTTAATGCGGTTTTCACTGATGGATAGTGATTCAGGAGGAAGATTTCTAAGTAGTTTCGTATTGTTATGTGCTTACTGTGCGAAGCCGGGGCGGGTCGCTAGCTAGTGTAAGTATAAAATAATATTTTACTTATAATATGCAGGTACACGCTGTGTGATAGACGTGAATGTTATCGGTTACAGTGCTCATATGAATAAAACTGATGTCGAAATAAGAAAATCCCCCAATATCTGATCTACACAACACTATTATAGTAGTTCGCGATCCATAGTGTGGAAAACCTTACGTGAACAATAGATGAGCACACTAATAATCTGCTGCCGTAAATGTAAATTGAAATGAAGGAGGTTAATATGACATAAAACGCACCTGTGTATATAAAATGCACACTTGCACTCTGAAAGTGCTTCCTTATCTAATCGCTACGAAATGCCATTTAAAGGTAATGTAAACTGCTTTGATGTATAAATGTTAGATTTTACTACATGCGGTGTTGCGGGTAAAACTAACTTGTTTTGTATCCAATTTGCCTCCAACACGTTTTGCGTTAAATTCTAATTTCGAATTTCTTCTGCTTTGTTAAATGTATAATACATTCTTAATTCGTTTAGTGTAAGCGAGTAACCCCTTAAACTGCGTAAATCGAAACAGATTAAAATACATATATTGAATATGATTATTATACCGAAGAAAATTTGACTAAACAGTATCTCTTGCCATTATTAGTAACGACATCCATCCCTAGACTCAAATCCGTTTTCATGCTTATTCCAACGGTTACTTTTGAAAACGACGAAGTCTACCAATAAAGGTCAGTTGAAAGTAACTCCCCAAGAAGTTCAAAGTATCGTTTAAAAAAATACACCGGCGGATGTCATCGTAGGGTGGTATACTAGGTTTTTATAAATACTCTTTCTGTAGGGACGTCACAGGCCGCCGGCCAAGCGTGCGCCGGCGCAGGGGGCGGCCACCCCGGGCCGGGTCGTTCACCTCCGCCCCCGCCCCGCGCGCACCCAGCCGAGGCAGGGTTGCCTGCGCGTGCGCAAGTGTTAATTATAAAGTACTCTCGACAGTGTCTTAGCAAAACAAAACGAAATGGTTACAGAAAAAAAATACAGAGACTGAAGACTTTCAATTCAACTATCAGGATTCACTACACATGATTCCTTTGATCACATCAAGCCACTGTAACTACATATTTAGTAAGCAGGGGTGTCCGGATGACTCTTAACGCAGGGCGATAGTGTTCAATTTAGATTACGCAAGCGCTCTCGGGAGCGCTTCTATTCTGAATATAAATTGCATATAAGATGCTTCTATTTATGAGTAATGCTGCAATAAATTCACCCACATTTGCACTTCAAAGAACGTGCGAGACAGTTTCTTGGTTGTGTATGTATTATGTAAAATCTAAAAATGAGTCAAGTTTGATAAAAAATCGCGAAAAAGTATAGACAAGTAGTTAGCTCGTCGCCTACATAATCGTAAAATCAGAAAATGTATGTAAGTACCGCATATTGTCCATATATTAACCTCACCTCACCTCTCGTCCTGCAGGGGACAACCCTCGCCGGGCGTCGCAATCACAGCCCTTTGTGCGCCCGGTGAGGGCTACTCTCTGAGGGCAAAGACTCCATTTATTTCTTTGTTTTGAAATTCCTTCTAACAGGAGGGTTCTACAGGTATATACGAACTCGCCTTTTTGCTCGTAAAACAAGACCAAGGGGGGCTCAAATGATCTACTGGTCATTTTTATTCCTTATTCTTGTTTTCATGAGTAAAAATTAGAAAATAAATTGTTATCTGAGTAGGAGACTCTCCAGAAGCAAGGGCTAGTTCCCATTGAGTCTCAATGAATGACTGATTTTAGTATCTGTAGAAGGGTATATCATATTCTCTTCTACAGATACCTAATAAAACAAAGGAACATCGTATTTTATTTATTCCAAAACTATATAAACACAGGTAAACTTATAAACGAAGTTTTCTTAATCATCTCAATTGTCGACTAATGAAGAAGGTTTTGAAGTTGTTACTTAAAGCAATTTGCTTATTAAATTATATACGTGACAATATCTAGAACGCCAGACAAGTTTTATATAAAAGTATATTCTTGTAATAGTTCTGTTAAGTTTGATAAATTAAAACTATACTCTATATCGTACGTGCTTTGTAGTTTTATTGAATTATTGATAAATATATAATTCTATAGGTATATGCCTTAATTTTAACTTTATTGTAATCTATTGATTAATGCTAGTTACTGTATGTAACTCTGTGTTTTCTTCATAATTATAGTTTTGAGGTAATTTCATCTAAATACTAGTACTAGTAACTAGTAGTTTTACAGAATCCACATGCTTAAAGCAAACGAAAGCTAGTATTATTCACCGACTTAAAAAAAAAAGGAGGAGATTTTCAATTCGACTGATTTTTTTTTATATTTGTAAACTAACAAACTTTACCGTGTATGGTTAAAAATCTCTACCTGAGAAGATAAATAGTGACGTACCTATACCTAAATGAAATGCAGTAAGTCAGATAATGTCTTAAAAATATTTTCTCCGGGAACGCTGCACCTGGGCACATAGGAAATTCATTGTTCTATTTGGTAAATAGAAAAATAATTTATTAATGTGGCCAGGACCTCCAATAGTTAAGGACCGCACTGTAATTTTTTTTTTACTCAGTCAGTATAATTTTTTAGTAACATGTTTTATTGTCGATCTACTTTACTCCCCCTCGCAAACTCATCCGTTGGATTCTTATGAGACTCAATGACAATACACGTTCACATACCAGCAGAGACTTCCTTAATTAAATCATAAACTTAATAAAACACCCCCTGCCCCTACAATACTGGAGTACTGGAGCGTGTAGGGCACTCTCCCATGGACGCCCCTAGCCTGATTCCGACCAGAATAGTCAGAGCTTTATCTACAAGGGACCTGTATGAGTAGCTGGAGTCTCAGTAATTTGGTGGTGTTGTAAGTGGGCGATTTAGTAAAACGGTCCGATAAACTGCGCGGGCGCAGTACACCAGGGGTGCCGGCGTAAGTGCGTGATTGTGCACGGTCGACTGGAAAATGTGTGGTTTGGATGTTTAGATTGTTGAATTTTTACAGTAGATAATAACGCATGTTGAATGACCTCGACGTAGGGGCGTCCAAACTCAAAAGCTGCTTGCTGCGTATGAAGCATAGATCAAATATAGAATTTCTGAACACTTTTCGAAGAAAATTTATAAAAAATATATTTGACTGATATTCAATGTGATTACCAGACTCGCTAAATCCTGGATCATGGTCTAAGCGGACCCCGTCTAAGCACGGGACATAACGCTAGGAAGATGATAATTGACTGATATTCAGGAGATTAAGAAAATTATAAAAAACAGACGACAAAAGCAGAAAAATAAGGAAGTATTGTAACTTTATAAGTACCGGAGTTAGTAGGTATTCCAGATAAAAGTTTCGGAAAAGAAATATAGAAACAGTTTTTTAGTCATGTTACTTAGATGCGATTTTAATGTAACATTCACGTGAATCATTATCCAAATATAAAATAAAGAAAAAGTATATTAATGTATAAAGTAAATAATACATTACGAATGCATGAATACGTACCTACCGAAACGTATTCTCTGCCAGAATGAATTACCCAAAACTGTATAAAAAAAGTTATACAAATTATCCATAAAAAATCGCCATCATCAATGAAAAACCCGCACAAAACATTTGTCATTTCATCCACTTTTACCTTTCAATAACTTTACAAGTAGCATTAGCATCAGCGGTTGTCACAAGTAAATTAGCCGACGAACAATGCTCCCCCGAGCCGAACAGTCATTAAAAAAGCGTAATTCAAACCAACAAGTTTCCACCGGCTGCCTAATCTCTATAAATACGAATGCCCTAACAAAAAACAAAACTCACCCTTCATCGTAGTAAATCGCCGGCGAGCAAAACAAAGGGAAGCACCCGCCGCCCGCATGCCGGCGCAGGCGCAGGAGCACGATCGCGTCAAATTGAACTGAATTTACTGCATTAGTGAGGGGGCCAGGCGTTCTCGACTTTTGAGGCCAGTCCCAAAGCAAAATGTTTTAAACTAATAATCAAGGCCTATCCTAATATAACAATTGGAACTAATGTTCAAAAGATATTTCATTGCGCATCGAAAGACGGAGGAAGATTGGAAAAGGTAAGGGCAGGTCAGGATTTAGAATATCGGTGATCTAGGCAATTCACGTCTTGGGGTCCTCTTATATTTAAAAGCATAAAGCATTTTTTTTTGAAAGCGCAAACCTTATATTCCTAGAAAGCTAGCTTTCTTCTATGCTTTTTACATAATGGAAAGGAGATCTTAGAAGGATACGATTCTCTAAGAAGTAAAATGGCCATTCAAAGAATCTTATTAATTTTGTACGCACGAAAGTTTGTGAAAATGAATGGGCGAAGAACCATTCACACAGAAATTGATAAATCAACTTTGATATAACTTTACAGTATCGTAGTACCTTATTACTTAATTCTCATACACCAGAATAACTCATAGACTATAGTTTATAATACGTTGTGAAAATTGACAAATGAGCGGCCATTGGGTACCTGCATACAAAGCCGCGTAGTCTTTTACAAATTTCTGACGAAGTATATGTAACAAGCTTGTTTGTATGAACGTATCTAAAACGAACGTCAGACGTAAGCGAATTAGATAAGTGTCTTGCCACCCTAAATAAAGTGCACGTATTTATTTGCCTCTCTTAAAACAATGTTCATGGAATGAATATGTCTTAAAAAAAACATTTTATATACATAAAATACATATATAACATCACGCCCATAATCCACGAAGGGGTAGGCAGAGTCAAAGAGACAGCAGGCCCCTTTAACCACATTCAGCTAAAAATAAAACTGGGCTGGGTTAGATGGCACATTGCGAAAAAGTAGTCACAAGTGGCTAGCTTGTCGCCTACACAATCACATACCCAAAACCCGATATACCATTAGTCGCCTTTTACGACATGCTAGGTAAGAAACACAGTTGGCACATTATTTTTAAGTCCCAGACCAACACGGGACAATGGGCTGGGTCAGATGGAAAACTGTGAAAAATTAGCGACAAGTGGCCAGCTCGTCGCCTACACAATCACATACCCAAAGCCGACATACAATTAGTCGCCTCTTACGACATGCTAGGCAAGAAACATAGTTGGCACATTCTTTTTAAGTCCCAGACCAACACGGGACAATGGGCTGGGTCAGATGGAAAACTGTGAAAAATTAGCGACAAGTGGCCAGCTCGTCGCCTACACAATCACATACCCAAAGCCCACATACAATTAGTCGCCTCTTCGACATGCTAGGCAAGAAACACAGTTGGCAAATTCTTTTTAAGTCCCAGACCAACACGGGACTTTTTATTTAAATAAAACTTGTATCTAATATGTCTTAATGTCGAAAAACTAAAACAAATCGAGTCTCTTTCGGTAGTCATATGCATATAACTTCTGAGTAGATGGTGTACTGCAGTCCATATCCCAAATTGACTCCCTAAATACATGCACACTTCACGCATTACAGAACAATCGTAGCACTTATTCACACTTACTAAATAAAGCCAAGCCATTACAGACTTTAAAATTAACTGTATAAAGTCTTAAAAAGATAGTGGAAACGACTGATTTGAATACGGAGTGCGAGGGTATAAAATTATGGGGGTGGTTTGTTTCTATCAATGGTAATTCACTCAATAACAACCAAATAGTTTTCTAAATTGAATTGCTGAAACGGACTGATATTTAGCTACTTTTTAAAACAATCTGTACACTTAGAACTGTATTTCTTTTTAACGAAATACTAAAATACTGCCCTTGCAAAAAGCAGCGAGACAAATCTGAAAATATGTATTAAGAACTTTACAACACTTTTTATCATAATCATATAGCAGGAATTTTTAAATAAAACCTATTACATAATCTAATAAAATTTTATATATTATGCAATGTTATTCCTTCATACGATATCAGTCATAAACAACATTCAGCAAAGCAAAATTATTAATATATATATATATAAATATTAATATGTAAAGCAAAAACTTTGTACCCCTTTTTACGAGAATTACGCGGACGGATGAGTATGCGATTTGGCGGAGTTAAAGTTTATACGGAGAAAAAGTACAGAACGCTATATTTCAATGAAGAAATATAACAAATTTAGTTATCAAAATTAAAAGAATTATGGTCGAAATTTTACCTGTGGGCGACTACTAGTAACAATATAAAATCTGAAGGTTATTTATTGAGATATGTTTAAAGGTAGGTACCATAGCATAGCACATATTTCGGGCCCCTACAAGGTTAGCGTGAGTAGACACTTTTGGATAAATACGACTTACCCAAAAAATACTGTCGGCTATCGGGTGAGACTGACAAATGTTTGTTTCAAATGCCTAATTACCATAACCCTGTCTGAAAACAAGTAAAATTTCAAATTGAATCTGAGTCTGAGTTTATAAGTTTTCTAACGTTATTCTTGTACCCCATGTAATAACCGTGATAAAATATAATTGAATCGGCTATTTATAAGATATGGGGATCGGACCCCTTCGTCCCCTCCGTTAACCTTACAGAAACGTTTAGACTGAAATAATACTGCACGGAAGTAGGTACTTACACACTAGTGACGTTGAACTAGCGTGCAAGCGCATTCTTCGCCAGATTAGTAAATCTTAAGTTTCCAGTTCGGTTTAAGAGATGAGTTTGAAGTTTTGCATTTTTCTAGGGAAATTTTACAAAACCAAATTTTACCGATTTTTTTGACTGGCTCGATGGCGCTTTCGCTAGGGACCATGCCCCATGCGCCAAGAGTTTTGGGTTCGATCCCCACCCAGGACAAACATTTGTGTGATGAATACTTGTGTTTGTTCTGTGTCTGGGTGTTAATCTTATACATAAAACTGGAGAACGGCTGGACCGATTTGGCCGATTTTGGTTTTAAAATATTGGTAATCTTCTAGGGAAGGTTTGTACGGTAAGAAAATATGGTAACATTGCGAAAAAAATAATAAAAGAAAATCTGAGAACGGGGCGTTACGAAGTGCGCCGGGACAGCTAGTATCCAATATTTATTTATGTATCTGATATCCGTAACACAAGTGCTTAAGCTACTTAGCTCGGAGTCAGACCAATGAATGTGATGTTGTGGGATATTTATTTCTTTATTTATTATATTATATTATTGAATCAACCTATAATGAGGCTCTATTGCAGTTAGGCAGTTTTATTTCTAAAAGGATATCTAATAAGTTAAATTAAATTGAATAAAAATTAAAAGTCCATCAAAATAAAATAAATTTATATAAGTCCAAAATAAATCTTGTAATAAAATTAAAGTGTCGCAGTTCTTATTTTGTAAAAGGCGATGAGCTAGCATGCAGCTTCATCCACCTATGCACTATCGGAGAATCCCACCACTCGGCCAACGCGCTCAGGATACTGTTAGTACTGCCCCGAAAGCGACTAAGCAGCGGAGCGCTCCTCTTTCTGATGATGGCGTGAAAGTCAACAGTTTGCGCCTGAGCGAACATCGCCGAGGCGCTGCAAAAATAGGATACAAAGACAACGCAATTCGAAATCAGTTTATATCAACTTAAAATGGTCCCTATACTTCACTGAAGCGGGGGCAGTCGAATCTTAGATCTATAGTTGACCGCTTTTAACATATTTTCGGATGACAATAGCGCATGGGCTTTCATATTTGAAAAAATATCTAAATAATATCATCTTATGACTATTATCTGGCTCTTACACCCGAAGGGCAGAGTCTTAGGATAAATACTCCTTAAAACTACATTTATCCAAAAATTTAGTTGGATCAATCTGGCTAACTGTGAAAAGGGTAGCTCGTCGCCTACATCAAACCTAATGCACCATTAGTCGCCTTTTACGACATCTTATGTAAGAAACACAGTTGGCATATTTTTTTTGAGTTCCAGACCAACATGGGACATGGAAACATTTATTATTATAATTATTATCTACGATCCAGTTTAAAACTAGTCGGTGTTAAGCAAGGGAGGCGAGGCACCGATGCATGACCCGGCCGCTCGCCACCAAGTTACGAGAGCCAGATAAAAACTGCCTGACGAAAAACTCTCTTGCACATGCCAATAATCCTTTCTATTATTTCCGTCTGGCGAAACGAGGTTACTTTGTTGTTTTTACTCAACTTGGTTTTAAGAAGTTACTACCACTGGCAGCTTAGACCGTAATCCATCCTGTAATAAAAAGTGGCTAAGTGGTAGCTGCACGTAGAATGTTGTAGCATAGTAAAACACTCAACGACAAAACACCAAGCTTTCGTACAACTAGAAGGACTAAAGTAATCCAGCGTACTAACATGATATTCACCCAATATCTTATTAGCAAACCACAAACCAAACCATGATAAAGGGAGTAAGTTGCTATATATGTACCAGGTACCTATTCTATATCATTAGTGAAGACATTCGGAACAGATTTTGAAGTCCAAAATTCGGACTTGAAGTAAAAAAGGTTTAAATAAAAGATAAGAGAGACCATCCATTGACATATCCTGTGTTTGTGCAAATACAATTAAATAAATCAAGAACAGTTTTCTTTCATGAAAGATAGTTCAATCCAGTGATTTACGACTGTGCCACTTTTTCAAGACGGATATTTACTGAAACCATTGTTTAGGAATGATGAAGAGAAAACGAAAGAAATCGCTAGCCTATGCTAGTTCCTACTGCCATTACAACAGTCCTACTAACAATGCACTTCACAGGTCGACCTACCCGCACTTGAGCGAAGGCGAGCTGTCGAATACTTCATATCAATCGTCGCCACAACAATATCGACGCCCACAGCGACTGTTTATCGGCGATATATTAAAACGACTCCCTTCGGCTGGTGTAATAACCTGCAACTACCTAGGGTTACTGCTAAACGTTACACGGTTATTGTACTAAACTCAATCCGTACTAATATTATAAATTCTGTGTGTCTGTATGTTACCTCTTCACGCTTAAACCACTGAACCAATCTAGATGAAGTTTGCCATGGAGATAGTTTAAGTCACGGGAAAGGATATATAGAATAGAAGCAGATTTGATAAAAAATAGGATACCCAAATTACTAATTTCACGTGGTAGAAGTCGCGGGAAAAAGCTACTATAGTCTAAAGTTTACATTTTTAAAAAATAGAGTAGCATAGTAGATTGAAAATGGACAGTAAACATATTTAAGAAAAAATGTCCAATGCAAAATCACTCAAGACCACAAAAGAGACGCAAGAACGTTAGGTAATTGTTTGTTTTTTATATTTCGAGAACACTCAAGGAATTGGACGGATCTTAGAAGTTACTTCGCTTTGGTGTTGGACATCTCAGCGAAGTGTATCATCGTGCTCTGCCATTGCACTTCTATACTACATAGTTGAGATAAATGTTGTATATATGTTCACTTTTACTACGTTTCTAAAATACTTTAAAAACCAAGACACAAGGAGACATTAATTTTAATGTTTGTTGTCTAAATGTATGTACTCGTATCTAACAAATCCCGACGATGCTTTAGAAATAACAGCTCATAATCACTCACACAGTTTAACAGTGGCTAATCTGTAATAAACACAAATTGAAAAAGAAGAAAAGGCATTATTTTTTTACATAGTGGATATTTTAAACATTCACTAAACAATTATGGCAGCCCTATTAGCGCACCCTCGCTCTTATCAGCGGGTTCCGAGTCAAGCGACAAGTGCCTGTGGTTTACACACTTTAGACGACGATGTACGAAGAACTAGAAGTGGCGCCACGAGAAATACGATTGATTGTTTAGGGCATCAATACTATAATATTTAATGTACTGATTTAATATCGTAATACCTCACCCAGTGAAAACAGCAATGATTAGAAATGTGTACATGGTTAATGATTTACTTTTTGGTAACTAGAAAGTTTTCTTTCGATCACATAAAACACCTAAAACAATTATTTTAGTACACATTGGTCGCCTTTGGCTTTATTTTACAAGGTTTTGTAGTACAAATAAACAGATAAATTCTGTACTAATAAATCCCCTAAGACTCCCTAGGGATGCGGCACTAAAATAATTCTGCACTAGTCTTTAGATTAAAAGTCGCAGTATTTGTAACCAGAGTGTATGTATCAAAGTAAAATATTGCCGGATTCTGCGTGTTTCGGATAATACGCAAATTATTTGATAAAGAAAACTGAATGAATAAAGAAGGCCTGAATAGAGTCCTACATTTCCCCTTCAACGGTTATGTAATTACTATTTACTGTCCATGTTAAGGACAGGCTCCATAATAGATTTCCTAGAATCAATAAGGTGTCTCTTCCAGATTGTGTAAGTAGAATGGCGAGTGCATTCACTCGCAACATGTCACAGGCATGCCCGAGTCTCCCCCAGTTCATTCATACGACCCGACACGCTCATTGCCCAGGGAATACCACTAGGTACTTGCGTTATTATGTAAATTCCGCGAGTCTCATACATTACATTCCCATACGTTTAGTACAGTTAATTAGAATATCCTCCCCCAAAATCTATGTTCATAGACCATGATTATTTAGGGGACTCTGTGTGGGAACAATACAGGTTGCTTCAATATAAATCAGATGGGTAAAAGCATCTAAATAAGCAAGTTACTCAACTTCATACGCTGTTAGGTAAATTTTATGAAACTGTACCAAAACGAAACAAGCCTTGTCAAACAAAGTTTGTGTCTCTATATTGTAAATGAAATAATATTTCTTAGAAAATAGCGGTACTACACCTTAAAAACAATCTTTATCACTATAAATACCCATTGTATTAGCCCAATGTTGGACTTCTAAAAGAAATATCTTATTTTCCATATAGGTAAAGTAAATGCTGATTCAACTAGTTCCATTTTCAACAGATAAATAATTGACTTTGTATACATCAATGTCTACGGGACAAACAAAAAATATTTTATTATCTAAGCCATTAAAAAACGCATAAAAGTAGATTAACTAATATTATACCTAAACGCGAAAGTTTATAAGGATGGATGGATGGATGATTGTTTGTTACTCTTTCACGCAAAAAATACTGCATGGATATTAATGAAACTTTACAACAGTAAAGCTTATACATTAGAATAACACAATACATAAGCATATTTTATCGATGTACCTCGCGAGCAAAGCCGCATCAGAAGCTAGTTAAACCATATGTAGGAAAATAAAACTATTTTCTGCAGTGAAACACATTAATCAAGAGCCACCAAAGATAAAATCAATTCAGTGATAGTAGCGGAGAATGAAACTAACAGACAACAATAAAGCTCAAGAAGAAAGAGTTAATTTACCGCACAAACGAAACGGATCCTTAAAAAAACCACGATGATTGAGAAAATCTCCCACGAAACGATAGCGTATTCTGAAGACGCTCGACACCGTCAGTTCGATTACGTTCGAAACTGTTTGTATAGATTAAAAGAATAATTTATAAACTAAATTTTCTTCTTGTTTATTTACAATTTTTAACCGACTTCAACAAAAAAAAGGAGGAGGTTCTCAATTCGACTGAATTTTTTTTTTTAACGTAGGAACTGTGAAACTGGAATAACCTTTTTGTACATATCTTGTATATCGATTTAGATTTTAATGTGTCATTGAAAGTAACAACTAACTAACTATGAGTTTAAACTAATTAAACTTCACCGTGTTACCCCTTTCGTCTTTACTAAGTTTGTGTATTTAAAAAAAAAAGGAGATATAATAGTAATCTAGATGTCGGGTTATGTCTGCAAGTTGGAACGTCGACGAAAGTAATCAAATATAACAATGGTTACGTATGTTTTGTAGTAAAATCTGTTTTCAATTAACACTATCTAACTCAAGTTGTCTAAAATGGCTATTTAAAACTAACTAGGTTCATGCCATTTCCCTAGTGTAGTTGGTAGGCAGAGAGAATCGAACGCCATAGTATTCAATTCAACACAACAAATTATGTAGTTGTACACCGATTTCAATGTTTTTTTTTTATTTATTTATTTGGGAAAACAAACAATTTCACAATGGTATCTACAACAACAAGTATTATTCATAAACAGTAGAGGTAATTGTGAAACTTACTACGTTATCCACAGATTGTATGTGTACAATCTGTGTACAATGTTCTCATTCTATAAATTGTGTCTAATTATCGTTGGATGCAGGAATCGTAACTCCGCCGCAAAGGAAAGGGGACGTAACATTCCTGGGAACTAAGCGTCTGACTCGGGAGAGGTGCATTTTTATACTTTTTGCCGCCGCCAAGGGGTTGACCGTGAGTGCTTTTATTTTTGTTCCTCCCGGCTCTTGGCCCTCGCGTTTTGGACCCGATCTCCGCTGGACACTACATCTCGGACCTTTATGAAATTGTTATTACGAACATTTTACGACATAAACTTGTGGGTTTATGATTACGTCTGTGCAAAAAGGTAGAAATCTTTTTTTTAGAATTTACTTACAACATTGTCTGCAACCTAATTTATAAGGTAAATAATCCGCAATAATGTTGTTTCAATATGTGGACCTATTTGTGGAAAAAAATTGCTTTAGCTTACACGTTTGGACTTTGGAATAAACATTTACCAAGTTAACTTAGAAATATACATTTACCAAGGATAAGAACTGCTGTAAGAGTTTAAAAAACAGAATTTTAGGTGCATATTATGTTTTGCCAGCGCGACTCATATAAAGTAAACCTAGGTACGAAGTGTTTTCCGACGCACCCACGCTTCTAGCCTTATTGGTTTTATAGCGTAGCGTTAGTTTCGATTCCCGGGAAAGCGATTCCATCGGGATCAATACGTTCCTGTGTGCGACAGGGACACAGGCTGCATGCATGCCAAAAAGTATTGATTTGTTACAGCCTCAACGTGACACACTATTTTGATAGCACGGTGCAAACGTGAAATAGATATGTCAATAGTGCGTATATGCAAATAGCGTACTGGATTCAGATTTTAATACCATACTCTGCCAATTTCCCGAGATAATTTAAAGATATATGTAAATCTCAATTAATTAAAGCCTTACATTGCAGTTAATCACTTGAGTATGGTAAACACTATAGATATTTATTATTTGACTACTATTTAAACAAAAAAGTAAGTTCATTTTGACAGTTCCCAAAATAGTTCGTCAGTTCACTGGAATTTAGTCAGTAGCCTCCTTTTTATGTAAGTAACTGAAAATAGTTTTCTAAACTTTATTTTAGTGTTAATCTACTAAAAAACATTCAGTCGAATTGAGAACCTCCTCCTTTTTTTGAAGTCGGTTAAAAATAAGAACAATTAATCTATTTTCGTTTCGAACATGTAACATTATAATACAACTAACACGCTGGAAGAAGTTTGATTTTATTGGTGATGAACACAGGTGATGAGGCAAGATCACAGATGGTGCAAACTTCGTATTATCTTAATTTTATTACCTATCTTGATATTAAAGACTGTCCATGTCACTTAGACTTAAACCAATTTTTATTCTCATCATGTCCTCTTAATAACACTTGATATAGGCACAAATAGACATGGGGTATCGGGTCAGGAAACCTCCTCGCGTGTCTGACTGTCTTGTCCGTCCCTCAGAATCCCCTTATGGGGATTAGGGGGGAAGGGCAAGCAGTCGGGCCAGGTTTACCCCGGGCAACGGCGGCTGGAGACGTCCTATCGGATCTCTCCAGCCGACGGCAATGTCCTGACACCCGTGCCCTCCCGTCCCTCCTTTTTTGAGGAGGTTCGTGGATGGGCACTCTTTTTGGGGGGGATCTTTGGGGTTTCTTGTTTCTTTCTTTGTGTTGTCGTTTTTGGTCTTTGTCTTTCTTCTTGTCTTGTTTTTCCTACTTCTCCGTGGGAGCTCTACCACGTTAAAAATTGAGCCTATTCACTATGAAGGCAGTTTGTTCCAAGAAACTACCCCAGGGCGGTACCGGCCGGGAGGCCGGAGAATCCGCCGGCGCGTCTTCCAGCGCGTCCAGCCCCGCGTATTCTGGGGGGGGCAGCAGCTGCTCAGTGGTGAGCTCACCAACCCTGCCAACACCATCGGCAGGGTCAAAATCGGGGTCGGGTGGAGCGGTTAGGCGCAGCCTGCGCAGTAGCCGCTCTAGCGCCGGCAGTTTAGCCAGGAGCAGGAGTGAGGCGACTCTTGCGTCAGGGCCGGAGTCGGACTCAGGCGCGAGCCTGATGACCGTGGACCCTCAGTCAGAGGGGGAAGGTGGAAAGCTCTGGCGCAAGAGACGGCACACCAAAAAGGCCAAGGAGGCCAGTGACGCTGGGTCCGCGTCGGATGGGAGCGGGTCAGGCTCCTCTAGCGGAGGTCCAGCGACAAAGACGAGGAGCAGAGGCCGTCCGCCGACCACCGGCGAATATGTCGGGTTGGCGGCGGCCAAAAAGAAGTTTGCGCTCGACAAACGCGCACAAGAGCGGGCAGAGGCGGAGGAGCGTGGGGAGCGGGAGATAGCCGCGATGGACCACGGTCTCCGCGAGCTGCGTGAGAGGGCGTCGCGCCCATCGGAGTCGTCTCATGACGAGGAGGATGAGCGCGACATGACGGCTTCGACCCTGAAGGAGCGTATGGACGGCTCGGCAGCGATTGTCCGCAAGGTCATCGCTTGCTCGGGTCACCTGAAGGGTACGAGCCAAAAGGCCCTCAAGACAGCAGCGGAGGAGTTCTCCAGGACAGCCGGCGAGCTGTATTCCAGGACCGTCTCGGAGGAGACGAAGAAGCTCCAAGCTGAGAACTCCCGCCTGCAGGCGGAGCTCAGCCGCCAGGGGAAGGAGCTGGCCGAACTCCGCGAGGAGATGGCTAAGCTGCGCGCGAGCCTCACCGGGCAAGCGCCCCGCGTCGTTGACGCCGGCGGAGACAGCAATGTCTTCGCCTACGTCAACGCGCGGTTCGAGGCCTTGGAGGCACGCCTGCCTCCCGAGCGTCTCCGGCCTCCCCTGGCCGCTGACCGCCGCCTAGCGAACGCGCCGCCGGTACCAGGACCGGCCGCGCGACCTGCGCCCGCTCAAGCGAGCAAAGGGGCCACTCCTCAGGCCCCAGCTCGCAGCACACCGGCTGCAGCCGCGCCGAAGGTTCAGGCTCCAGCGCCTTCGAAACCCAAGTCCCGTAAGGGGAGGAGGGGCAAGAAGGCCGCGAAGGGCGGGGCAGCTCCATCTGCCCCGCCCCCAAGGGAGCCTCGTCCCCTGCCACCGGCTCCCGCGTCCATGGAGGACGGTTGGACCACCGTGGTGAAGAGGGGAAAGACCAACGGTGCGAGGCAACAACCCGCTGCAGCAGCAGTGAGGCCCCAAACCAGACCCCAGCCGAAGCAGGCGAAGACCCCGAATCTCCGCCCCGCGCGATCGGCGGCTGTAGTTCTTACGCTACAGCCCGATGCCGAGAAGCGGGGCGTGACGTACAGTGGCGTCATCTCCGAGGCAAAGGCCAAGATCTCCTTGGCAGCCTTGGGGATTGAGTCGGTGCGTTTTCGTCGCGCAGCAACCGGTGGCGCCATTTTGGAGCTGCCGGGTGCGGAGACGGACAGTAGGGCGGATCTCTTGGCCGACAAGCTGAGAGAGGTCCTCAAGGCGGAGGACGTTCGAGTTTCCCGGCCTGTGAGGTGCGCAGAACTGCGCATCTCTGAGCTGGATGACTCCGTCACCGCCGAGGAAGTCGCAGCTGCCGTCTCCACCGCTGGTGGATGCTCGGTGGAATCCATTCGCATTGGCGAAATCCGCCGAGCCCGATCGGGGCAAGGCGCTGTGTGGGCACGTTGTCCTGTCTCGGCGGCTAAGAAGCTGGTGGACGGTAATCGTCTGCTGGTGGGCTGGTCGTCGGCGCGGGTCTGGTTGCTGGAGGCCCGAAGCCTGCGCTGTTTCCGGTGTCTCGAGAAGGGACACGTACGGGCACAGTGCGGGTCAGACGTCGACCGTAGCAGTCAATGCTACCGGTGCGGCTGTCTAGGTCATCTGGCACGAGCCTGTAATGCAGCGCCACACTGCTCGGTGTGCTCTGTGGCCGGCCGAAAGGCCGACCACATGGTCGGGGGAAAGGCCTGCACTGCCCCCCGGCCAAAAAACCGCGATCGGCGCTCTGCCGCTGAGGCTTCGGCCCAGCCGCAGACCGCCCACTCCGAACCACCTCGGGACGCGGAGATGTCGAACATCTCGTCTCCGTAAGATGGCCCTTAGATTCCTTCAGGGGAATCTCAACCACTGTGCCAGGGCTCAGGACCTCGCGGTCCAGAGTATGGCAGAGTGGTTGATTGCCGTGGCGGTTATGGCCGAGCCGTATTTCGTCCCCCCCGATTGGGTGGCGGACATCGACGGCTCCGTTGCCATAATCACCCGACCGGTGGTTGGCGCTCCCCCCTTTCGGAGAATCGAGAGGGGGCACGGATGGGTTGCGGCCGAGTTGGGGGACACCCTGTTTGTCGGGGTGTATTTCTCCCCCAACCGGTCTCTCGCTCTTTTCGAGGGTTTTCTCTCCGAGTTGGAGATCGTGTTCGGTCGCAATCGTTCGCTCCATGTGCTAGTTGCCGGTGACTTCAACGCCAAGTCCTTGGTGTGGGGGTCTCCGGCGACAGATGTGCGTGGAGAAGCGCTTGAGGAGTGGTTTGTCGCTTCAGGTTTGACAGTCTTGAATCGGGGTTCGGTTAACACCTGCGTGCGCATGCAGGGCGGGTCCATCGTGGACTTAGGTTTCGCGAGTCCTGCGCTAGCACGCCGTGTTCAGGGCTGGAGAGTGTTGGTCGACGTGGAGACGTTGTCGGACCACCGGTATATCCGGTTCGACGTCTGTCCGCAGCATCCGACGCTCCAGACCAGTCCAAGCCGTTCTATCCGGCATAGAGACTGTCCGAGATGGTCACTGAAGCGACTCGATCGCGGTAGGTTGGAGTGTGCATCCCTCGTCCAGGCATGGATTCCTGCGCCGGATGGGCCTGTGGATGTGGAGAGTGAGGCCGGTTGGTTCCGGGAGGCGCTGTCGCACATCTGCGACGCAGCCATGCCCCGGGCCGGGCCAGCTTCTCCACGGAAGCAGGTGTACTGGTGGTCCGCAGACCTCGCGGGCTTGCGCTTTGCGTGCGTGAGGGCGAGACGCCAGTACTCCCGGTACCGGCGCAGACGCGCAAGGATTGCAGACGAGGAGGCGCGCCTTTATGACGTCTACAGAGAGGCGAAAAAGGCGCTCAAGGTGGGGATCGACAGAGCCAAGACCAGGGCAAGGGAGGAGTTTCTGGGGACGCTCGACGCTGACCCGTGGGGACGGCCGTACAGGGTGGCGCTGAACAAGCTCCGCCCCTGGGCACCCCCGGTGACGCAGAGTCTCCCTCCTCCTTTGCTCCGCACTGTGGTCCAGGCACTATTCCCGCCTTGCGATGCTGAGCACACTCCGCCGGTGATGGCGCCGCCAACAGGCGAGGTGAGCGCAGCCGAGGTCCCGGTCGTGTCGGACGTCGAGTTTGACGCGGCCGTCTCGCGCATGCGGGCCCGCAACACGGCCCCCGGTCTAGACGGCATACCCGGCCGCGTGTGGGCACTCTGCCTGCCGTGGTTGGGGCCGAGACTGCGTGGGCTGTTCACGGCCTGCTTGGAGCGGGGACGTTTTCCGCGTCAGTGGAAAACGGGGAAGCTCGTGCTGCTGCAGAAGGACGGTCGTCCATATGACTCTCCTTCGGCTTACCGCCCGATTGTGCTTCTTGACGAGGTTGGGAAACTCTTCGAGCGCATAATCGCGGCTCGCCTGGTTGGTCACCTCGAGGAGGTGGGCCCGAACTTTTCCAACAACCAGTTCGGCTTTCGGCGTCATCGGTCCACGGTTCACGCGATTCTCCGCGTGAAGGACATCGCACAGTCTGCGATGGCGCAGGGTCAAGTGGTGTTGGCGGTGTCACTCGATATCGCGAACGCTTTCAACACCCTGCCGTGGACCTGCATAAAGGAGGCACTCCGACACTTTAGGGTGCCCCTTTATCTGAGGCTGATCCTCAATTCGTACCTGGAGGAGAGGTACGTCGAGTTCCCGGGGCGCGACGGTTGGTCGCGGCACCCCATGTCGCGCGGTGTTCCACAGGGTTCGGTTCTCGGGCCGCTCCTGTGGAACATCGGTTACGATTGGGCGCTTCGCGGTGCCAATCTCCCGGGTGTCGGCGTAACGTGTTACGCGGACGACACCCTGGTGACAGCGAGAGGGAACTCGTATAGAGAAGCAGCCATCCTGGCCACTGCAGGCGTGGCACAGGTCGTCGGTCGCATCCGACGTCTAGGGCTCCTGGTGGCCCTAGAGAAATCCGAGGCCATTCTATTCCATGGGCCTCGGAAATCACCTCCAGCCGGTTCCCATATCTGCGTCGGGGGGGTCCAGATCTTTGTCGGGTCGACCATGAAGTACCTGGGATTGGTCCTCGACAGTCACTGGAACTTCCAGGCGCACTTTAGGCAGCTTTCGCCTAAACTTATGGGGACTGCAGCCGCCTTGGGCAGACTTCTGCCCAACATAGGGGGGCCGAGGGCTTCGTGCCGGAGGCTCTACCTCGGGGTTGTGCGGTCCATCGCCCTGTACGGCTCACCCGTGTGGGCCGATACCCTGACAGGCCGGTCTCTCGCGCAGCTGCGACGTCCGCAGCGCGCGATGGCGGTCAGGGTAATACGGGGCTACCGCACAATCTCGTTCGAGGCGGCTTGTGTGCTAGCTAGTGCCCTCCCCTGGGACCTTGACGCGAG
The DNA here is from genome assembly GCA_951394215.1 of Glyphodes perspectalis. NCBI lineage: Eukaryota > Metazoa > Arthropoda > Insecta > Lepidoptera > Crambidae > Glyphodes > Glyphodes perspectalis. Next base: position 7,467,088 of record OX596201.1, read on the forward strand.
AGCCCTCTCGGCCGTGTTCCATTGCCGAGAGGAGGCGCGTCGGTCCTCAGTCCACGGGGTCACCGCTCGCGAGGTGAATTCCTGGTTGGAAGAGTTCCGCGGTCTTGCCGTGGGACTCTGGGACGCGCGACTAGCCGATCCTGGAGCTGGTCTTCGGACCATCCAAGCGATCCGGCCAGTCCTAGCCGCATGGTTAGACCGGACCCATGGCGCGGTAACCTTCCATCTGGCGCAGGTGCTCTCGGGGCATGGTTGCTTCGGGAAGTACCTGTGTCGGATTGGTCGGGAGGCGTCCAGGTCGTGTCACCATTGCGGTGCCATCGAGGACTGTGCCCAGCACACGCTGGAGGTGTGTCCGGCTTTTGCCGGCGAGCGCGCAGCGCTCTCCGCCGCCGTTGGGCAGGACCTCTCGCTGCCATCCGTGGTGTCAGCCATGGTGGCGAGCGAGAGCTCCTGGGAGGCGGTGCTCTCCTTCTGCGGCATCGTTATGTCGCAGAAGGAGAGCGCCGAACGTCAGCGCGAGCTCGACAATCCCGCCCGACGCAGAAGGCGAGGCCGCCGTGGCGATGGTGTCTAGCCCGGCGGCGCCCTACAGGGGGGGTTCCGAATACTCCTGTGGTATCCCTGCCTGTCGTAGGAGGCGACTAAAAGGGCCTTTGGGGCTGTGGAGTGTTTGCGGGGGGGCCTGCATTCACTTCGTTAAGCAGCCCCAGAGAAGATGACGACACGTGGATCCTCGTCCGTTAAATAGGATGGGGTGACACTGTGGTCTGTGCCGTCATAAGCACCGCGAGGTGTTCTGGGGGCGAGGTTGCCTCTCCCTCGAGATGGGCCGCATGGATCGGCAGCGGCGTAGACGTAGATTTCGCGTAGAGTCCCGAGTGGGGAGCCCGGAATCTGCGCCAACGCCCGAAGAATGACCACCGTGAGGTTTAGTCGGTAGTAGAGTGCTTTCCCAGGCCTCTGAGCCCGACACATCCCTCGTAGGCCGAACCTAGGTTTACTTGGACGGTGCGTAAATGCATTCCTCACGTAAAAAAAAAAAAAAAAAAAAAAAAAAAAAAAAAAAAAAAAAAAAAGGCACAAATAGACATATTGGACTAGGTCGATGGCGCATTCGGTAGTGACCCTGCCTCATGCGCCAAGGGTTGTGGGTTCGATTCACACCCAGGACAAATATTCGTATGATGAATACTTGTGTTTCTGGGTGTTAATATCCAATATTTAAGTATTTATTTGTAATACCACTGTTGATTCTGATATCCGTAACACAAGTGCTTAAGCTACTTACCTCGGAGTCAGATCCAATGTATGTGATGTAGTCTAATGTAGGCTGATTGTTGTACTTATATCCTCCTTAATTACAAAGCACCGCAAAAGTATTGCCTTACAGTTCTGTCATTGTTATTCGCAAACCTTCGTTCTCAGGTCTGAATGAGTAGTTCTATCGGAGCATTAAGTGCCTTTTAATTGCTACATGTTCTATTACAGTTAGAGAACAGATAGGATTCAGTTTGTGAACTACAACTTAATGATCGAGGTGCAAAATAGGAAGATTAGTTTATGTTCTTGTCTAATATAATTGGGACAGGTATGTAACTTCAGTATTGTCTATAAAATGATATATATGCATTGATTTTATTTGCCGATTTCTTGAAAATATCTCAAATACCTTATTTTTGAGCGTTATAGATCACCTGATCGCTATTGTAACTTTAATAACTTTATGTACCTACATTTCATATACGTACAAAATACATAAAAGGAATCAAATCTTGTCTTAGAACAAATAAACTGTCTAAATAGTGAAAGTATTTGCCAAACGATGTGAGGATTCACCAGACGAAAAAAAAACAAGTAACCGTATTTTACCGCCCAAACAGTTAGGTAAGTAACATCTATGTAATAAAACAATTTTAAAGTCGTTGTTTATTTTAATGGTTCAAATACCAACTTATAAGCAATAGTTAGGGATTTCATCCTCATTAATCAAGAAACCCACCTTCAAATTAAATCAACTATTGAATTGTTTATTTTAGTGTGCACTAAAGCAGAAACGATAAAAGTCTGTTAACGACTTTATATGTAGTTATAGGTTAACAGATATACACATACTGTAACGAACATATTGTAAACGTAGAGATATGAAAATGTATTCTCATTTTAAAATAATACATATAGGTACATGTATGCAGGTTGAAAATTAGTTCTCATTCTAAAATGAACGAAATAGCTTATCAGCGTTCATCCACAAAGTAGAGCGTCAGTAATTCCTCCCAGCACGTTGCCCCAAATAATTGGGCAATCTATGTTTAGGACCACCCTCGGTAATTAACCGATGCATGATGCGGGCTCTATCGTGAATCTATCTATCGAGTGGGGGGTGCCCCACCCCTTATCTGCGCCGATCGATATATGCCATGGAAAACTACCAACCATTACACCTCTGCACCCAGCCGGGAAATGCTATCGGGTAATTATAGAGTTGAACAAATTGCAATGCACTGTGTTACGTAGAAACCAGTTGATTCAAAGGTCACGATTTCTTTGTAAAGCTATTTAAATGTGTATTTCGTTTTCCTGCCAACTATGATTATATGTAAATCATGTTGTATACGGTACATCTAATTGATATGAAAGCAAAATATATACTTTTGTTGACATTTATTTATTTAAACTTCTACCGAAACACATAGAAACAGGTTGTAAATACGTTTGTTTTAAAAATAAACCAATTTTCTGTAAAGTGGAAGATATTTTGAATACAATACTTACGCCTAAACCCGTAGTGTTTTAAAATGTAAATAAAAAGGTAAAAATAATATTTTTTTATTTACGTACATACTTATTTAATGCAATGTATATTAAGGTCATATTTGCGTTCTAATTAAAGTTTTATTACTGATACCCATTAAATTGTTTTCATATAACTTTATGATTCAAATATAATCATTGGATATGAGATAAAGCGAGAGCAGAATGTTTTTTTTATTTCACTTCGTTTAATATCTGATTAGCCTGTATCTTTCGCTTGATGGATACTTTTGTATTTATTCTTTTATTTAGATTTTTTATTAATTCTGTACTAGGAGCACCTAGAGCGTAGGTATACATAGTGATGTGTACTTACGCTCTAGGTGTAGTATAACCGACTATTGAGTCGATCGATCAATGTTAGCTTAAGTATGTGTCGTATCGTCCAGTGCCTCAATTTTGTGCACCAGCGGCTCGTCATACATCCAGATTAATAAATTGCTTCCCGACAGCTACTAACTTAATCTTTTGACATTCTTCGACGTTCTTCCGTAGGTAAAGGTCCGTAGATATCCACGTGCGGTGCCGATCACTCACAGGTGAACCGTTTACTCATTTCCCTCTATAGCATAAAATAAAGAGAATACCCCAAGTATTATTTAATAATCTTGCGTTAGAGTTTCTGTATTGCTTTCAAGTGAAATTGGATAAGATATATTGTTTTTTAATTTATTGTTTGCCTTATCATACTTTGTTTCTATCCATTTGTTGATATACTACATTCAAAAGCTGGCCAAGATTTCAAGAAATCCCCATCCTATTAAGACATAACATTTCCGTTATTTGCTTGATCAGCCCAATGTTTAGTATTAAATGCCTTTGGGGCTAAATATCTCCATAAATATCCATCGAAGTTTATTATAAGTCAGGGCTAACAGCGAACACCTAGTGATAAATATAATTGATGTCGTATCCATAGAGTGCGGATATCGAGGTCAATGGAGTCTCCAAATGCGATGGGCGAGCCAAGGAGCGGGATCTGGCTCTATCAGAAATATTAGAATGTACCTATACAAGCTTTGTGGTAGTATTTATTGATGTGTCTTTGCTAAGACTGAGGTCATTTATTTTCGAACCTCGCAGAAATCATTAGGACTAAATCGTGATCGGTTAATACCTACCTACATTGACAGTATATTGATTGTTGAAAACTAATTAAAAAAATTAAGATAGAATCGCTTTCCCTAACATCGCACTTGTACTGGGCTTGAGGTTAGAGGGCTAGATCATAATGTATAACTATGTTTATTGATACGCACTTCTAGTACTATTTCAATTTGCCATGCACGTTTCGTTTTCTGAGCTAGATATTTACTTCAATTATGAAGCGATGAGGGATGAAGGACAAGTGGTCATCTTTAATCTGTAAGAAATAATAAAACAGAGAGAATATAAATCAATACAATAACCAACTTATTTACTGCGGTTAGTACACAATTCATCCCTCAATTGCTCATTGGGTAACAATAATACAAGAGGTCAATTACCCATAAAAACGGTACTCCCAAATAGGACTACGCTTTAAACAGTTGATGTACCTACAGAAAAAGGGTAGGTATAGGTATTTTGAAATGAACAATTCTAAGATCATGTACACCTAGCACATGATCTTAGAATTGTTCATTTCAAACACACACATACACAACACACACACTTTACTTATCTAAAAGAACCTACTCCAATCTAATAGTAGATACTGATAACTAAGGCCGTAAGGTGTAATTTTATTTGACTCTGGGAGATGACATGCTCATTTCAGATGCCAATGTGTAATGATAAAGACATTATTCTCTAATCATTCGCTGTTAATGATGACCCTAAAGTGTATTCCTTAGTTTGATTGCGTCATAAGTATTTGACTTTAAAATTTAAAAGCACGCCGGTTCCTCGTTTTGAGTCCCGCACTTCAAATGAGTGTTGAAGTGGCGCCCTTATTACTTGAATTCCTATCTGAAACTATACGATGACATATTGGTATAATGTACTTGTGTTAAAAAAAATAAACCTATTATTGTTCGTTTACGAACAATCAAACCGTGCGCACACAATACCCACGTCTCTCAGCGATCACAAAGGATCAATAGACTTGTTCGGGCGCCAATAAAAATTCAGTTGCCAAACAAGTTTACCAAATCCCAACAATATATCGTGGAAGTGGTCAAATGGAAAGGCGACGCATGCGCACCTGCGCGCTGGGCGACCGCGGACATTCTAGCGGCAATAGCCGAACTTATCGCTCTGACGCAACCAAACAGGATCCACCTCCCAACAAAAAGTTCCACGGCCAGTATTTCGAAACTCGTGCGCACCTAAATAGAGAAAGGCATCTATGTGCTTGTACATCATTTGTGGAGCCGCTAGTCGCAACCCACGGGGTACGGGGTGAATGCCCTTAACGTCCTCCGTCCCCCTCGCCCGTATCGCCCTCCCGTTCTCGCATGCGAGAGTCCCTCTTCGTTCGACTTTGAAAAGAGGGCACGTATTCTGCGGGTGTCGTTTGAATTTCAACTTAACGATAATATTCATTCGGTCGTTTTTTAAGTGTTGTGTTTTTCCATGTGTACAGTTAAGGGTGTGTGCACGCGTTGCGTTTGTATTCAAATGAGGACAGTGCGTTCCGCGCCGGAGAACACTATGATTGTACTTTTTTAGTCCGTAAGCCGTAATCAGCTACAAGGAAATGAGCATCCTTAAGGGTGGCGCGGGCGCAGCTCTCGCGCGCCGCTGTACAATACCGCTGTTATTGAGGACACGTCTTGTTCAGGGTCCATTCAATGAAACCAATCAAATGAATAGACTAGGTATTACTATGAAACATTTATATGGCGCATACGAATCTACTAACAGTTGTTTTATATGAAACTTGAGATCAGAAGATTGCATTTTAGCACTTAATTTAAGCTGTGAAAATTTTTAGTCATTTTTGTTTCTCGAGTGGATTTTCAAAAATCTTGTCATTCGTTTGCCTATTACAAACACGAACGAAAACGTGCGAATCAAATAAAAAAAAAAAAGGTCATCATTATTGTAATTGTCTACGATTAGAATAATTAAGACTTCTGAACTTTGCATGTTATTCTGATCTCTCGTAGCCTCGTAGGTTATCCTATAATAACCCCGGTAAAAAGGTTGTAATAGATAATTACTAAAAAAAAATTCACTGTTATTTATCAATCCTACTAATATTATAAACGCGAAACTTTGTGAGGATGTATGGATGTTTGTTACTCTTTCACGCAAAAACTACTGAACGGATTTTAATGAAACTTTACAATAATATAGCTTATCCACCCGAATAACATATAGGCTATGTTTTATCGATGTATCACGCGAACAAAGCTGCAGGCAGAAGTTAGTATAATATACAATTGTAAATACTCATATAATATTGCTTTTATATTTTGTATTGCCTTTCTAAATTGGTGTATTTGTTTGGGCACTACACAAAACAAGCAATTTTAACTGAACTATGGGTTTAAAATTAGCTTTCATGTCGCTACAATCTTATGAAAATATTAATAATGTAATTTATAGATTTTCATACGTAGGTACTATTCAATTAGCTTCAACTAAAGCATTTTCACTAATAGTATGTTAATGGCAGGATCTTTACTTTTTTCGTAGCTTCCACGCTCTGCTCTACCGATCGCTCGTATTGAGGCCACGGTTTCGTTAATGTGAGACAATTAGGTGCTCTAGGATGACGGCAATTCGTCTTAATGGCCGGGTGGTCTCTACATTCATAGTTTCGTTTACATTTATTAATAAGACGCGTATTATGTGCGACGACTCTACCATTGTATAGTTGTAGAGCGACGATTTGACCGGTATAACTCGTTGTAGAGTTACTGTTTGTAAACAGACCACGTGGTTTTAAAGAGAGTAAGTTATGTCAATTACGTACAAGGTAAGGCAAAGTTCGCTGTTTTATTTACTTGCGCATAAATGGATATATTAAACTCTACATTATTAGCAACGGTAAAAGAATTAAACAATTTTGTGTTCTCTATTATGAATGTGATATGTTTACAATAGAGTAAAAACTCATTACTTGTATAGGGTTTCATTGTTTATTATATATAAAAACAATTTGCCAACTGTGTTTCTTGCCTAGCATGTCGTAAAAAGCGACTGATGGTATGGTACGGGTTTTGGGTATGTGATTGTGTAGGCGGCAAGAAAGCCACTAGTCACTACTTTTTCACAATGTTCCATCTAACCCAGTCCAGTTTTGTTTTTGGCTGAATGTGGTTAAAGGGGCCTGCTGTCCCTTTAACTTTGCCTACTCCTTCGGGGATTATGGGCGTGATGTTATGTTTGTGCAAATACTATTTCGTGTCAGTTTAAATTGGCTATCTATTACCGTTCCAAAGATACAGCCCTATAAAAGGACAGACGGACAGACATGCGACGTAGGCTTAATAGAATCTCGTTTAGATTCTCCTTAATGCAAGAAACCCTAACAAAACTTTATACTATATCGCTCATATGTTATATCTTCCTTTAGTTTGTGCCTTATACATGTTTTCTCACATTATAGTACAATTAATAAAAGGAGTGAATTAAAAATGTTCATAAGCCCCAATGAATGGGTCTGAGTGAATGGTGGTGCGTAAACTATAATTATCTCTACATTGCACACAAAGGCCAACCCATGTTATCCAAAATTAAAAACTGTATCTAACTATACCACGTGTAATGTATAAAAACATAGAGAGGTTACAAATAAGTTAACAAAAAACTTGTCGCGAAATTTAGTGGCACTTGTTTCGTAACAATAATACAACAATATTTGTTATGTTAATGAAAAATAAAACTAAGAATCCCAATCATAATTTTCTCTCGTTTCTTGCTTAATTCCAACTTAATAACGCCCCATAGAAACGGGTCTCTATTCTGTCTGTACCAAATACATAGGCCAGTTTGGGAGTCAACGACCTGTGTTGCTCGCAGCGGGAAAGGCCTTTATAAAAAATCGGACGCTTTTTAGAAAACGAATCTATAGATCCAACATTGTGGTAAAATGTTAAAATATATACTTCTTTTTAATATGCTTTATACATAATGGTGCATTTTATGCAATAAAATATTTATACTAAAGTTTCTTCTATTACAATATATATCTGCTGATAACTGAAATTTAAAAAAAAACGACTACTTCATTCACTACACAACGAACTTTAGCTAGGGTGTAACTTAAATACGTATATAGTGCAATTCGCAACATCTGGCTATCTTGCACAAAACAAGAATCACCTCCGTACCTAAGAATTTGCTGTATCATTCACAATTATGCACCAATACGTGCCCTTACATAGGAACTAAATTGGCATCAATTTCCTTACTATTTCTATTCAGTATTCAATGCATCAAATGCTGTTCCATTCTGCGCCTGTCAGAATGGAACAAAAAAAAAATTGAAGGTAGATACAGGAAAAAAAAACACTAACAAACTAACTAAACTTCACGCCCCTTCCTTAGCGGGGTAGGCAGAGAGAACCGAACGCCATTTGAAAAAAAAACTCATATTTGGCAAACACATATCTACTTAATCTTTACATATTTTATTCGTAACGAGGAAATGAAGACAAGAGACAAAAACAGGGATTCAGATTATCCAAAGATAAGTGCAAAAAAGGACACAAAGAAGAAAGATACTCTAAACTGCTAATTGGTCTTCCTGAAAGGCAGAAAAAATATACTTGAAGATATGCCGATTTACGATTCCATTTTTTGTCATTGCCGTTCCATTCTTGAAATCGCCGTCAAAAATGTGTACTTTTCTTTGATCTTGACCTCTTGATCTCTATCGGCCATGATTCTGTTGCTTATGAAAAGTGTTCACATAAATAAGTGCATTTGTTAACAGTTGTTAACACATTCTATAATTATGTTTCCTATCAATGTTGCAGGCGAAGTTATTCCCAATTTTTAAAGTGTTTTCAAATGTTATACCTTAAATTTACAACAAATATCTACATTAATTTGAATTTCATAGCAAATAAATGTTTAATCTGATTTAGTCATAACCAGATATCGATAACTAATAAATTGTCGGATTTAGAAAGGTTTGATTAATTTAGTAGATATCTAACCATAAAAGTTACCTAGTAAGCCACTTTCACATAAATAGTCACACGATCCACCCATAACGCCCGGAATAACAAATTTTGAATCACTTTTTACATACGTGGGTGTATAATTGGCATAATTTAATTATATACAACTATTACATGATTTATATTAGTGTATTAGGTGTTGGTTTTGTAATAGGGATGTACTGGCTAGTCAATTGTGATACCTTTTAAGAGCTGTCAAAACGAAATCACTTCATAGATTTTGTATGGGCTAGTCAACGTGAGACGTCACTAGTTTGTATAGTCAACTCACATAATATTAAGCAGTTTTTGTAAAATTAAAAATCTTAGACTCAATATGATACAAAATCAATAAGGCTTAACAGCATACTACGATACTTTCTTTTTCAGAATTGAAATTTCAAAATTAAATATAAATGGTGCAGGCGACGAGCTAGCCACTTGTCACTTCCAAAAATCTGATTAGGCAGTTTCAACTAACAATAGTCTCTTACAATATACATATAAGCGCACATAAAAACCAATGCACCCTCTTTAACTTTGATACAGACATAGAATTTACCCTAAACACATCTAATTTGGCAGAGCCTGCGGCTTCGCTTCTACACAGCTAAAGTTTAATTGTACTGCGAAATCTTCTCGGATCCAGCCAATCGCATTTACTATCCAATTAAATGTTATGGTAATGTTATCACATTATAATTGAAAGGCAGTCCGTTGGTATCGTACAATGGTTCAGACCTCGACAAAAAGTTCTTGATGAAACAGGGTGAAATTCATATACCTATCCTTTATTTATATATATACAAATGTAAACGTATAAATGAGTTAAATAAACCAATTTAAATTTATTTAAATAATTCAGTGAATAAAAATTTGCCATTTCTGTTAAGGCAGTTGTTGCACAAAGTTTGCATTCAATTGACCAGTTTTTAATATTAACCACAGACCAAAAGTAATTCTTGACAACGATTGTTTGAAAGTAGCAATTTATACAAGAGTTAGTTGACCAACATTTCTATGATAAGTTGACGTTGTGTTTTCAAAGTCCGTAGATCAGCGGTTCTCAAACTTTTTTGGTTACGGACCCCTTTTGGGAACACCGATTTATTTATAATTCGGGGTGCGGGCGGCAATGCAGGCGGAGTGTATCGAACGTCGTAGATACGTAATATTAAACCCTTTTAGTATTTTATTAATTATGATTAGTGCCTATATTCGTAATCCCCAAAAAGGCTTCCCGGAGCCCCAGGATTCCGCGGAACAAACTTTAAGTATAGCTGCCGTAGAATATTAAATTGATTTTAATAGTTGAATGTAGCGAGTCAAGGTTTGGAATATTATAAAATAACCACGTATTTTATGCAATAAGGACTGACGGCCTAGGTATCTCTGTCCATCTATCTTATACGAGATGCGTATCTAGGTAGCATTGTTGCGCGTCCGCGCTGCATACGGCTGCATAGTTGCAACCTTCGGTTTTCCTGCGTAATTTTCCTGCGCAGCACGAACAGACAGCACACAGATGAGTGTTATTTATATTGTCAGCAATTAGGAGCTCATAACACAGTGGCTAGTGAGAAAATGAATCCAGAATCAATTACAACGGTATCTTGACTATACTTTGAGTGAAATAAGAGCAGATGACGACTTACTGGGAGATATGGAAGAGAAAGAAATGCTGCGTCGACCCCAGATGCCCTGGGATAAGGGCAAGATAAAGAAAAAGATGTACTTCGTCTATTTCAACTTCATTCCAACGCTTTTCAGCCTCATAAGGGATGAATTCCATAACATCGTCTCTTATCACTACTAAACTTGCCCTAGGATTCAATCATGTTAGTGTATTTTTTTTCTATCACTAAGTAACAGTAGATATTTTTTTCTGTATTTATGTAACACCATACCCTTTTTTGTATACTTGATGGCTTGTCTTGAAGTACCTATACCAGAAATAAAGATTTTATCTCATCGATGGAAAGTACATACAGTCAAACAAAACGGCTATATCTGCTGAACATACTTCTATAATTATCTACATCTTTTCTTAACACGCTATTTAGAAAAGATGTTATCAGTCAAATCGAAATCTTTTTTCCCCCGTAATGAGTTGCAGATTGCATTCGTCCGCCAAATTCGTCTACACGTGTCTGCGGCCTCGGGCCACTTAGATCGGGGTCGGCAGAGACTAATTCATTGACTACTTTCAGTTGCGCCCCGACACCGGAACCGTTTCAGTTAACGCAATGTAACGAAGCTTTGTGCAGTCTGAAGATTGAAGTAAAGCTGTATACGCACTGGTTTGTTTTGCATTTTATTTTGATCGCTCATTAGCGATATTTCTCCGTTATATATAGAAAATATGTTATATGCTACCACACCGTATATATAGGTATATATGCGGTGTGGTAGCAATATAACCTATTAGTAATTTCTGCACTGATTAAGAAAGTCCAATAGGTGAAGTCTAGTACAAATTACAACAAATCAACAAATAATAAGTTATGTTGTATCGTAAAATGTAATTGTTATATTACTAGATAACTAGTCATAAGTATTGAGAAACGATCATTGCTTTTTAGATAAATGATAATATTGCATTTCCGTATTTATTAATATATTTCGTAGTGCTATAGATCTAATGCATTGGAGCACTAAGAGACGAAAAAGAACAAACTATTTAATACGTTACGTATTTGAAAATAAAATAAAAATGATATTTTGATAAACAGTACCTATCTAATATTTAAATATGGACGCAATCTTAGTATAATCTCCTGGTGAGCTTTTCACTCCGCAACAAAAACAATCAATGGGGACACGTAATTCTGAATGAATTGCACTCTCACTGTAAACGTGCTTCGCTACTGTCGGCATCGGCCTCGATCGCCGATTAAACAAGCGCAGCGCCTGTGAGCAATGGATGGGTGACCCCGACATGAGCAAAAAGATTAACAAAATAGGATGAACTCAGAAAGAAATGAACTTTTCTAAATTTTACGATTTGATAATCAGCTTAAAATACAAAATCTAACTAATTGAACGATGAAAAACGTTTTCCATTTTTTTTTTTCTAAAAGAATAACGTAATTTTTTTACTAGCACTATGTATTTTTTTTTAAATACAGTATGCAGTACTACAGATTACCACGCATTTATGATATAACTCACTTGAAAATTTTCCATATTCAGTAGAACGACGCGTCTATCTGTAGGTACGCAGCGTATGCAGTACGATTGTTTGTCGCCTTTAGTTTAAATAAAAGATATTCACCAGGAAAGCTTCCTATCTAATCTGGCAAGTTGCCTCTTTAAGCAAAATCTTTTTAAAAATAATAGCATTTAATAAAACTTAATTGGCACCACACAAAGACGAATTTACGTAGTTTTACTTTGGCGCAAGTCATTCAGGCGAAACGGATGTCAAACTCGTGTAAAGATAAAAAATACCACTTTCTTTTTACCTACGAAGAGGACCGGCCAGTCATAAAAAAAGCAAGGACGTAAAAAACGATTGCCAGAATTGATCATTGAAAGCATTGATAAATACTCGAGTAAATATATTTCTTTATTTCTTTGCAAAAAACTTTGCACGTGTCGTGCGATTTTAGAACTGAGAAATAGCTACTGAAATATTTCGAGAAATCTGTCCGAAACTCAATAAAATTTAAAAGAAGTTCTGTTTACTTAAAAGTGAGAAAAATAGAAAACAGAGATTTTAAGAACTTTGTGAGAATTTTTTTTCTTACTTGATAAATACCTTGAGAGAAATTTATGTAGAGCTCCTAGCCTGTTTATCAAAAATTTGCTTAAACTATTCAAGGGCTATTATAGCCAAATCTATACATATATGCCATACCAAGGCAATATAGTAGTAGGAGTAGGCTCCTCTCTGACCTCAATAACGTAACGAAATTTTGAGGTATTATTTTACAGAAACTATACCTTGACATTGAGATAATGCTGGTGCATTAAAAATATACCATATGTAATCAAAATACTATTCACAACTAACCGGCCCGTTGTTCGAGTGGTCAGAGACCCTGGCCACGAAACCAAGGGTCGCAGGTTCAAATCCCGCTAGGGGCAAATGTTTCGTGTGATGAACATGGACATTTGTACTCGAGTCATGGATGTTTATAAACGTATTAAGTATGTCTATCCGCTTACCTAGTATCCATAGCACAAGCATAAGCTTAGTTTGGGACTAGGGAATTAGTGTGTCAGTCTGAAGAATTTATTTATTTATTTATTATTTACAAGTACAATATTAATAAAATTTAAATTTTGGCACAAATTCAGACTTTATACGTTGAAATGAAACCTTAGGTTTTGAGCCTAAGCTGCGCGTAGGAGCGGTCGCATCGCCTAGGATAGTTGAAGGTCGCCGCCCACGCCTCGCCCTCCGCGAGAGTACACAGCAGCACGACTGCGCATGACCCTGTACTATAACTGCCGTTAATTAGAATGCTTTTGTTTGCAGTATTTCCATCTGTTCGGTACTAGTGATCTGGCGCGAGGAGACATAGAACTGCATCATTGCACTTTTCTGCGGAAGCTGTTTGAATCTTTATGGCTTCGAAATTTAATATATTTTAATTTATAAATCGATTGCTAACTACCAACACATAAAAAATCTATCGTATTTACGATTATGAAAAAATGTGCCTATAAATTCCGTTGAGTAAACTAGTGTTATTATCCAATTCCAGTGCGTTAAATGAGTATACATACAAGACTTTTTATGTTCTTATCAGCAGTTAAGGGCTCTGAGGGAATCTTAGGAGAAGCTTTCTCTAGCATTACATCTATCTACTAATAAATGATGTCTAAGTCTCCGATGATACCTCATAGTCTAATATAACGTTTTTTAATGAGGTTTGGTAGCAGTTAGGCTATAAAAAATCTCAATTAACATCGACATTATTGAATTTTAGCGTTATTAGGTATGCAATTATACAAAAATACATCTAATTTCTAGTTAACAACTCTACATTATACGAATGCTAAAAATGATTCCCACTTAATATTTCACATTTGTTTTATAAAAAAAACTTCTTCTGTCTAACGATAATTTACCTATCTTTATCGTCAATTTGAAGAAAATTGTACTTCGATCTTCTATGCTCAAAGTAAAAAACTTACTATGAAATAGCACTGAATTGTACTTGATGCTAATTGCAACAAATAAATAGCGAAATAACTTGTACTGTGAAGACTTATCTTTAGTACTTTTGGTACACTAATAGAGCAAACGAACTTCTTAAGAATTAATAACGCTCGTGGTATGCTGCTACCAAAAAAACTATTCTGAACTAATTATGATACGTCTATAAACTTTACTGATCGACCTAGCTTTAGTTTAACCTAAAACATAATGCAGTATCCATCATAAGATATCTTATGATAAATAAATAAACTCTCCAGACTGACACACCAATTCCCTAGTTCCAAGCTAAGCTTATAAACTTGTGCTATGGATACTAGGTGAACGGATAGACGTACTTAAACATGTTTACAAACATCCATGACTCGAGTACAAATGTCCATGTTCATCACACGAAACATTTGCCCCTTGCAGGATTCGAACCCGCGACTCTTGGTTTTGTGGCTAGAGTCTCTGTCTACTCGACCAACGGGCCTGCAAAGATAAAGATCGTGGCTGAAAAACAAATTCACTTTTGTATACATATTTCCGCATGAACAGTCGTCCTTGTCAATCACCTTGAACTATAAATAATACATTTTTTGACCAAAGTTGTTGATATATTGGTAAAAAAATGTTTGATGATTCATTCGTTAGACATTGTAAACATGTGGTATCAAGATACGTTTTCAAAAATAGAAGATAAATAAAAAAACTAATTGTACTAGCGAGGCAGAACGCGCAATCTAGTAGTTCTAATACCTAGTGCACATTATCATCATTCCAACCGTTTGCTTTTTGTTTATTTCTAGAACATTCTTATAAAACCAATTCATTCATTCCAACAAAATTTTCAGACCTCTTACGGTAGTTCGTGTCCCAAATAGACCGCATTACCTTGCTAAAAAGCCTTATATTTGTATTAAAATATGTCAAGACAATGCGCTGTTCAGACTAACTGTGCTAATACGGTGTAATCCTCCCCAGACGGTGTTCCGTGTGATACCTACCTGCTACTTATGTACAAATGTATCTAATATCAGTGAAGAATCTCCGTTTTGTATGAAAAGTGCATAAACTCGAAATTGACTCCTGTGGATGCTAGATTAATTTTTCGAGGCAATCGCTGGTGTGATGCTATATAGGCGATTGGATTTTTAGTATCAATCATCCGCACACCGCTGTTATTTTTTGTGGAGCATCATATCCCAATAATTTTACATCACCCGTTAGTAAAAGGTTATTTATCGTTAATTTTAAGTAACGTTTTCCAACTTTATTCAACAGTATTTTGGTAAAAAATTACTTTCATACATACATATCATGACGCCCGCAATCCCAGAAGAGATATGCAAAGTCCATGGAGCAATAAAACTTTTCAAGCCGCATTTAATCAAAAATCAAGCCTTATACCTTGATATTGTCCACTTTACTGATTTATTTATACTGTGAACCAGCTCAGGGCCGCGTCGCGCGTCGAGAATGCATTTTGCGCGCTCTGTCAACGAGAATGGCATCTGCGCCACGTTAGATTACCGAGTTCCTGATTTATGACAATGCTAGCTCGTATGCGATCAGGCGGTCTAAGATTTGTAAACTGTTCATAGAATCTGTAGATCGCTGTTAATCTTAATAACCGACTTCGCTAGCAAATGTTTCTTCAGAAACTTCAATCGTGAAGAGAATTGTTACACAAACTAAGTTTGCCTCGGGACGGCTCATAAAATTATTTATTCTCATAACATCGTAAAGATATACCCCTCTCTACCCCTTAAAAAATTCCTTCTGTAACTTCTAGAAGTATATATCACACTCGTACCTACCATAAAATAGTAGACTTTAGAAATAAGGTAGTCTGTAGAAGCATACCTATTGATCGTACATATCAATTAACTGCGTAGAAACGTAGGAGCTATCTTGTGCAATAACGCCTAAGGCTCTTTTACCTCAGTATCAGGCCAATATAAAAATTCGGTATCAAAAAATGGGAAGAGCAACCTAAAGTGACGCAAGAAATCAGTGATCCCTCCACCCACACGGCCATCTATCTCGACGGAACATTTAGTGGTACCGGTGGGGCAAGCAATAAAATATTTCTTTTTATGTCCCCCGTGCAACAACGTGTTTGGCTAGAGATGCGCGATGCCTTTCCGGGTGATCATTGGACTGCTGGCCTATACCGATTTTCGTTATGCAGCTTATAATCAGGCCCCTCTTTCCCACTGGGTACTCCGGGCACGTGCCCAGGGCCCCTCGAATCGTGAGGGCCCCATAGTGTAATGTTGTACCTGGGCACATTAGGAAATTAACTGTTCTATTTACCAATAGAACAATCAATTTCATAATGTGCCCAGAGCCGCCAATAGGTTAAAGGCGGTCCTGCTTATAATAAGGCTTAGCTACCAACGACCACTATTGGGTATTAAGGTGCCATTTTCCAGTAAAAAGTTGATCCGTTAGCACTTATTTTTCTTATTATATCTACTTTTAGCCAAGTCGAATATAAATTGTCATCGTGGGGAAATGGTGGTCACCACAAGAGCAATTCACTGAAAAGCAATGGCAAACGAAAATCTATATTATAGGAGGCATCTTCTTCTTCTACTTGCATCTAATCATCTGCCTCGGATTACCTACATTTATGAACCATAATTATGCTCAGTATACTATTTAGTAATTGGGTTATACAAGGAAGTGTCTCTTTAAGGCTATATGTTAAAGTTTCAAAAAATAAATATATTATACATAACAGTTTACCGCTATCCGAAAAATAAATATCGAAGATAACGTGTTAACCAGACAAAACCGCTGCCTATTCTTCTTGAAAAATAAATTTCATTTGTTTAAGCTACCGTAATTCAGAGCGATTTTGAGGCCGTATCCGGAAACAGCGGGTCAGTCCCATCTCTAAGTCAAAAGCAGCCACTTGCGCAAGAGTCGCCCGCTAGCTTAGTGTATTCCGTTTCCGTGATTCCACCAAATAACCGATGTTGTGAGCAATAAAGTACAGTTCAGATGGGATTATTGGAACCACTGCTTTTATCTAAATAGTTAGTTAACCTCAGGACGCGGTAGTAAATTTAAAGCAGAGATAAGCTTAAGAGCCAAATTTTACTTGATTTTTTGTAATTTGTTGATAGCAAATCGATTTTAATCGAAGTGCAACAAAAGTGTTATCGAATCCTGTTAAAGCTTTTGTTATTCATTTGTTTATTTTTCTATTATCTATAGCTGATCAGCATTTCTTAATCAGCCCATAAAACAGATCGATGGATATCAAAATAACATTTATGTAAGTGATACTTGATGTTTACGATATCATACAGAGTTTGTGAAGAAAGAGTTCTTTTTGATTCCTTCTTGTAGAACAATATAACAGGATTATCTGATCTTTCAAAAAAAACTTATCTTAATCGGGGTTTCGGTAAAGCAATTACCTATTTATTCAGATACATTATAAGAAAATATGAAAGTGTGTCACAATGATCGGTTGTTTGTGGCCCAATTTAATTCCGATTTACCGAGATTAGAATAATTCAAATAAGATTCTTCATATCGTCTTAGCTTACTTGTATAGGAAATTCCTCGAATTTCCTAGAAAAAGACGCAGAAAAGACGCAGGCAACAAATTAACTGGATTTGTAGGATTGGTAATTTTAATTGTGTACCTACTTATTAATCCTGCAAATTCAAACAACTTTGGATTTGTAACCATGATCCAAAAATTGTCTGGTTCCCCTATCTTAGGGTTACGAAGGTCAGACCGACAGTCGCTTCAATGTAATAACCAGACTCGCTAAATCCTGGATCATGGTCTAAGCGGACCCTGTCTAAACACGGGACATAACGCTAGGAAGATGATGATGACCTACTTATTAATCTTTTATTGGAATTGTATTTACCAAGCTGTTTCAAATTCAATAAGTATATATGTACTAGATGCAGAAGGGTATGTATGGCTAATGTCGACAATTTTACCGTGCTTAATTATAAGCAATGAGTAGCTTCAAAATCATAGCTGTATTAACTTTTAACGGGGTCTAATGACGGACAAGGTGCCGTGGTGTCTATGTTTTCCTTATCAAGTTCAACAACTTAAAGGCACAAAAAGAAGACGAGTAAGTATACTCTTTTTACTATCGATGTATATTACTTTGACGCGTATAAAGTTTAGTGTTCCGTCAAGAATATTGAGAAACTTTTTAGTAGAAACTAAATAATAATAGCACCAAGGAAATTATACCTACTTCTAAATTTACACCATTTGTTCGTTCTAGATGATCTCTAAATTGCCTCTAAACTACAACAGTAGGTAAATCGTTTTACTTGGTACTTAAGTAAAAATCGCGTGGAAACCTCTGCATAGTACATAGTTCTGAGATAATCCTAGAGAGATGCGGTAAACGAAAGATTAAAATAGCATACATAATAGAAATCTATAAAAAAAAGAACTATGGTTCCCCCGGGAACGTAACGCTACGCTTCGAAATGGACTATACGGTGATGATGTTCGATTAAAAAATAAATTTTAAATAAAATTATAGAATCATTCTTACAAATATTCCTATTTTTCTACAAAAAGTATACGTTACAACGTATTTTGTATTTAAGATTCTATTGTTTTGAAGTTCTATTCGCACTTGACTGATTTTTTCTCCGATTCACCTGCGATATCTCGCTGCGAGCCGCTACTGCGATTATTTGGTCCGCTGATTGCTGTCTGTAGTTATGTTCTTGTTGGTAGCAAATTAATTACAACATTAAAGGAACCTCTTTATTGTGCCTATATTTTTGGAACTATGTACATATTTGTGGTCTTTGCGTGCCCGTTTTATGCTTATCGAAATAAAAGTGCAATGACTCCAACGCTGTGATTGGTTCATATACTTACTAAATGGATGGATTTATATTATGATGGATAGATTTAGTTGCATTTTAATTAAATGATTTATACAAATCAAAATTTGATAGTAATTTAAACCTGTAACTACGTCTAAGCGACATTGTTACTTTGCTATAGTTTTGGAATTTCTGAAAATCGATAAAGTTTTTTTTTTCTTTTATCTATCTTCGTTTTATTGGCTCAAATTAATGTTTCAAACCCTAAAAGAAAATTATAACTATCACGACATTGATTTTTCTTTGTACATTAAATTTTTATTCTTTATCTCACGTATCAGACACCTTCCTACTTCTAAATATACCATAGAAAGTTGCTCGCTAACCTACGACAGACAGACGACGTGACCGCCTTCCCTTCAAATATCACCACTTTTCACACAATTCGTCCCAATCTCGGCATCTCTTATGTCACCTCTAATTCAATTAAAGTATAACGATGGGTACGCCTGAGGGTGAAAGGCAGCTGAGAAAGAAGGCTGAGAACGGTAGGACAATGCAAGCAGGCGTGCCTGCGAATGTTCGTGCAATCTTACTACGAGAAACGTTCAAGTACGAAGGCTGATTTACGCGATTCTTCGACGTCTACGAATTAGTAAAGCATTTCGAGGACGAGGGGTCAAACTCGTAACGTTATCATAGCCAGACTAACTTAATGTCACCTAACTCAATCTAAGTTAGTCTAAGAACATTACGTCGTGAGTTCATTACTCACCGTCTTCAATGCGATTTGTCATGAAATCCGCTGGACTAGGTACAGTTTGTGATCCGAAATATTGAAGTCTAGAAGTAACATATAGGTATATCATGATTTACTATTAAAAATATGGAAGTAAGTAATATAGTTAAAGAAAATAGGTCTTTAAATACGAATTATGAGGTAAATACTTGAATTTTTTATTAAAATTACTTTGATAGATTTAAAAACGAACTGTGAAAGTTTTTTAAAATTTACCGCCGAGAAAGCATGAAAAAAAAAGATGTTTTTTTTAATTTTGGGGAAATATAACGTATATACGTTTCTTAATCAAGATGAGTCCTGTTGACATTTTTAAATGTAATAATGTCCTCCTAACCGATATCGGTTACGGCGGCCAATCTCAACGAGGATTAGCCATCTGCGCAGGAGATATTATAGTGCACAAGTGTATGCGCTAACACAGATGCACTCTCTATTCCTTCATTCTCATAGTCCGGTGAGACGGCAATCCGACATGACCGGAGAGAGGTCAGGCGCAGGACCAACGGCTTAACGTGCTTTCCGAGGCACGGGGGTGATTAAACCGCCAACTTCCTGACTCCGGGCTGTTACTGAGTAATTTCAATATTGAAATAACCAGCCACAAATTTTTGGCCCGACCCGGGATTTGAACCCGGGACCTCTTGGTCCTTAGGCGGCGCATGCTACCACTAGACCAACGAGGCAGTCAGTTTTAAATGTATTGATATTGTGAACGATCGCTGAATTTTAACTACGCTTCATTACCCTAACATCCTTTAATCACGTCGTCATCTTCCTAGCGTTATGTCCCATGTTATTCGCGGTCTTTTTAGTCTTGGTTCAGGATTTGGCGACTCCGGAATATCGAAGCAACTGGCAATTTGACTTTCAGCGTAACCTTTAGATAGGGGAACCAGAAAATTTGGATCACGGTTACACATCCATAGTTGTTTGAATACATTTGTTTCATCACGATGTTTTCATATTTGTTTCATCACGATGTTTTCCCTCACCGCCAAGCTAGTGATATATACACACGTACATAGACTTGATCCAGAGGTACGTGTCCGGGTATGAACCCACACTGCTCGCATACGAGACGCGTTTCCTTGAGCGTGTCATTGAGCTTCCACCACTCGCTTCATTTTCACATTCTATATTCGTAACCATACCTATTTTATTTGATGGTGTGCACTTTCATATACAATTATACAATTCATCATACACATAAAATCATAGTTGTTCAATTACCATTTTGAGCACCACGGACTATTAAAAAAAGAAGGACTCCGCGTCACTAACTAAACATTGAAGCTCCTCAGGTGCTCCAACTTGACACGCAACTTACGTCACACATTGACATAATAACTGCTCCAAATTACAGATATCCGATATCTGGTATCTATAAGTTTCACTCACACATACATAAACGTGACTTCACGCTATAGTATGACAACGTGGAGTCCTTCTTTTTTTACTAGTCCGTGTATAACACATAACGTTTAATCAATACTACACAATTAAATTTACCGACTCTAATCGCAAACCGATAATTTCAATTTAGACTTTCACCTTTACAACTTAGGATGGGAAATTTAATTTACTCATTACAGACTATGAAGACATGTGAATAATTCCTAATCACCATTAAGTAAGGCTAAACATAGCATCTGGTTGAAATCGATGGAATGAATCTATTACCTTTAAGTATCTATGTCTATACTGAGTATAAGATTAAGTGTCGCTCGGCCGCTACTTGGAATCTGCCTACTTTGGGGATTGTGACCGTGATGTTATTATTCGAAACGAATAATAACATCACGGTTATAACATCAATATTTGTACGAAAATTCTCAAAAATACTCTCACTCGTAAACTGGTATGATGAACTCCACTTTGCAGAAAAATATGAAGCATAGTGGAAATATGAATTTAAATCATTTTCGTAGCGCCAAATCCTTGGTCCTTTTCAGTAAATAAAATTGATGAATTGGTCGTCAAAACCTTTTTTACGCATTGTTTGAACGAACCTGTATCGTCTTTTAACTTGATAGGTTTCATCTATGGTAAAGACAGCTACTATTTTATCAGCTTTTTAACATCGTGTCAGACTTGGCAAATGGCCATTCAGGATTCTGACGGCTTGTTTTAACGACCGTAATTTTGTAGAATCCCAGACTTAACGGTTATTCTGAAACATGGAAGAGAAGGTTACGTTTAATTTCCACCACCCGTCAGGTCGTGACTATTGAATTATTAGCAATCTACCCCAAAAACCTGCGTTTTCGTACATTCCCGTCACTAAACTTCATGAAAACCACTAAAGGGATTTAGATATTACATATAAAAAACAAACACAATTCGTTAGACAGATCTCTGTCCGATTTACCACCAACGGACGAAGTGGTGCGTTTTTAGTTTAATGGTATCTTGGTTTCGTAGCTAGGATCTTGCCGAACAAACTGACTTTAGTTACTTCTTTATTCGTTTATCCTTCACCTCATCTTTACGCCTCAGATTCAACATAGATGTTCACTTAAGTACTAACGTGCGTACTAGACCTAAGTTTATCTTCAGAAAACTCAATCATGACAATTTCTACTTAACAATATAATAATAATAATACTCCTTACGTGCCTAACCTATGACTTGCATCGCGTCATTGACGTTTTCTCTTAATCTCATCTTTCTGTTTACATACATAGCTACTTTGAGAACCTATTAGTAGTAAGTGAAGGGAATAATATAGGTTATACTTATTAATAAATAAAATTCAAGTACTGAACAACATCTCATTGAAAACACACACGTACATTGATTACAGACCAAAAAATTATTGTCAAGCTAAGTTCCTTTAAATTTGAAAATTCCCTAGCCTTTATTTGCTAGTAACACTGTTATGTATAATTAAAAAATATATATTACATAAATTCTAATATCTAAAGTGTAAAACATAACGTCATTAGAGTTTATAAATCGTCACTTCGCTTACAAATTCTACGTCATGCGAAAATCGGAGATCTAATACCACCTGTGCCTTTCTTATTTGCGATCTGATTAAACAGATACCAATGTATGCACAGTTAAGCACATAGCTAGCAAGAGCAAGCGAAGAATATGTCAGGTAACCATTTACTTTTTTCCTGATATATATCTAACTTAGGGTAGCAAGAGTAAAGCCGCGTGCGCAGCTAGTCCACACATAATATCGGTGTAACGACAGGCAGTGTATCGGCCTCGATTTACCCCACTGTCTCCGCACTCGTAGTTTCCATTTGCGCTTCGCAAAAAGTTGTGAACGTTAGTACAGCGGGCGGGGCGGCCGCATCACCCGCCACCAACATCCAATTTACCAAGACCTGTAATTTCTCATCTAACTCCCTCGCCGTTGTCTAGTCTTCATAGACCCGCGGGAGGGCGACGGGTCCAAGTAAAGCGGTGGAGTTTTTAATGATACATTGTTGGTTGCAGACAGGGGAACGGTTCGCGATATTGAGAAGTTCTTGCGCGCGCGGCGGTGCGCAGGCGCTCACCGTTATCCTATTTCCTCCCTCCTTTATGTTCACGTGAGTCCACACATTGTGCCGTGTCTCACGTTTACGGTAAAACTGGTGTTAGAATAACAAGACGTGCCTACTTCGCGGTTTTACCGATAGTAATACGCGCGTGTTATTTATTTTTACTATTGGTATCGCCAATAGTAAATACTACTGTGAGTAAAATGACGTCGTTGGAACACTAGACGGGCACTTGTACCTGAGTTTACCTCTGACTAAAGTCTCGTAGACTTTATTTGTAGCCTAGTAGTTAGAGAAGATCAGTCGCGCTTCACAGCGTAAAAAGGACAATTGTTTCATTAAGACCATGAAGACCGTTGTGGGTTTCCAATCCACGTAATGATCGTGATTAATTGAGTAATTAGGAGATTGATAGCATATCAGTACCACACTGAACCTTAAGATTAAATTATTTACATCAAGAAAATAGAAGTAGCGGTGGTAGCTCAAAGGTAAGGACACGCGCCTCTTAACCGATGAGTGCGGGTTCAAACCCGGGCACGTACCTCTAAATTTTTCAAGTCAATGCAGGTATTTATACAAAAATTCAAACACCTTTGGATTTGTAACCATGATCCAAAAATTGTCTGGTTCCCCTATCTTAGGGTTACGAAGGATATATCGGCAGTCGCTTCATTGTAATTACCAGACTCGCTAAATCCTGGATCATGGTCTAAGCGGACCCCGTCTAAGCACGGGACACAACGCTAGGAAGATGATGATCAAGAAAATAGCAGGTATTAAGATCTTTGCCAGTCTTTCCCGAAATCTGTATTTTTGAAGTGGTAACTTTAAGTGTTATTCAACATTTATTATAATACGCAGCTCACAAAGTTCCTAGAAGTTACCATAACTTTGTTTCTGCCTATATGAATCCTTTAGTAATCTTGAGAGATCCGATTAGAGGGTAGTTTTTCTGCTAACGAAAGCATAAAACCGCGATTTTCAGCTCTCGGTGCGTAGTACCCTGCCCTTTAACGTCGATGGATAGGCACTATGCACCCGATCGCACAACGCTTTCGGAAACCATAATCACTTTTCCCCGTACACTGGCCTTAACTGTCCGCGATAAATCAAAGGCCTAGATGGTCGTAAAGGTGGCCACAAAGCCTGGGCCCTTCAGAAAGTGTGTCGACAGACCCCGCCCCGCGCCCCGCCGGGAAACGGCCATACATGCATTTTATAGTTTTCCATCGGAGCGATCTCTTGACAATCTTAAGAGTCTTATCTTAGGAACTTTGTATTAGGCAGGTAGGTATAAAGTACGCTTCATCTTTCGCTATAATGTTGATTGACCCGAATCACAAAATCTTTCTTTATCTATCAAGTAGACCCCCTATTATCAATTGCAACAATACAGTAGAAATTTCGAGCAATAAGAAATAAATCAATATCAGTCTACATCATATAGGTACATTGTACTGACTCCGGGATAAGTAGCTTGAATAGGTACTTGTGTTACGGATATCAGAATCAATAGTCGTATTACAAATATCTTAAATATTGAATATTAACACCCAGACACAGAACAAACACAAGTATTCATCATTGTTAATATCCTATATTTAAGTATATATTTGTAATACCACTGTTGATTCTGATATCCGTAACACAAGTGCTTAAGCTACGTCAGAATCAGATCAATGTGACGTAGTCGGATATTTATATTTAAACCCATAAGGCAATTAATTAATTAACAGGGCAGGACAGAGCCGAATTATCCATTTGGCAACTGCCGACGGGGTCCTTATTGGATAGAAGGCCTGCGCTCCGTGAAAAATATTTTTCTTCGATAAAATAAAACTTATAAAAATATATTTTAAAATTAACATTAGAAAAAAATAAAGGGGCCCTGAAACATACTTCAAAACGCTTAATCCGATCCTGCTATTTACTAATCGCAGTCTTGCAAGAGGTTAATTTACAGGTACTTTTATCATGTAAAAATCAATAGTATGTTACAAATACACTATACACACTAATAAACTATTCAATATTTAGACAGTTTACTGATCATAATCTAATCTTCATTGCAAATTATTAATCTATTTATTCAAAAAACAGGTGTATATTCCAACGATTTCGTACACAAGTTTCTATAAATACATGCATAAGCCTAAATGTAGGCCGAACTTCCTAATCTAATCAAGCTTGCAATTCAGGCGTCGCCGTTTCGCATGTAAAGGGAGGTAGAGGTAATATGGACACGCCCGTAATTGCGAATGAAACACGCCGTGCTGTAATACACCATTACTCAGGCAATATCGCGATTAAATATTTTCTAGGAAAGTGTTTTGTCGACATTTAGGTAGTTGACATACGTTAGAAGTTCAAATAGCTAATCTTTATATTATATTGGTACCTAACCTTATTTATTTTACAAATTACCTTCAATTTGACGATCTATAGAGTAATATTGTTTTATAATCCCAGACTCTATATTATCAAATATCACATTAAAAAATATACGTTTGAATTTGTAACGTTTAAGTTGAAATAAAACGTATCTATAAGTAAGACAGTTAGCAATAATAAAATAGCAATATTCTCTAGAGCATAACAAAGCAAAACGTCAAGCTTTTTTTTAATTCTCACTATTGATAGTTCTGCATGTGAAACTTACAATACGACACTAACTAACTTAAAACACTAACATTTTAAACAGTTAAGACGTCTCAATATTTCCTCTGCTTATATGTATATTGCAAGATTTTCTTAAGTCCAAACGAACACAAATAAAGCTTAGAATGGTCACGAACGTAAAGTTTATAAACATTCATCTTACTTCACGT
Source organism: Glyphodes perspectalis (assembly GCA_951394215.1). Taxonomy (NCBI): domain Eukaryota; kingdom Metazoa; phylum Arthropoda; class Insecta; order Lepidoptera; family Crambidae; genus Glyphodes; species Glyphodes perspectalis. Next base: position 7,493,115 of record OX596201.1, read on the forward strand.
TAAGCACTAGTTGTTAAATTCAACTGCAGCGCTTGAATTGTCATGATACATAACCAAGATACGTACATACAGCCCAATAATAGTAAAGGTGACTATAACAATAAACTTGTCATCAGGTTTATTTTCCCATATCTCCCCTCTAAATTTCATTGACCTCTGCCGTGAAGACTTACTTTCTTTGTTTCAACTCCGACAGTCCTATCTCTTGGTAATTATTAGTTTGATGTGTTAGCTGTATTTTGGCTCTTAACAAAGATCCATATAAACCAACTATGACACCATTAAATTCTTCCATCAGAACTGACATATATTAAGTTAATTCGTCATTATTGTAGGTGTGTTAGTTACAGAATGATTGCATGGATACAATATGAAAAAATCGGTAATATTATTTGTCAGTGTCCTGCCTGAACAAAATATTAGATCGGGAAGACACCGATAGTTGACAACCAAATAATAGAAAATTCATTAATCAAATCAAGCACATAAGGTCATATGAAATCCACGTTTTCGTATTTCCATAAATCAAACCCATACAGTCATTACCAATGCTTCTCTGAACTAGACTTAGGTACTATCTCTGGACTACTGAATTAACAACACATCTGACAGGTACCTACCCCGGATATATCATTGATACTCGGACCACATCAAACAGGTATGCTCACTATTTGATAATTACGTAATCCCCCTTTCCCCCTCCCCGGACGCCCCCACCAGACGAAGTTCTACTAGGTACTTTTGTTTACAAAGTTCAATCATCGTATGTCCTCAATTAGTTAACCACTTCAAAATATACCCTCTGTATCTACAGTCATCTGAGCTATTATTCGTAATTCTTATGACTTCTTATTTCTCGGTACATTTCCGTCGATCTAGCAATGTCCAAGGTCCTTCGAAACAGACTCTATTGGTTTGAGGGCAGTCGCACGCAGCGGGCGTATTCAGGGTTGTCAGACGCCAATGCCATTTAGAGGTGCGCGTGAGTTCACCCGTAGGCATAAATAAACTAGGACACCAATTGTCATAGTTGCGTAAGGATTTGAATATATTTTCGATACGCAGTTCAATAAAAATCCTAAATATGTCTTATAGAAGATAATGCGTTAATTCTTTTTTTTTTAGTTATAAAATTGACATACATAAAATCTAAATGTGATGGTAAATGGAGATAAAGATACCACAATAATAAGTATTTAGTAATCAGAGTCCTACAACAAACATAACTTTCTTGAATTATTTACAATAACTTAGCTGTAGCAAGAAATTAGATATTATGTAACGAGAAAGCGTAGGATGATGAGACAGAGAAGCTTCCTTATATTGTCCCTTGCGATCCTAGCTTTAGGAAGTAGGTACAAAACAAGTGTAACAAACAATTTCTGCAAATTGTTGCCATGGGGTCTGCAGTTCATCAGTTATTAATATCTGGCATCCCTGGGTGCGGAGCGCGGGGTGCGGGTGGCGAGCGGGGTGAGGAGAGCGGGGTGCGGGGTGCGGGTGGTTGCGCAACGCATTACAATAACGCGACATTACGTGCCGCGGCCGCTGCGCCCGCGCGGGGTCATGCGCCGAGCCGATTCGGGGAATGGTGACGATACGCACTTGCTCGTTTAGGGTTGCCGTGCTTGTCGTCAAGCCAATTACAGGAGCGAAACCAGAGACTGGTGTTCTTCGATCACCGTGGTGGGGAACAAACTAATTAAATGCGATCAAAATTTGGAAACAATTTGTTCTAGTTCTTATTCTTGTAACGCGTGGTAGTAGTTTGCCTGTTAAACTGCTTACAAACATTGTGTATGAATATAATAATTTAAGGGTAGTAACTTACTTTTTGTACCCTAAATTGCGGCCATGGACTAGCCTTCCATCATGTGCACTAGGGCATTCACAAGACATGGTTATTATTTTATGCATGATGGTATTCCTGCCCGAAGTCCCTAATAAGTGTTATAATGAGAAGGCTTGAAGTAATACCTGATGTGTACTAGTTACGTAGGAAATGACTAGACTTATCCCAATAATCCTTTTTTCCTTTAAGAATTTTAAGAAAGTAATAATGACTATTCTCCTAATCTGTCTAGGTGTTCGTAGCTGGAATTTAAAACTGGAGAATGACTTAAGCTACAGTTTTAAACTAGATACGATACATTATACAATGTACTCCTTCTTCTTAGCATTATGCCCCGTTCCCAGTCCGTTTTGACCATATACCTATTTAGAATTTGACTTTTACTTTGAAGCCACTTCAATTTGGCCTTCAGAATCCTTAGACAGGTAAACTCTGGTCTAAGTCTATGCTCGAACTATTGCAGACTAATTAAAAGCTACTACGAATAACGCATTTATTTAAATTAAAATACTGGCCTTGTATATTATTTATTACTTATTTAAAGGAGTCGAACGATCGGCGTGGCCGTTGATGGTAACCAGCACACTCCGTATTTATTAGCAATGCCAAGGGCAGTGTCGTTGCGCCGTCGGAATACAATTTATGATTGTGTCCATAAGCGTACCGTACGTTTTGTAACTAAATTCACTAACAGTTGCTCATTAAAGTAATTTAAAGAAGAATAAATTGTGAAAATTTGCTTAGCGAGGAGGAAGACATCTGTTATAGGTAGAATATTGAAACGATTCCGAAAACACATCGCTGCAGTGTACAGTACCGGCTCATCAGACATCCTGAGAAAACATAGATACCTATTACAAATCATTTTCTCTGCGTTTTTTTAGATTAGACATTAGGTATGTATATAATCTTAACCAGTTTTTCGTGAAACCGTCACATTGCAAACCTTAAGACTTAAATAAAAATATTACTACTATATTATATCATGCTTTAGCTTGCCACAAAGACTCTGGCCACGAAACCGAGAGTCGCGGGTTCGAATCCGCTAGGGTTTCGTGTGATGAACATAGACATTTGTACTCGAGTCATGGATGTTTATAAAACTTATTTAAGTATATCTATCCGTTCACCCAGTATCCATAGGACAAGCTTCTAGAGAATTGGTGCGTCAGTCTGAAGAATTTATAATCTAAACTTTAGAGAAATTATTATTTATTTTATTTATAATGTACTTTGTAAAAACCCAAATTTTTCAATTTTTCATTCAAAAAAAACGGAGTATGAATTCTGTTCAGATATATGGCTCAATTTCAATATGTCCAAGAAGCAGGAGGTTCGATGGTAATCTCTACGATTTTGTATCGATGATGACCAGATTTGCTAAGCCCACATTCATAGACGAACCTGACTTAGAACTTATTATGAAAGCTAAATGACATACACCGAATTCAAATGACAATTTGTGTAGTCGAATAAATTTATAACAAAACCCATATAAAATAATTAATTAATTATAAGTACATATTAAATAATTGTAAGTGTGTTCTTTAACTTTGTAGAAAGTATGCAAAACTCATATTAAATAATGAATAGCTTGTAGAATTAACGTGTCAAAATTAAACACGTCAGATATATAATAATAAAAATACAAGTGTATATAATACAACACTCTGCGAGAAAAATTAGATATTTCTCTCACTTCTAACAAACTAAAGGATAGGCGATAATTATGGTAATACTAAACAATATTATACATATATATATTTACTGCCAGAAAACAAAATGTACATTACAGGTTAGGCTGACCTCCACACTAGGCATTGCCTGTCCTGTGGAGGAAGGTTACACGATTTTAACTATTCTAGTTATTTATAATTAACAGAACTTTTACAACTAGGTTTGATGGACAACCAAGTATTCCAGTACGCTATTATTATAGCCGTACTAGACATTATCCCTGTAATGTATTTTATGCTATATGCGAATTAAGAATACTTTCTCAACTAATATATCCGCCCACAGATATTTAAAGTCAGTTAGCTCGATCTTAGAATTTAAATAAGTTTATTTATTTACCCTTAACATATATTTTTTCCACAAATATGACAAAATTTAGTTACCGCAATAAACTTAATTAATTTAATTTATTACAACAATAAATTGAATTTAGTAACCGCAATAAACGACAACTACCGATCTATTTATTGTTTAAATATTGACAAGTAGAAACATGAAATGGCAATAATCAAATTATCTATACTTATAATAAATTTGTAGAGAGGTCAATTCTGTACATGAAATATATTTTCAAAATAACAGCTATCAGGGGGTGATTAGTGATCGATACTGATGCCAAAAATGCAATCAGTAAAATTTTTGTCTGTCTATCTGTCTGTATGTTCCTTATAGAAAAAAACTACTCGACGGATTTAACGAAACTTGGTACAATTCTTCTTCATACTCCTGGGCAGGTTATAGTATACTTTTCATCACGCTACAATCAATAGGAGCAGAGTAGTGAAGGGAAATGGATGAAAAACGGGAGAAGTTACTCCATTTTTTAAGCTTCCGTCGCGTGTGCAGCCTTAATGGTTAAAGTTACATAGAAATCATGTATGACGGAAATAGTCTTTATAATATTAACCATAAACGCGGGTGACACCGCTGGCACAGCTAGTGTGCAATATAATTGAAATAACTTAAATCGGATAATATATTTTTTAAGTAAAGAACTTTAGTTAACGTTCTTAGTGTAATGTATGTAGAGCCGACACAATAGCTGTCTCTATTATTACCCTACCCACCACTCCATGACATCATTGGTGCCCATAGAGTGGAGAGAGCGGGCGTAAACTAGGTGATCTAAAGGACCTCGTGTCCTCTGCGTAACGGTAAAACCATAGAGATAAAATTGTACAGGGCTCGCATACTAACTTAAATCCTTATGTAGAGTTCCACAAGATCGTAACACGTAGAGTGACATCAGGCAAGACATTTCTGTCCTAGTTTAAGTCTGGACTGTAATGAGCTATTATTTAGTGATAAAGGAAAATAATACTCTACATTCATTTTCGCTTATAGGGTGCAATTTATAAATATCTTGGAAATTCATTTGAGTACAACGAAGTAAATGCCGCCTAAATTGTATTGTACTGTCTGTATCATTAATTCTGTATCTGTTTCTCGTGCAATAAATAATATCTATCTATCTATCTATCTAAATGCGCTAAATAATTCACCTGTCACCAAGGCATTTATTGTACAATAGCAGTTAACCATAGAGCCGTTTCGGCGAGTGAGAGTACTAGAACCCCCTTGCAAGGTGAGCAAAGGGCTTTAAAAATTACTCTGGTAATGCAAATATCTATAGGCTGTGACTGGTCACCGTACGAATAACCAGATCAACAAATTGATTGTTTTATATTATTTTATTGTAAAACGTATTCCCATTAAGTTCAATACCTATGTATGGTAGAATAGGTAGAGTAAACCAACATTATTAACTTAGCCGTTAGTACCATAACTTACTATTTATCGCGTGCTTTCTGCTTTTCTTTGTCCCTTCGATTTAGGGCTAAAACGCAAAAGTATGGTAGAGTCACGTCTGAGTAGGGTAACAAAAGAGTCTCAGTTTGTTCAAGCAACTGGCCACGTGCGGAACCCTTCTATCGAACAAAGGCCTCCTTCGCGATGGACTTTCTTTCTTCCATGTAAGTGATGAAGGTCTGTTTTTGGTTGATCTGTCCAAATAATAAAATAAATTATCAGTGAAGCAATTCTGAATCAAAAAATCTAGAACGCGTTAAATAAATTATTCTTAAAATTTCATTTTCTGTCCCATTGATTTCAGCAATAAGATGTGAAAGTTGAGTGTATAAAAGTTCACTTCTCAAGAAACTCAACTTATGGCAAATAAAATTGAAGTAAGTATTATTATAGCAACTATTAAAAAGGATTTATAGGATTTCATTGTAAGAAAAAAAAACAATTAAAATATTGACATTATGCATAACTATTGCTAATGATTAGATAGCAATAACTTTTAAATTAATTATCTATCGTTAATAAGACACTAAAAAAGTTATTTACTTTGAATTTCTCCTGCAGCGCACTGGAATTTCAGTAATTTATTTTGTGACGACAAACATTAGTTAATTTATTTACGAGTGAACACGAATCTTTTGCCAAGCCATTGAGATATGCCTATTGTGTTAGATCAGACAATGGCACTAGATCATCATTTACAATCGTAGTATTGTACTTCTTCATAACATTTAATGCACTTTATGACTTGGTTCTCTCTCGTTTCCGTTGACTCGAGTTTCCAGTCCCGGTATCTTGCGATAACTAACGCCATCTAACAGATAAAGCGCAGTTTAAAATGGTATGCAGTTTCCGTATTGGAGATACTAATAGATAGTATGTATTCATGAAGAGAAACAATACTAAGTTACAAATATATTTATGGATTTATCTACGCCAGTTTATTGTTGTTTATATATCAATTTATCAATCTATTTATTGACTACTTAGTCTACTTTAGAGCATTTTAAGCTCGAGCTGTTTTTAAATATTCTAAGTCTTAAACATTCTTGTGTAAATAAATTATAATTACTAATATACTATATTACTATTCAATGGTGCATGTAAACGCAACTCATCAAGTAAAGTTAGGACAATGATTTCTAGACAAATTCAGTCGATTTTTTTAATAACGTTTGTAACTAAAGCGTAGGTAGTAATGTATTTAATTTGCAAAAAAATATCTACGATATTTTAGTTTCTTTTTGGTTTGTGAATGCGTCGCACACGAAGGTACAGTCTGGTAAATACCATAAAGTGAAGGGTAGTACTAATCTATAACTACCTATATTATTAAAGCGTTTTTAATACAACACAAAAAATAATTATCATATCGAATTTTTAAGGTAATGACAGTTGTACAAGTATTTATTACAATAAATATTGTAAAATGCACATAAGACATTTGACCGCAAAACAATGGGTAAATCCCATGAGTACCATGATGACTACCGGGGCAACTTCCAAAAAACCAAAACTTAATTAAAATACAAAAATAAAACCTACATTACGGTCAAACGTAGGTATGTCATGAATACTCAGATTTTGATCACTCATCACTAATGCATGACACATTACTTACGGCAAAACCAAACGTTCTGCCAACGTTTCGATTACAAATTTCGAATGAGTCAAAGGCAAAATTCAAAGAGTACGGTAAGGCTTAATGGCGAGACTATAAATAGAAGGTTCCCACGCCCGAAGTGCATTCGTTATGTAGGCAGCCGATCTGCGATCATACGCCGCCATTACGATACTACAACACAGACTAAACATTATTAACATAGAACGCCCATAATGATAAACTTACTAATAAAATATTATTACAGCTCTTTAGATATAAACTTGCTATACTAGTTTCCTCCTTAATCTGCCGTTCATGTTGTCCTTATATATGAGAACTGTTTAAGATATGTTGCGATATAAAATTTGCATAAATGTGGCTGTATTTTATTTATATTTAAATATTTTTTTGCACACGTTAGTTTATTTTACAACAAAACCAATTATATCGATGTCATTATTCTTCATCTTTTACAATATATATATATATATATTGTAAAGATTATTATTAATATTAATATCTAAGGGCTAGATTAAATAGTGTACTTACATTATATATATGTAGAAAGAAGAAACATTTAATACCTATGCAGTTTCGAAAAAATAAATAAGTTTTAGAGAAAAACTTTTTGTTGTTGTTTAGCAGTTCTTATTTAAATTAGTTTCCAGGTAAACAATAATGGTCCTCCTTTTATACGTGAGGAATGCCTTTACGCACCATGCAAGTAGACCTGAGTAAGAGCCTACAAGGGTGTGTCAGGCTCGGAACTCGGCTGGTAGCACCAGTTTCCCTGCCGACTAAACCTCACGACTGATATTCTTCAAGCGCTGAACACAAATCTATCGGGATCCCCACTGTCGGAATTCGCACTAAAAGTCTACGTAGCGCGCGCTGCCGCCTTGCGGCCCACCTCGAGAGAGTGGAATTCTCCCCCAGATACCTAGTACACGTACGACAACGCAGACAGCTGTGTGACCCGTATCCTTACGAACAGAGTATGACACGAGTTGTCGTCTTCTCCGGGGACGATTGAGTCCTAGAAGGCTCCCCCGTTAGCTCCCACGACCACAAAGGCCCTTTTAGTCGCCCCCTACGACTGGCAAAAGGCCTACCTTAATTACCCACCATAACATTCTTCATACTACTTCAATTAGCAAAAACAAACCCATTCAACGATGTCATTAAACTTTTTCTATTCTCTTATACAATTAAATTACTGGTCAGTTAATACGGAGTCACGTAGGCATTTACAAAAGGTATGCATGCGTCAACCTTCTGAAATTATTTGATGTTTGGTCGAAGTTTTGTTTATGTTAATTGAGTCTTACAATAAACACCTGGCCTGTATACTACGTAAACACAGTTTGTAAATTCGCAAACGCAATTAGTTCTCCGGGCAACAAATTAGCGAAATGCATATAAAACGCTGGTGTTATTGTTTTTAATTGAGTGCTAATTTAAACAATTATGTTTTACACCTTACATTATTTTATGTAACATACGGCAACCAACTGGACAAGTTTATACTTATAATAAGTAATCAAATTCGATATTTAATGAATAATTTTGAATCTTATTATATGAAATTTCAAAGTACCTACAACTTTATTTTCGTTGGTTCATTTATAACCTTAAACATTTTTAGAAGGGAATCGTATCGTATATTTTTCTATAATATACTATTACTCTAAAATCTCGTCAACACCAATCCCAAATCTAGGAATAATAGTATAAATGCCATTGACCTTTAGGTACAGAATTTACGTTTCAAAATAGGTAGAACCAACTAAAGTTTTCAAAATGCTCCAAAATTGTTTGGGGATTGGCCCCAACCCTGTTAGCAATGTATTCTCGTCTAGATATATAAAGCTGAAGAGTTTGTTTGTTTGCTTGAACGCGCTAATCTCAGGAACTACTGGTCCGATTCGATAAATTCTTTCAGTGTTAAATAGCCCATTTATCGAGGAAGGCTTATAAATAAGGCTATAATAATATAACATTAGCCATAAACGCGGGTAAAACCAAGGGCACAGCTAGTAATAAAATTAAATCGTTAACAATATAGTTCTCCAAAAAAATATATTACGTTATATACTCCTTTTGTATTTGTACTTATACTTACCTATGTACTTATATTGTTTTATTTTCAAGATTATAGCTATTGTGGTTTACATTTTCAAAGAGCTTCAATCAAAGCAAGGGCTAATTTTAATCTGTCGTCAGGTGCGTCTCGTAATAGAGAATCCAGCTGTCCACGCAAGGATGCGCAGGCGACGCGTTTCTTTTAGAAAGTGGCACGTGGCGGGGTTGTTCACCCTACCGATCCGGGTCAACCACGCCCGTTGTAGGGTTACCGCAGCAACGGCCTGAACTAGTGACACCCTCGGGCTGTGTAAGGAGCTAAATCTGGAAAATCTTTTAAATTGCAGTGAAGCAATGTAACCTGTGGTCTAAAATTGGATAGGTGATCAAAATTTGAATTTCATCGTCTTTCCATGCTTCGCTACAGACACCATCACAAGAAAAGCAGTGAGGAAGCCTAAAGCCTTCTTTTTCCAAATGCACTGAGTACTTCGTTAGTTCTTTGCTCCATCACTTCTTGGAAGAAGAGACAACAGTGATTATGACATCAAGATCGCTACGCAAACCGCAAAATTCCAAAAACGCTGTTAATACATAGTTTCTATGCGCTCCTTGTCCAAGTCTCATATTTCAAGACAAAAATTGTGGCGCCCCTAAAACGCATCGTCCTATCACTCTGCCATATGGATTATAACTTATCAACTTCTATTACTTACTAGATAGGATTATTAGATACACGCTAAATGTCGCTTCCAGTGGGAATGACCAAAAATGGAGACTGGTTTAATTCTTTCAAGGATCCGCCTTGGTCCACGCAAGGATGCGCAAGCGTCGGAGTCTTGTAGAAAGTGGCACGTGGCGGGGTTGTTCACCCTAGCAATCCGGGTCAGACGCGCCCAACATAGGGTTGTCTCCCGTAAGAACACAATCCTAGAATAGGATCTTTGGACATGGTCTTGTCGGTCGATATGAACTTTTTTATGTTGGTAACTTACACGCTACCTAAAGTCGGTACTTGGTATGGACTGAATGTGTTTAGCTGTAGGTCTGTAATTTGTTGTTTGATTTTGTCATGTGTCTATATTGTTTATGCTGATGGCGGCATAGCTTAACATGTGCCTTACATCACGTAACCAAAGATTAGCTGCAAGCCCTTCAACGAGTTTACTTAACTTTACTCTAGAGTTCGCCGTAATCATGTGATTCGTAATGTATTATTAGTAAATAGAAGCTCTATATAGTTACTATAAATCCCCACCGACTAGCAAGGACAAAAATTACTTGCTCTTCTTTCACGCTCCCAATCAAGACGTAGCCCTAGGCCGCACCCTGTGTCTAGCCTGAATAGGAGCTATATAGGAATGGTAAGTAACTTATCTGATAATCCGATACTTGTGCTCACTCCGCGGTCTTAAAGGCATATAGATACCAATATGCCTTTAAGACAGAAAACGCAATAGCTCTCCGGGACTCCCGTCCCCACGCTCTCAAGCAGGCCGCAGCCCTATGCCTTGATAGGAGCTCCGTTAACAAGGTAACTAGCCCGCCAAACATATACTAAAAATAAATATACTATACATATTTATTATCTAATATATTATCTAAAAATAAATATACCAAACAAATATACTATACATATTTGTGAGACCACTGTTGCTTATGTATGATATCCGTCATGGTAACTAGTTCGCTAAAACTCTCGCTCTCCGCCTCTCCTTAGTTGTTCTACGCTCCCAAGCAGACTGCAGCCCTAGGCCCCACCCCGCACGCGCTGCATCTAGCCGAGTCCTTGATAGGAGCTCCATTGACATGGCTATCCCGCAAAACGTATACTAAATAAATTAGATATAAATAGTATATTTGTGAGACCACTGTTGTTAATTTATGATAACCGTCATTGTGACCCGCTTCTCCTTGTTGTTCCACGCTCACAAGCAGTCTGCAGCCCTAGGCCCCGCAGCCCCGCGCGCCCCGCGGCTAGCCTAGTCCTTGATAGGAGCTCCATTGACACGGTAACTAGCCCGCCGGATAAGGCGCTCCTTGTGCGCTGTGGGCTGGCACGTGCGTATTGTATGCTTAGGCAATCTATTCATTCCCGAGACCTGTACATGAAACACGAATAATACGAACTTTTCCAATTGTTGTCCTTTTATATGATGAGAATTCAAAACTGCAAACAAAACGCTGTTTTATTAAATTTATATGACTAATTTAAGTCTGAGTGTGTTACCGACAAAAAATACGATATAATTTTTTAATAACGCGGACGGATCGAAATTGTATGTGTACCAATAAATAAGAACTTAATGAAAACAAGGTTGAAAATAGGCCTTCAAAACTTTATTTAAATAAATTACATTATAAATTAACGTACAAAAATACAGATCAACATGAATAACCAACCTTTCGTAGGTAAATCAAGAAGACTTGTAGAATGTGATGTATGCGCGTCCTCTGCACCTCTTTTATACTTATTTATACATATAAATAAATTAAAACGTCCATTAGAAAACATGTTAACACAAAAATACTTAAGTATGCATGCTAATGTCTATATAGATTATTATTACTTATAAATGGACTTGCATTTGCTGCATTGCATTTACGTTAATATTATGTCGTCACCACTATCTTCTATATCTACTGCTTATAATAAAAAATATGAGTACAAGAACATTTAACTCATTTTTATGATAGATACAAAAATACTTAAGTTACCAAGTTACCCGTTTCTACCTATGTTTTTTGGCCAAAACTCAAATCGCATCATTCTTGATTACAATGACTACAATTTTCTTTTGCCATCTTTGATTGTCATCATAATAACCTTAGCACTTATGATGCTGTCCATCCGTGCAGCAGAACTCCTTGCCAGCGGAGAAACTGGTGGGAGTCCATTCACCGCCACAGTTTCTTATGAAGAGGAATGCTTTCTCCCGGTGAATGTCTCGCTCCACCGCGCCGCAGATTACAGGTCCAGCACGAGGTAAATACTTCAGGATCTGATAAAGAATTAAAAAACATACTAGACACGCACACATTTCTTAACTAGCTGTAGATCGCAGCTTCGATAAGTAAGTAGAGTTTGTCAATTCATACCGCCTAAAACTTTCTTGGAACAATAAATACCTTGTTCTCGACAAAAAGTACCTACCTATCTACCCTAAATATTTTTCTACCTCTGAACTGGCAACGCAAAAGCGTATCAAACCAGTAAATAAACTTACGTTTTTATAACATAACTTAGGGTAGAATGATTTGGCCAATGTATGTATATCTTTTTTTGTGTCCTGACCTATCACAAAAGACCAGTCAACCCTAGGCACGCTCATACAGAGAAAATATCTTGTAAACCATTAGTCTTGCCACGTCCCCAAACATTTTCTTTTTCTGTTCCTACTTTGTTAATACTGTCTAGCACTGAGTTATCTGACATTAGTAATTACATATTTTATCTACATAATGTAGTCATGTGACACAGTTTTAAACTTTAAAATGTTGATACTATTTACAAATGATTGATTTTATTTTTGATGCGTTCATTGTTTACAATTTTCCCGAAACTAATTAATACATCCTACTAATATTATAAATACGAAAGTTTGTATGTATGGTTTGATGTTTGTTACTCTTTCACAAAGAACTACTGAATGGATTTTAATGAAAATTTAGAATAATATAGCTCATACACCCGAATAACATATAGGCTATGTTTATGCTTTAAAGGCTATGTTATATCGACGTTCCACGCGAGCTAAGCCGCAGGCAGAAGCTAGTATTATGACAATGGAATACCTACGCAAAATATTTACCTAGTTGTTTAAACGCATACCATTACTTAAATCTTAAATAAAACAGTAAATATCAATTGTCTAAATATTAAACTTGGCGGAGTTTCATCTTTGTACAGAAACGAAATGCATTCTGTAATTAAGACACACTTATCAAGAAGGAAGGTAGGTGCCAATTGTGCATCTTGATTGATTTATTACTAAGCACTGTTTATGTTAGAATCTTTTTAACCAACAGACCGCCTTTGCACACTTTCTCTATTTCAATTCAACAAATTTGATGGACTCGGCTCAAAGGCGATGGGAACTAGGAAGCATTCTAAAAAAGGAATGGTAGGCCTGAACATAATCGAATCTTTTTTGTCGACAGCGCACAGTCCGGTTGTCTATTTTAGAATTATCATTGCTGTTTCCACCCACGTAGACTGAACAAAAATAAACATCGCCAAATGTGTTCAATTGTTGAATGAATGTGTTGTTTATGGATTGATAAATAAAGAGCCTATATTGAGACCTTGCATTATCCTACTAATATTATAAATGCGAAAGTTTGTATGTATTGATGGATGTTTGTTACTCTTTCACAAAAAAACTACTGAATGAATTTTATTGAAACGTTAGAATAATATAGCTCATGTTTCATCGATGTACTACGCGAGCGAAGCCGCGGGTAGAAGCTAATTTTAAAATAAATTCTTATTTATGATGTAAATGTGAAAGAGTTAATCGAAATAAAATTAAGCAATTGATATTTGACTATTTTGCATCTAGTAATGAAATCTAAAATTTTTCACAATAATATTAAATCGAATGCTCAGTCGTTCATATCATGAATCTCAAAACTTACCACATCCAAGCATTTGGTGACGCAGTTCTTAAAACCTCCTAGGCCACAAGGCAGACTAGGCTCTTCGGTGTCATATGTGACTACGGGCTCGCCTTCTGGAGGACCGCGGGGCCTGCCACGACGACCCTCCTTCAGGCCAACTTGCGCAGACATAAACACGCCGCATTGGCACGGATCCAGCTGTAAGTTGTAAAAGACTAAAGCTACAGGTTTGTTTAAACAGATACTATTATAATATGAATGAACATATAATATATGAAATAAAATTTTGTCTATTATCTATTATTTGCTTTTAATTATAGAATAATCACGCTTAATGAGATATAATCCCTCGACCTCTTTCTAGTTTTATTATTTAATATACTTTAGATATATTAAAAGATACGATTATTATAGTGCCTTTTTTTTCTTTTGAGAGTGGTACCGTGTATTACGACGAAAGTAAAGATTCAGACACTGACGAACGGAACAAGACACCGATACAAAGATACATAATTTTGACATTCGTTGATTTATAATATTAAAACCAAATTCATTCATTATTCTTACCTCGTCAAAATCTTCATTAAATTCCGCGTCTTCAGAAGATTTAAGACTTTCATATTCATCTCTCTTATACTTTCTCCTGGCTTCACTGGTAATGGTTAAGCTGAAGCAGACAGCTAGCAGAATCCAACACCGGAGACTCTTCATCGTGATCACTTGACGTCCAATCTACACTTCAAGGGTTTCCACAGGTCTTCCACAGTCTGGACCTGATTTTAGAAAATTAAATGTTTTGTCAATATAACTTATCTCAATCAACAATACCAAATATATAGTTTGTAATATTTTGACTGGCCCGTTGGTCGAGTGGTCAGAGACCCTGGCCACGAAACCAAGGGTCGCAGGTTCGAATCCCGCTAGGGGCAAATATTCAAATAAATCGTGTGATGAACATGGATATTTGTACTCGAGTCATGGATGTTTATAAACGTATTTAAGTACGTTTATCCGTTCACCTAGTATCCATAGCACAAGCTTATAAGCTTAGTTTGGGACTAGTGAATTGGTGTGCCAATCTGAAGAATTTATTTAAAAAAAAAAGAATTTATTTATTTAATATACTTACCTAGGAGAACAAAATGGGTAATGTTGTGTAAATAAAAAACAGTTTATTCAAAAATTGTCATATGCATCAATGATAACCATTCGGAATAATTTCTAGACAACCTAAGTACCTATATCTAGTTCAACAAGTAACAATATTAGTTAGTGCTCGTTACATTGAAGCAGCAGTGTTAATTAAAGGATCATTACAAACAACAATAAAATTGTCATCGCTTCTCTAATTAGAGCCGTTAAATCCTCTATGGTTACGACTTTTTCTTTTACCAACATGGAATTGTGCTATGAATTTTTCGTCAAAGTAAAAATAAGTAGTCGTAGTTATGTAATGATTTTTTATCATTATAATATCACATACAAAAACAAACTTTAGGTGTGAAGCCCTATTTAAAATGTTAAGCCTTACACCTCCTGTGTTGCGCTTGATTGATGAATGACTTGATTGTTAAATGATTTGATTGTTTGATCTGTCATTTTTTATCAATTTATCAGCAAATGAACAACGACAGCTCGAAATATTTTCATTATTCATTTCTCCGTTGGCTTAAAGTTGAACCAATCATGAGGTTTTGGTTTAAATTTATGTAGGTAAACGGTGACGATCAATATATTATTTTTTGACATATAAAAATATAACCAGAACGGTTAAACGAATGAGGATGAAATTTGACACAGAGATTTATCACAGTCTGGACTAGCACACAGGCTACTTTTATCCCGGAACTTAATAGGTCCCGTGGGACGCACAATAGCATCTCTGTAACCGACCTAATTTCACATGTAATACAAAATATAAACGACAAACGTAGTTAGTATAAAATAGTAAAATATGATACTCTACTTACCTACTATGTGTATAATATTTCAATTCCTGGTGTAAACGATTAAGGGATTCAAATTGACGTGACTATCCACAACCCAGAACACCGAATGTTGGAAGGATGTCTATAAGTCATCTTATATGCAATCTGAAGAAAGTATGCTAATTATACGTTACAATCGATTTAGCTACAAGTACAGTCAGATGCAAAATAAAATAAACGATTTTAATTTATCATAAAAGATTAAATCATAAACATTACATAAATTATGATTTGACCCATCATAACAATCCGAATTTCTTATCATATTATCACAACTACATAAACATACTTATTAATGCCATCACGGGAGGGATGAACAAGGACTTTTTAAACAGCATTAAAATCATAATAATTCATCAATCATTAGGCCCTTGTCTAAAAATATAGAATTTGTAAATAAATTCATCAAAATTATGGTGCCTAAGTAAGCATTAATGCGATTATGAAAAATAGTTGAACGTGCAGGCCATGCCCTATAAAACTTCTGCACCAGTTACACAATTTCACAGTAATTTTCATATAGGTAATTGAGGCCGACTGTACAGACTCGCGGTACGTGCTTCCACATACCCACGTTTCATACGTGATCTCGAGGGAATAGTTAAGATTTTTTACTGATTTACGGATAAGCACGGCTCCTATATGACCACTCTGATAACAAGTGATAAGCAAATCCCAAATATAAGACGTGGCAAACCCAAACGGCATCGGCTTTGGCTTTGGCTAATGCCGCCTTGCTTAACATAAATATTTTTATTTGTTTCTAAACTAGCGGCCTGCCCGACTTCGTCCGGAAACATAGTGAAATTTTATCCCGTTTATACCGTTTCCGTGTGAATTTTTACTCCATTCTTTGTTTTATATCCAATAAACTATCTACTTGCTTAGAATAATTAGGGATTTTTTTTTTCAATAAGAACTTCCCGATCCCGATGGTACTGACAATTACACACAAAATATAAAAATAGTTATCCAATTTGGCAGTAATTCTATAGTTATTCATTTTA
Organism: Glyphodes perspectalis; assembly: GCA_951394215.1. NCBI lineage: Eukaryota > Metazoa > Arthropoda > Insecta > Lepidoptera > Crambidae > Glyphodes > Glyphodes perspectalis. The sequence goes on from OX596201.1 coordinate 7,509,810, forward strand.
CTTATATACATAGATGGATAGAAGATAAATAGATAATAATGCTACCTATGCCTCTTAGGCGAAGTTCAGCTTTGGGACCCCATTTGACATATATAAACAAATCTACATATAAAACATTGGACACCCGTGTACATAAAGGTAAATACCGATAAAAATTTATGTTGCCATAAGTATATCATTCGCTGCATTTAAGATAGCTACTTACATTTAAAGACATAAATAAAATTTATCAAATGTATCTCAGTATCTGTGTTAACTATTGTAATTACCTACTAGTTATGCTGACATTAACACTATTATTGAATTGAATATGCAATATGGCTGTCAGCAAAAAAAATCACAGATTTCGTGCCTCACACGACTATCAAGCACATTGGAAATCAATCTACGGAATTTGACATTTTGTCATTTTTCAAAAAGGCAAGACTACAGCAAACCCTTAACCCGATCGTCTTTGTTTTAGGCCCAAATTGTAGCTAACTAAATTGTCCAGAGGAATTTTTCTCGAATGTTTGATCATTCTTCGACTCCAAAATATCGAGCGCCATAATCAAAAGTTTTTTTCACTTTTTCTGCCATAACTTTTTTCGTTTTTGACTTTCTTAAATATCGTAACTTCACAACTTCCTGAGATATAAGGGGATCGCACTTTTTCGTGAAATCGGAGCCTACTTATACTAGAGCGAACGAAGGCATTTCCAATATCAAAACATTTTAGTACAAAGAAGAAACTTCAGGATACCATAATTATTTACGTACATAATCACAGATATCTACAGCATGGAACATTATACTCTAACATAAAATGATAAGATTAAAAATAAAAGAACAGGAGCGGTGGTAGCTCAATGGTAAGGACACGCGCCTCTTAACCGAGGAGTGCGGGTTCAATACCTCTAGATTTTTAAAAAATCTATGTACATATTTATACCACTAGCTCGACGGTGAGGGAAAACATCGTGATGAAACCTGCAAATTCAAACAACTTTGAATTTGTAACCATGATCCAAAAATTGTCTGGTTCCCCTATCTTAGGGTTACGAAGGTCAGATCGGCAGTCGCTTCAATGTAATTACCAGACTCGCTAAATCCTGGATCATGGTCTAAGCGGATCCCGTCTATAGAGCGGTGGTAGCTCAATGGTAAGGACACGCGCTTCTTAACCGAGGAGTGCGGGTTCAAACCCGGGCACGTACCTCTGGATTTTTCAAGTCTATGTACGTATTTATACCACTAACTCGACGGTGAGGGAAAACATCGTGATGAAACCTGCAAATTCAAACAACTTTCGATTTGTAACCATGATCCAAAAGTTGTCTGGTTCCCCTATCTTAGGGTTACGAAGGTCAGATCGGCAGTCGCTTCAATGTAATTACCAGACTCGCTAAACCCTGGATCATGGTCTAAGCGGACCCCGTCTAAGCACGGGACATAACGCTAGGAAGATGATGATTAAAAATAAAAGAACAACAACTAGGCTATCTTAATAATAAATGTTTATTCTCCTTGTACATTTTTGTAAGCACTTCATTGTTTTCAATAGATTTTGTATCATAATCAATTGATTTAACGTAATATAAAAACCTTGATAAACTTGATGGATATTGAACATGAATAATTTATTTCAGAAATTTATAATATCACAACTCCGAAGGGAAAATCGTTATAACTTCTTTACTAAATATTGGTGTAGACAGTTTACTATGAGTTATGTCCAAATGTTAGCTCTTTCGCTCGGGGCTAGTTTTTCAAAGCTTAGTATAGTACAAACATGATACTACAACCAAACGTTTATGTTAGATACGCTAGTACCATGTCTATCATCTATCATCTATCTAACCACATGTATAGCTAATAGCGTAAAATAAAAAAACATAGCTTTCTGACTAACTACATGTACATGGTGACTAGCTTGAAATACTAGCCTCGGTCATTGACCTAACTTGATGACAGTTGCCAGTTTTTGAATAAACATACCTTTCATTATTATTAATATGTGTTATTCAACGTAACAAAATTGCATCACAAACTCTTCACAGCCCTCCTAATCGATCCAATCAATAAATAGCAATCTTAAATGTTTATTATAATTTCGAGGCAATCTACTCTAGCAGAATTTCAATAAAATCTGAAAACTCTAACATCTACTTTATAATTTTTACCACTACTGAATACTATGAAATACTCTGATAGTCTATCGGCTATAATATAATTAAGAAGTTCATATTACATCTACAGTTGAAAAGACTTTATAAGAAATGAAATATTAAAACAGAAACGTTTCAATCATATTAATTTTTAAGAATGTTTGGGTGCGATTACGTAATCAAGCAAAAAAGGACGAACAGAATTTGTTGAAATTCAGTAAATGTGTCATGTTAACATATTTGAAACGTTTTTTGTATAATAAAAGCGATTCTTGTAGGATGTCCAATATGTAAGACCACGCGATCGAAGTAGCGGGTAAACTTATTACACAATATTTGTTTTCAATTTATTGAAAACAAGCAAAATCATTTTATCGAAATTAAAAAAAAAAACAGAACAATTAACAAAAAATACCGCAGAGAGCTACTATATTAACAATATTTATTTGAATAGATAATATCATTTTCCTATGAAAAATCAAAGATTGCTTATTCATTTCCTTTTATGAGATAGTTGGACATAGGATATCGAATTAAGAAAACACCCTTTAGTAAAAGGACAAAGTATTGAAGAATTAAATAACGAAACCCAAAACTTAAAAAAATCAACAATAATCTTAAAGTAATAACAGATGCTTATGTGAACATACATTATTTAAAGTTATTTGAAGATACAAGCGCACTTCTTTAGCATGTATAATAAATATAAACATGTTTACAGACCTGCATATTATGTTGCTGTAAAATACAATACCAACAATCTAAGTGCAATTTAAATGCTAAAATTACTATTAATATTAAGAGTAATTTTCAGGTCAATAGAATTCAAGATTTTTAAAACTGTATCTATAGCACAATCAGTTAAAATATAATTTGCAAGATTTGAATTACATTATTTCCAAAAAAGAGAATACCACTTATTATTTATTTGTTCCTGAGGCTGTCACATTTGAGATAGCAGTAAATATGTTCTCTCTGCCTACCCTGCTAGGGAAGTGGCGTGGAATTTAGTTAGTTAGTAAATATTTTATCTGAAACCAGAAGAAAAACAGATAAGGCAATCACAAAATAAATACATAATAAACTAGAGACTATCAGTCTTAAATAGTTATTGACTACTTTTATAGTAATGGACAACAAATGGACAGTATTCCAGAATAGGAGAACTCCATTAAAATTTTTTTGAAACATTATTATCAGTTAATTACATTTCATCTTATTTATCATATCATAAATATAGTTAAAACTAAATTGTACTTTTTAATAACAAATAGAATCTGACTGTAAGATACAGTTCACATAGTAATTGGCACATTATGACAAAATATTAATTGGGATCTTATTAATAATTCAATAAATTACTATTTTATTCATATAACCTACTGATTTTACATATTGTAGATTCAAAAGGTTGAGTTATCAAACTTATGAATAAGAAATAACTTATTCAATTAATAAAGTATTATTTCAAAAAGCTAACAGTCTTTGGCTAACATCAGTTTAGCCTCGCCTTCAAACACAACCTTTTTTTCCTCCTCAACAATACAATAGAATTTCACTTTGAGGATCTTCCTAACATCAACAAGTTCCACACTTATGGTCAACTTCTCCCCTACAAAACACTTGTTGGGAAACTTCATGGTTTGAGATACCAGGACTGTCCCCGGACCCGGCAGATGAGTGCCAATGAGGCCAGCAACTAATCCATTCAGTAATGCACCATGTACTATTGGTCTCTTATTTCCATTATTTTGATGAAGGTAATTGTGGTCGCTGGTAAGGTTCGAAAATGCGTCAAGGTCCTTTTGAGTCAGGGTCTTTTGTATCCGTATCTTGTCACCAGCCTTGAAAGCTGTACTGCTGAATGATGTAGTGTGTATTTTACATATTTTTTGATAATTCTTGTTATTCACAACAATGTATGGGAACCTGTTTGAAAGCATTTTGTTCATTTTGATTAATATCAAATATTTATTATGTCACATAAATTAATTATGGCAAATATCTTGTAAGAAAATTGTAGCTAAATTTGCCAACATTTTGTCATCTGATTTGGAAAATTGTTCCATATAAGATTTCACTTCCGTTGTGTTGATTTCAGATTTTGTCTGATTGTTAAAAAGATAACTCAGAGTAGTAATGGCATTTCCTACTATTTCATTGTGCTTTGACTTGAGCAATGCCACAATGGGCTTTAATCCCAAATTACTTAAAATGTAATCAGCATTGGCTGGATCTGAAAACCAAAAGTTATTGGGTTAGTGATGTAGGTCCTAAAAATGTTTATAATCACACATTACAGTATATGGATACAAATTACTAAATACAAAGTATCAACTGCTATTATGTTTTTAAATATACTTAATACAATCTAATTTATGTAGAAAAATTACACATCTAACCAAGTTTTCACATGTATCAAACAATTTTTATAATCAGTAATAAACAACACTAGTACAATGTTAAAGAGCGCCGAGTAAAGCATATGCAGTAAAGAATATTACCTAAACATAAATTACAGATTCCAGCACTTGCAAAATGCAGTAATTTAGAGTCTGTTTCATTCTTCACAACATAAAGGAATATGTCTAATACACCCACATCCTTAATGTAACCAAAGTTTATAGGATCATACGCAAAATTCGCCAAATTAGCTAACACTTGGCATTTGGCATCTGAAAAAAGATAAACATACAAAATATTAAAAAGGAATAGATTAAGTTCCAATGCTAAAATGATTCGATTTGTAGAGGAAGTTAACACAAATCAAGTTCAAAACAAGGTCTTTGAAGTTTGAAATGGTGAATGTTTATGTACAGTACAATTAAACAACGACATTTATAAAAGTAAACATGTTAACACTTATTATAGCAAGGAATGTTAACTACTGCGTATTTTTAAATTAGAATAGACCACAATTTCGCACCGTATGATGTAGAATTTAGATACTCGTCCACTAGTAGAGACAAGAAATTTTCACGATCTGTCCCATTTTCGGGAGTTCGTTTTTGAAGTTGAAGTTTATTACTAAACATTTAGATTATAAAAAAATGTACATAAAGCCACTTTATTCGCGATTTACTCCGAATTTAACTAATTCTAGCGCGGATCAGAGGTACACGCCAGCCGCCATTTTGTGACGCATAATGTCAACTTGACAATATGATCATTTGACATTCGTTTTTTACAACAAGAAATTAAGAAATATACAGCCTCTGCTAGCATGTATCATCATCTTCCTAGCGTTATGTCTCGTGCTTAGACGGGGTCCGTTTAGACCGTGATTAGCGAGTCTGATAATTACCTTGGAGCGACTGCCGATCTGACTTTCGTAACCCTAAGATAGGGGAACCAGACAATTTTTGGATCATGGTTACAAATCCAAAGTTGTTTGAATTTGCAGGTTTCATCACGATGTTTTCCCTCACCGTCGAGCTAGTGGTATAAATACGTACATAGATTTTAAAAATCCAGAGGTACGTGCCGGGTTTGAACCCGCATTCCTCGGTTAAGAGGCGAGTGTCCTTACCATTGAGCTACCATAGCTACAGAATGTATGTCATTTGTGAAGTATTTTGCGTTAATTGGAACTAACTGTCAAAAACATTGCAATAAATACATATTGTCAAATTTTTTTGGTACATGCTGTTACCTTGATACAATAAATCGTTCTGAATAAAATGAGAAATACTTCGTAATTATTTTTATATTTAAAAAGCGAAAATGAGTTCTACACCGTATATTGCAGGTAATAATCTTAACTGAAACAAGCTTAATTATGAGCAAATGCGGCTTTAAGGTTATGTTTAATCTATGTTTTTATTTTCAGGTCTAACCAATAAAAACATATTCCTAGTAGAATTTAAGGAGCCATATGGAGAGAAATCACTTAGAGATGAGACTACACCAAACATCCGCAGCATTATATTCAGTCCGAAAGGCACATACCTTGCATATAGAACTGACAAAAAGTATGTTAAAAAAAATATCTAAATTCGATTGTATTAATATTGGAATGCTTAGTTACTATATCCATTCTATATTACTTATATGCTTGGATAGATAGTATACATATTTGTTAAAGTCCATTTCATAATGGAATAGTTCCATAACACTTTGAATTTGACGTTAATAGTTATGCATCTGAAAAAAGAAAAAAAAAATATTATGCAGATATGTCTTAAGTGCATGCAATTAGAAGACTCGGAATCATCCGAATAAGGATGTTTTGTTTTTGTTTGTGTCTTATGGGAGACTTCTTTGTTGTCGCTGGGTTCGGAACATTTTTCCGGTTGAAATGTATGCTTATAAAATATCTTTAGTAAAATATCGTAACTTGATGACAAGATGCCGGCCATATCATTAATGATGTGAAGTGAATAGTAGTGTCAATCTCAACAAGTAAACTTTTCAATTCCCATAGTATGCAATTCATACAATATTTTTTCTAAATTTAAATTTAAATTAGTAATAAATTTAAGAAGAAAATTGATAAATTGTGTTTACATTATTAAATGGAGATTTTTTATTATTTACAATAATATTCGCGTATATAGTTAAATATGTTTGTAACTGAATATTTTGATTCGTAGAAAGTATGATGCATGAAAAGAAGTATTGACACCTGACACAGAAATCATCTTAGGTGAAAGATACTATAAAAAAAATTACACCCTAAACACAACACAGTAAAAAAACCTAATAGATATTGTTGTTAATAGGATGTTTTGATAACAAAACAATAAGATATATTACCTTACAGTAGTTGTTTGGTTAGTCTTTAATTTTAATAATTATTGCCTACTAGCTGTGCCAGCGGTGTCACCCGCGTTTATGGTTAATATTATAAAGACTATTTCCGTCATACATGATTTCTATGTAACTTTAACCATTAAGGCTGCACACGCGACGGAAGCTTAAAAAATGGAGTAACATCTCCCATTTCCCCAACATTTCCCTTCACTACTCTGCTCCTATTGGTTGTAGCGTGATGAAAAGTATACTATAACCTGCCCAGGAGTATGAAGAATAATTGTACCAAATTTCGTTAAAATCCGTCGAGTAGTTTTTGTTTCTATAAGGAACATACAGACAGACAGACAGACAGACAAAAATTTTACTGATTGCATTTTTGGCATCAGTATCAATCACTAATCCCCCCTGATAGTTATTTTGAAAATATATTTCATGTACAGAATTGACCTCTCTACAGATTTATTATAAGTATAGATAACAAGCCATAATATAACATAGGACAATAATGTTAGATACTCTTTATTCTGTATATAAGAATTGCTTATTAATATTATATTTGTATTGCAGGGCTGAAGTAGTAAAATGTGCCGACTGGTCAGTAGTTGCTACGAAAGAAGGAAACATAAAGGATATGTTTTTCTCCCCTTTAGACAATTACTTTATGGTATGGGAGATGTTCTTAATGACCAAAGAAGATCCTCAGGTAAAATTATTTATATCCATACCAAAATTACGAAATAAATAATATTTTATTTGATGAAAATGATGACTACCTATACTGTAACTAGGTTTGCCACCTTTCAATGTGCAAATAAACTATATTGGCTATAAGAAAAAAAAAGTACCTACATTTTTTTTTAAAAAAGTATGATTTACTTTACTTGGTAGTTTTGCTTAAAAATATTTTTTGCATTACTTTTATCAACTTTTTACAGGTAATTATCAGGTATGAATCAGGGGGGATCGACCATGTCTTATTTTTTCTTACAATGGGGTGTTTTTTTTTCACAATTTAAACAGGGTAAAGGGTCGGGGGGCAGGGGGGAATCTGTTATTTTTCTTATACAGGGGGGGAGGAGGTCAAAAACTAGCAAAATTAGTCTTACGTGATAAATGATGGCCTCTTACAATCAAAACCAACATCTTTGTTTTGTATCTGTAAAATGTATCGTAGAGAAATCAAATCGTGCGGGATAGAGTATTTTAGAGTAGGTACGTTATTTTCCTTATCTTTATATATATAAATTACGCGTCACGTTGTTTGTCCGCGATGGACTCCGAAACTACTTAACCGATTTTAATTAAATTTGCACACCATGTGCAGTTTGATCCAACTTGAAGGATAGCTTACATCTAAATTTTAACCCGATTGACTGTTGGGTGGAAAAAAGTTCGCCGCGTCAGCTCGTAAAGTATAAAGTACAATTGCCCTAAATAACGTTCAATACTATATAATAAAGTATGGTTGGCAACCCTAACCTGTAACATATAAAGAAATGGAGAAAGTTTTTCTCATCACAATTTTTTTGTCTTATATTTTAGCTCCCAGTGTGACATTATGAAAATATTTTTTAAATTACTAATTATTATTATTGAAATTAATTCTGAATATAATCTCCATTAAGTTTTGTAATTTATTTTTATGCAGGGGAAACCCAATGTACATGTGATTAAATCAGCAACTGGTGAAGTAGTTGCTTCATTTACACAGAAAAATCAAAGTGGATGGTAAGATTTATTTTGTATATGAAAAATAAAATGTTACATTGCTGATACAACTTGTTTGCACATAACACTTAATGTACCAATGGTTCTATCAAAGTTAAGCATAAACTTAAGTTTAGCTGGCTAATCTTAAGTTTATGTTCATACCCATCTTTAGCCGTAACATATACATACAAAATATGCTAAATTAAATAATATTATAGTATGGCTGAATATTAAGATTCAATGTGTAAATATTAGGTATATTTTATTTCCCATTCGATCATAATACTTCACTCTAAAGTGGCCTTTTATTGCCTCTTGATTTAATATTTAGCCAATTATTGGCTAAATATTAAATGAACATTCACATTTACTGACCTTTCTTAATAGGGAACCACAGTGGTCTTCAGATGAGAAGTTATTTGCTCTTCAAGTTAACAACAGGATACTCATCTATGAAAATGGTGAACTAAACCGTTATACGCATCAGATCCAGGCTGATAAGTTGAACTCATTCAGCATTTCACCAAGTCCAGCTCCGACTTATTACTTTGCAGTCTTTACCCTAGGTGTGTATTTTTTAAGTTAACATGATTATAATTTGCCTTATGGTTAAAAATGTCACCTATATGTATATTAAAAATTCCTTGTCATCCCTCGGTTCTCAGTAGGATGAGCCAGCATGTGTTACATGTCAAGGAGCCATCCGTTCTTATCAGAAGACTTGCAAAATTGTATATAACCACAAATCAATTTGGTTGCCTTTTTGCTTAGCTTTACTCTAGAAAGTCAAGGTTTCGAACTTCTTAATGTGACTATTGTTTGTTGCATTTCAAGAATAAATTATCATCATGGTAAATGTTCTGTACTGTCCCATGTTGGTCTGGGACTCAAAAAATATTTGAGAATTTTGTTACCTAGCATGTCGTAATAGGCGACCAAATGGTACATGGGGTTTTGGGTATGTGATTGTCTAGGCGAAGAGCTAGCCACTTGTCACTACTTTTTCACAACTTTCCATCTAACCCAGCCCAGTTTTATTTTTGGTTGAATGTGGTAGGTGGGGCCAGCTGCCCCTTTAACTCTGCCTACCCCCTTCGGGGAGTGTGGGCATGATGTTATGTATGTATGTATGGACCCTACCTATGCTTTCTGAAATTACGGGCGTGATGATATGATGATCATGGTTAATATTGTGCTTATGTTTCAAGGTAAACAAGGGCAGCCGTCGTTCTGGCGCGTGTACAAGTTTCCGCAGTTCGACGTGGCGCAGGCGGTCGTCAGCCGCTCCTCTTTCCAGGCGGACAAGGCCAGCTTCCAATGGAACCGGCGCGGCACCAACATCTTCGTCATGACTCAGACCGAGGTAAGAATAAATAATTAATAGTAGTGTTGCCGCTCGATAGTCTACTATAGATAGTCTGTCGATAGACTATCGATAGTTGGGCAAAAACAATAGTATCGATAGCCCCGTGTGTGGCAATACTATCAACACACAGCAATACTATCGATTGTATCGATACTATGATAGCTCAATATCGAATGCACTACCGATAGTATCGATAGTATCGATAGGGCTATCGATATTATAGATGATTTCCGAGGTCAACTATCGATAGTCAAACTATCGATAGTTCCGCAACACTAATTAATAGTCATTGATATTGCATTTACTTAGACCTAAATTTTATTTATTATATTTATAGCTATCTAAATTTTCTTTTAAATCTTTGCATTAAATTTATTATAAATAGTGAACACTTTTCAGGTGGATAAAACAGGTGGATCGTACTATGGAAAGCAGTCTCTATCACATGGAGATGTCAAAGGAAACTCTGGAAATATGTCATTCAGTAAGTACTTACGAAACTATTTCGGATAACCAATGGCCCAGATAACTGAATTTTGAATAAAGCTGACGCTCTATCATGCCTAAGCCTGCAATTAGACTAATTGTTTTGGTGACCGAGACCATATTTTTATATTGGTCATGTGTTGGTATCAGCTCCTACTATGTATTTTTATTGTTGTTTCATTAGGATTCAAAAATATTATATGGTAAATAACAAAAATACCTAGTTTTATATGAAAAATGTAGTTAATAAATCTGAAAATTTAACATCGTGCATAACTTTTTGACGAATTTTAAAAACAGGCTGATTTTTCCGCTTTATAAGATCTAGCCTGCATGTACCAAATATGTCTTCCTCAGGCAAAGAGGGCCCCATCCACGCGGTGTCGTGGAACCCGGGCAACTGGAACGAGTGGGTGGCGGTGTACGGCCACGCGCCCGCCAAGGCGACGCTGTTCAACGCCAAGTGCGACCCGCTCTTCGAGTTCGGCACCGGCGCCTGGAACGCCATCTACTTCCCGCCTGAAGGGCATTATATCCTTTTTAAAAGATTATTTAGATTTAGAATATAGGAGCGGTGGTAGCTCAATGGTAAGGACACGCGCCTCTTAACCGAGGAGTGCGGGTTCAAACCCGGGCATGTACTTCTGGATTTTTCAAATCTATGTATGTATTTATACCACTAGCTCGACGGTGAAAGACAACATCGTGATGTAACCTGCAAATTCAAATAACTTTGGATTTGTAACCATGATCCAAAAATTGTCTGGTTCCCCTATCTTACGGGTAACGAAGGTCAGATCGGCAGTCGCTTTAATGTAATTACCAGACTCGCTACATCCTGGATCATGGTCTAAGCGGACCCCGTCTAAGCACGGGACATAACGCTAGGACATCGTCATTTAGATTTAGAATATGTTCGTAATTTTTTTAATGACTTCCTGGTAAAAAGGAGGGGCTATATTTTTAAGTTTGCAGAAATAACGTGGAAAATCCACGATACCTAATAGTCTAAGGGACTCGACTAGGAATGTGACATAACGCTAGGTAAAGGGTGTACTATGACTTTAAAATTATAGAATACTGTCAAAGTAAATAAGTTTAAATATTGATATATTGCTAATACCTAGTTGGATCATATTATATTTTTGGTTTCAAATTATATAAGTTAAAATTTCATATTTAAGTGTAATGACATCACAAAAATGTGACGTCAGCTGCTCATAACTCCATAATGTTATATTGAAGTATAATATTTTGATAGTTGAAAATATTAAGTCAATTGAAGATGTTGTCAGTTACCCTATTTATGAATATGTCAAGTGTTAACCCCGAGGAGTCCTTAACTCGTCCGCACATGTCCTCCTGGGCGGGTTCGGCAACATCGCGAGCGGCAGCGTGGAGGTGTGGGACATGCGCGGCTACCGGCGCGTCGGCGCGTGCGCCGCGCCCGACACCACCAGCCTGCAGTGGGACCCGCGCGGGGAGGCCTTCCTCACCGCCACCACCTACCCGCGCCTCACCGTCGGCAATGGGTAAGCGACCAGGAATCATAAGGCTGCGTTCCACTAGAGAAGAGCGAGGATACATAGCGAACGATTTGTTTGTTAAGAACCAATAGAATCGCTTCATTTGCCTCTCGCACAGCGCAACAGATTCCATTGGTCATTGACAAACATATCTCTCCCTACGCATTTTCGCACATCTGGTAGAAACGCAACCTAACTTAACTTATGAGTGACGCGCTTTGTGATATGTGCAAAAAGTAAGTAGTAAAAACCTTTGAGTTAACCGGCTTAGATGTTGTTGTGGTTTAGAATTCTTATAGACTCGAAAGTATTCACGCTATTTGGTGACCGTAGTAGACTAGTAGGGTAGTTATTGATGAAACACATTTTTTTTACCTTCGACGATTTTAAATTCCAGAATGCAAATACTTAATTTCCATAATGCTTGCTTAGGTCCTTCATTTGAGGTGATATGAATCTGTGTGATATTGGCTATTGTAGATTTTACTATTTCGCGAACAAATTTTATAAAAATGTGTTGTATATTTGTTATTTACTATTGCTGATAATGCGTTTATAAAAAATTATGATGTTCAGTTTGGCAATAAAGATATAAAAGTCATCATACGAAAGTAGCTTCCATAATTCTCTATAAAATGAAAACCGTAACTGAAGATTGTGCTAGTTACATATGACATAATTTTAATATCCAGGTACAAGATCTGGCACTACACTGGAGCTTTGATGCACAAACGCGTGTGCCAAGAGAAAGAGAACCTTCTAGCGATCTCCTGGCAGCCCGGGTCGTTCCCGAAAAGCGAGTTATCCAAGTCCGTGCCCAAAGCGATCGAGGACTCGACGCCGAAGCCGGCCGCGGCGTACCGGCCGCCCGGCGCGAGGAACAAGCCTTCCACCTTCACTTTGCACGAACATGAGAAGCCCCATCGACCTGGTGAATCTGCCAGCGGTAAGTGTTATCACTTGCGAATGTAGTATCGAGATGAGATTTCAAAGAATCGAACACATTTTGAAAAGAATTAACATTCTTTGATGAACGAAATATTTCAAATGTACAGCACAGTTGAGCACAGCAGCAGTAACGTCTATAATGGGGAGGGTCTACTAACTACTGGCAATGGCATTACCAAAGTTTTCTAGATCCCAAGTGTTCTCTCATATTTCTTCCGAGCAGAGTATTCAAAACATAAGATAATTCATATAAGATGATAAAATAATCGAGTTAGTAGTATAATATAGTTAGTTGTTATTATAAAATAGGTACAGAGTAGTAATACGGGCTGTTGGTTTTCCGAATAAATAAAACTCTTAAATATTACGATGATACTAAACCTGATTAATCCTTGACCAATTACCGTGTAACTAAGAACGTAATGATCGAATCTGGTGCATTGATTACTAAAACTTAGTACTTATTTGGCCAAATTATTCTCAGACAGGTTTTTTTTTATAAACTACTCATATTACACCACGTGTTTATTACCAAATATTAAATGTGATTGCCCCTCCAGCGGCGCCGTCGAAGCAGGCCATCAAGCAGAAGGAGAAGCGCGAGGCCCGCAAGGCGCGCAAGGCGGAGGAGCGCGCGCGCGGCGACGCGTCCCCGCCGCCCGCGCCCGCCGCCGCCGCGCGCGCGCCCTTCGTCTCCACCGGCGACCCCGAGAAGGACAAGAAGATCAAGAACCTTAACAAGGTACACTCGGATACGAATAGCCGGTCACTTTTAATAACAAGCAACCAAGCATAAGAATTAAAGGTGTTCAGCCACTTTAGTGGTTTAACCTTCACATAAGTTCAAATCGTGCATTAAAGCGCTTTTAATGAGTAAGGGCTACTATAAATTAAATACTTTTTAAATGACAAGCTTAACTTTATAATGAAGTGTTCACCTGCAGTGTTGTTGCCAAGTAAGTGTAGATTATTAATTACGAAATTGTAAATTTTGTCATTTAAAAGAGTAACTTTCGAGTTTCTTGCCGGTTTCTTCTCGATAGAGTCTACCTTCCGAACCGATGGTAATGTTTTCTTTTCTGTTCATATTGACTATTTATAAGTACTTTTTGAAGCCTAGGTATAGATATAAAGAGATTTTGCATTTGAATTTGAATGAGTTACCCTCCATTGTTGTTGGTTATGCACGATATTTTCCGTTACTGCCAAGTTAAACGAATATTAATAAATTTTGTACTAATTAAAAATCCAGTCGTATACACGATCATGGTTTCAAATGTTTTCGATTTTAGCACAAATCCACAGTTTTAAAACGTCATTCACTGCATGTGATGCGCGAGCACTAGCCCCGCTTAATAGTTGTAACATTTAGAAAACTTGAATATAAAGATCAAAGCTTATTTGTGAGAAAACCACGTTCCTAAACAAAGTAGAAGTGATTAGATCACATTTTCACCAATAAAAATACATGTAAAATTTAATAATGCCGTAATTTTCACACATCTTGTTCCAGAAACTGAGCGACATCGACAAGCTGAAACAGCAAAAGGCGGCCGGCAAACAGCTGGAACTGAACCAGCTGCAGAAGATCGAGAACGAGGCGGTGCTTCTGCAGGAGTTAGCTCAGCTTCGTTTATGATCGATGTTCTACTTCTAACTGCAGGCAGCATAATATGAACCTTATGGCCAGGTAATAACAACCAGTGTCCCGGAAACCGCCAGTCAGTTGACAAACTGTCTTAACAACCAAAAGATAATGATAAAATTATAACTATACTAGCGACCCGCCTCGGCTTCGCTCGGTAAGCACAAAATTATACATACATTATTCAATCAATTCCTTATAAGTGATTGAGAGGTCATTTGCAACAAATAGACCTCAAATGGGGGTCGAAAAGTAGTTTCCGAGATTTCGAAGATTTATGTTTGTGTTGAAATTTTGTGACTTGTAACCGAAAACGGCTGGTATTTTATTTAAAATGTTTGATAGTTTACTATCTTCCAGAAATTTATCAGTTGAGTGTACTTAGTTTCTTTTTAATTTAGTTTTTCGGTGACAATCACAAAATTTCAATACATATTTAAATCTTGGAAATCTCGGAAACCGCTCATTTTCGACCTCATTGATAGAGGTCAATTTGTTGCAATTGACCTCTAGAATAACCACTTTTAAGGAATTGGCTGAATACTGTTAGGCGCATTTAAATATGTGTAATACCTTATTATTTTTATTCAATCAATACCTACGTTATACACAATTAATATCAATTTATCTACCCTGTAAAATTGTTTTTCAAAGTTAAGTTTGTATTAAGAACTCCAGTTCTCTTTGATTGCTATTTACTTTAGCTTAAAACCAATAATTTTATAATAAATTGAGATTTACGTTAAAAATCATTAACACGGCTGCTACAGGCAGGGCCGCCTTAAAATATGGTGCCCTTTTGGAAAGCAAAAAGCATATATTGGCTACAGCCACTTGTGATGTAACGTCATATCTTGCTAATGGTTTATTTTTAATAACTTGTTTTTTTTTTGTATTAAATTAATATTCGTATTAGATTAAGGTAACTTTCTCGATATTTCATTGATTTAATGATTTAGGTACTTCAAATATGATTACAAAGACTTGAATGTATTGTATATGCCGCAGCCATCTGGTTAAATTCGCCAGCTAATTGGTTTACCTAGGCAGTCCTTTAAACGCCGGCATCACATTTTATTTGAATTTCGTTATATTATTATTTACCGATTTCTAAATCACAGTTAAAATCCAGACGTCATTTTTCGTGTATAAATGAAGTCATAACGTTAAAATCACTTCATTAACGTATCTAGCTGTTATTATTTGATTAGATAAAATTTACGACGAAATTTTTAAATATTAATTAAAAATCGGTTACCCTCCTGTCGTTACAAAGCAGTTCCTATGTGTGAAACAAACGTCATATGGCTTAATTAATAAATACGATATCATAATACAGTCATTAAATAAAAAATCATTATGTATAAAAATAATACTCACTATACATTTATGTGCTATATTTACAAAAATAAAATTGATAGTAAAAAATTTCAAAACTATGTTAATTTTTAACTGTATAAGAAAAATCAATGATAGGTATGTTAAATATATTTACTTGAAATTAATATAAATAAATATTGATATATCGAACTGACTCAAAAGTAAATAAATAGCCTTTTCATTTTGAATACTGAATTAATTAAGCTACCACAATCACACAAGCTTGGACAAATTCCATTTTCAGCAATAACTTTTATCCGGTACGAGGATCGAATCCGCTGATTCGAAGCTAAGGCGAACCACTACACATAAAAGCCTGTCAAAATATGTCCGATTATAATAGTGGATTAAGATTACCTAAATTTATGCTTATTACTTGTCCCACACCTAATGTCGATTTATTTATTTCTGGCAGTTTTAATTTATTTATTGTTTCTTTTTCTCAACAGAACCACACATCAACATTAGTGCTACCGACTACCATAGAATACGTTTTTGTCCATCTATGTAGCATTTATCTAATAAAATGGTAATATGATTAAGTTTGATTAAATATAATTTCGCCACAACAACGTTGCAGGCCCTCTGATTGGCTCATTAGATTTGACGTTGACAGGTTATAGGAAAATGCTGATTGGTCGTAAATTGTTTAATTTGGTTTCGACTGGACATCAGTTGGCATTTTTATTAATAACAAATCACAGCGTTACTAAATTTAACAGTTCTGCGAGTTATGTGCCCGATATTTTCGTCTGAAAGAACTTGGCTCTCAATCAGCGTGACAATGACTATGCTATTTATGCATTTCTGTTAAATAAACTTAAGTTTTTTTACGTTTGTTATTAGTAATTAAGTGTCTAGTGTAAACTAGCTCAACTACATTTTCTTCTACTCTTGATGTAACATTGAGACGATATTGTGTAACAATAAAACCGAATGAACGGTGTAAATCTAAATACGGAAATGCTTTTGAGCGGAAAAACAATTAGGTACAAAAACAATGTAAAAATAGTGCATTTATTTTTATACTTAACTAAAAATCAATTGATCAAAATTAATTTATTGTAATCAATGTTTTTCCGCGCAATGGAGATATTTCTGATTATACTTTTTTACAGAGATTGTTAAAATGTCTAATATAAGAAAAATATATATTATTATGCGTTAAATAAAGCATTATAAAATGTATTACTTTGTTTTAATACATAATATCCGTATATTCCCACTTGCCCCCACAAGGATTGCTACCGGAGGCAATGGGGAATGAAAATTCCCAGTTGCCTCCGGAGGCGACTGGGAAGTTATTGCTCCCGCTTTAGCTCTGCTGTACATTGCTATCTCCATCGTAAAGAATGAAAACATGAAATAACTTATTCAAAACCTGTCCCTTATTAGATGATATCATTTAGGCTATAGAAAGTTTCTAACATTGTAGTTAGTTATCAAAGTAACAGGTACGTAAGTAAATTTTAAGCGGAAGAATAAAAATACAAGGACCATTTATATCATTTTTAATTCGAAAGGTTGTTTAATCCTGGAAAACGCCCTTAGGCGTCTTCCGCACCTAGGAAGGAATATGCAATTTTACAGAAAGTTATATTGCTGGAAAAGGTGCGTAGTACCTTGTTGTATTTCTGAAAATTGTGCATATAGTGCAAGCATACTTTTTGTGGCTTTTTTTCGCCAAGATATAAGCATTAATTAAACAACGCCGATAGGCGTATTCCGCACCTGAATCATACACCAAAAGACGCCGATGGGCGTCCGCAGCAACGAATGGGTTAAATCTCTAATTGATCAAGTAGGTACCTATCTAATGTGATTATTGAAATTGTCCCATGTTGGTCTGGGACTTGGCCCATGTTGATCTGGGACAAAAAAAGAATGTGCGAACTGCGGTTCTTGTCTAGCATGTCGTAAAAGGCGACTAATGGTTTACGGGCTTTTGGGTATGTGACTGAGTAGGCGACGAGCTAGCCACTAGTCACTCCTTTTTTCACAGCTTACCATCCAACCCAGCCCACTATCCCATGTTGGTCTGGGACTTAAAAAGAATATGCCAACTGTGGTTCTTGCCTAGCATGTCGTAAAAGGCGACTAATGGTATATCGGGATTTTGGGTATGTGATTGTGTAGGCGACAGGTTAGCCGCTTATCACAATTTTTCATCTAACCCAGCCCGGCTTTATTTTTGGCTGAATGTGGTTGAAGGGGCATGCTGCCCCTTTGATTCTGCCTACCCCTTCGGGGATTATGGGCGTGATGTTATGTATGTACCTATCTAATGTGTCAGACCGTTTGGACAAGTTGATACGGATTCTGGCTACGACTTAGCCGCAGGTTCGATTCCCGCTAGGGACAAAATGAATGTTGATTAACTTATTTTGCTACTTCTGTGTGTGGTGTTATCCAGTGGTGGATTTACACTAGGGGCAGTCGGGGCTAGTGCCCAGGGCGGCAAAATTTGGAAACTGAGAAATAAGATTCTTTACAATATATAATTAACTAATTCTTTTAAATAAACATTTTATCTTTCAAGGAATATAATTTATGCATTATGTATTAAATTAAAATTTTGTATACTATAATATAGGAAATTTAAGTGAAAACTATTCAAATAGCTTAATTGATTTATTTTCATAAAGGTTTGAAATAATAAAAGTTGATATTTTTATTTTCTGGAATTGATCAGTATTAAAATAAAATTTAAGTCATAGGGCGGCATTTTTTTCAGTGCCCCTGGTGTTATCCATAGCATAATCAAACATATTTTTAGTTTGGAGCCTAATAATGTCACATATGTCACCCCATTGTCCCCATTGTGCCAACATTGTTTGTTATATCATCCTTTCCAAAAAATATTCTTTATTCTTTCGGAACATCGGGGATCGTGACTTTGCTGTAATATCTAACTTTGAATTTGTCATAGATTTTTACTCCAAATGTTCATACGAAATATAACCTCTATAGTCTAATAAAGGTATTATTTTCAATTTGTTTCTTAGTTAATGCGATCGCGTAAGTTCTATGGCATACGAAAGTCGATAGCGTCTGTGGTTGCGGTAGCTAACATGTGATATGAATAATGCTCGTTTTCTAAAATTACGTAAAAGTAGGTAGTTAATATATTTAACCAGCCCAGACGCCAAATCTTACTTAAAATGATAAGCCACTGCAACGAAAATTACCCTACTTAATTGATTGCACAATAAAACAGCTTTAAAAATATATATAACACTAGATGAAAACCCGGCTTCGCTCGGGTAAAATGTGATAATACACATGTAGGTAGATATTTCTGTAGTTATCGGTTCTCAAGGAATATTATAGGCAAAGCAAGGCATTGTTATCGATACTATTGCTTATGCCCAACTATCGATAGTCTATCGATAGGACTATCGAGCGGCAACACTACTTATCATCCTTTCGTGCATCGATTCATCATTATTCATTTATTATTAAGGGCATCGTTCATTGTGTTTAATAAATATAGTAGATTAAAACTGCAAAAGTTCTTACGAAAATAATTTTAATTTTAAATCAACTTTCAAAATAAACTAACTAAATTAACAAAACAAATAGCTTTTATGGTTTATTTTCTGTAAACCTCTCTGTTTTAAGCACTCAGGCTTTTTCTTAACTTTGCTAGGTAGGTTTGGTTTATTACTTGGCTTACTATTATTTAAAAAAAAAGATCTTTTCTCTCTGTTATACAAAATGGCTAAATCAATAATGATGTTGAGAAACCAAGTAAAACCATTGCAATTTTTCAATGAGTACTCATCCGAGAAGTTGGCAAAGGTACCTATTATGAAAATCATAAATATTCTCTATTTCCACAGGTTAATTATCATAAAATGTTTCTAGTATATACAACATTTTTTCACATCCATTTTATGAAATACTTACGATTTTCGGCATGATATCCATTTAGTTATTATATCCATTTAGCTATTATGATATATATTTAGTGATTTTCTTTGTATATCCATCATCTTCCTAGCGTTATGTCCCGTTCTTAGACGGGGTCCGCTTAGACCATGATCCAGGATTTAGCGAGTCTGGTAATTACATTGAAGCGACTGCCGATCTGACCTTCGTAACCCTAAGATAGGGGAACCAGACAATTTTTGGATCATGGTTACAAATTCAAAGTTGTTTGAATTTGCAGGTTTCATCACGATGTTTTCCCTCACCGTCGAGCTAGTGGTATAAATATGTACATAGATTTGAAAAATCTAGAGGTACATGCCCGGGTTTGAACCCGCACTCCTCGGTTAAGAGGCGCGTGTCCTTACCATTGAGCTACCACCGCTCCTTACTTGTATATCCATACAAAGTAAATCACTATGCAAAACTAAATGGATACTGAAACATGTAGAATATCATTCGAAAATAACTTCAACTTAAAAAAATTTAGGGTTAAGGACAGTATTATTTATTTAATGTTATGGCAATTGGCCAATCTCAGGTTTTAAGAAAAAACACTTAACCAGAGTACCTACGTTAATAGCTAAAACGGAACGTATGTACTCAAAATGTCATCCGGTGTGAGTGACGTTTATGAATATGGCGACTGCGATTTGTCTGTCAGCACCATTAGAATTTAACAAAATACTCGACAAACCGAATTTTGCGGATATATGTTGCCGACTCGAAATTTTTATTTTTTTATGTTTTATTATTCAAGTAAGGTTTCGATCGAGTCTACCGTACCCCTGCACGAAATTATTAATATAGATATTGGGAATTGGCGTGAAGTTTAGTTACATCTTACTTAGTTTATTAAATATTGCTCGTATTTAAATAAACTAGTTATCCATCCCTAATCACAGCATATAGGTAGGTATATAGGTACCGACCTTCTTAACTTTTTATTCCCGTCAAGTAAGCTCGTATCCCAAACCTTGTTCTAAATTACTAAACATTTACGATACATTCTCCGCTCGATTTCATGTTCAGTCAAGTTACAAATATCGATTCCCATTTTTATTAAAAAAATATCATAAAAACTTTTAATCTTGTTGACTTATCAAAAATCATCGAGAACCAAGTTCGAAAGTCAATACTCTGACCACCGAAAGCGGAAAAGGTGCGTCAGTACAACATCGATGTTTTTACTCGTTACCCACGCGATAAACCGCCACATGCGATAGCGTCAACACACAATACGCTCACCATTGCACCGGCGCATACCTACCCTACAAATTAACAAGTGCCCTCTTTCCAGTAAAAAAAATATTTACACCGATAAGATAGCCATTATTGATATGCGGAGTAGATTTTGTACATTCAATCGGGCTGGCGGACTGTTGACACGCTGTATCGGGCATTGTTTACGAGCGGACATTATATGCGGTGATCTTATTTAAATAAATAGTGACAGTCGGTGCACGGTTACGGACATGGACGATTGTGATGAGAGCAGCAAGCTGTTGAGAAATCGGACTCGAAGTGATTTGAATGGTCGGTCGCGGTCAGTCAGTGTGGAGGGTGGCAAATCGTGCGAGACTATTGTGTTTGATGCCAGGATGGTGAAGACCTCGACGCAAATCGATGAGTTTGCGGCCACCTGGGGTGGTCGAGGGTCTCTGCCGGACTTTCGGAGACTGCGCCGCGCCCACTCCTGGTCGGGGATCCCGCCAGACGATGCGAGCTCCGAAATTAGAATACTGAGAGAAAGGTAAGATGATCTGCTGTAAGTAGGTACTTAAAATATTTTGCACTTTATCTTAAAAACGTTACACAGTAAATTACACTGAACAAATGGCTTTTGATTCAAAAAAAATATTGGTACGTCCTAAAATTTGTGTAACTTCATACACGTAGGTATAACCTTAAATTCTCAAATTTATCGGATGCAAAAAAATATGAATGAAAAACTTTAATTATTCAGATCCAACCTTTCTACGGCGCGATTATTTATTGACTTCTATTTCATTTTTTATTTACTTCCCAACTTACCTACCTCTAATATTTTTTATGAAAATAGAATCACAAAGTTGGATTAAAATAATTCGTCATTAAATGGAATAATTCCACACAAAGAATGTCCTTACCTATAGATAGCTCAGTTATGGCGTAATTGTTATTTGCCGTAAGTACACGTGGTAATGCTGTAATATAATTTCAAGTGCTATTATTATGATAAGCTTGTCATTGACAATACCGCTACTTCCTCGACAAGTAGCTACTAATACAAGCAATCTTATTATGCTATCTTCGCCTTAAAATATAAATGCACGTAGAAGAAGGTAATATATTAGGCCAAACAGCAGTTTTGAAAATAAATCTGCAGTGTACTCTATGATATAGATTAGATTCAATCCACATTAAATTGTGTGAAATACTAAAAATATCTGTTTTCGTTTTAACAAGAAGCTTCCAACACCCGTATTCTTTATTAATAAGGATCAATACAATTTCATAAGAACGAATAGGCGAAGCCATACCACAGGATATTCTGGTTTGAACCACAAGATATTATAACATTACTAGCTGTCCCGGTGGACTTTATACCGCCCCGTTCCTGAGAAAAAATGAATGAATTAATGAAAACTAAAATCATCATCAAAATCGGTCGGGTCGAGTTGTTTCAGAGGAGTTCGTCCTTATAAACTATGACACTAGATTTATTTATCCTACAAGATGCTTTCATCGGTCGAAGATAAAGGACATATCCACACTTTATTACTAGAAACATACTTCAGAGCCAATCTTCATCACTCGAGCTTTGGTTCTAAAATTATTCTTTGACCAACACAGCACCTTCGGCAACAGCTCAAGAAACTAGATTAGACAATCATATTTATTATTATTAACCGTTAATTGTAGCAACTCTTACATTTTAAAATTAGACTGTTAATTGCTTATTTGATAATTATTACTTTCGTCCAGCTCTAACGATTTATCGGCTCAGAACTGCTAAAATTAGTCGGGTACCTACTGTTGGTCCACCGATTATATCAGACGGTGATTGTCTTAGGCGCGCAGAGATATTACGATGATAGAAGAGTAAGCCCTCCTGACTATTTCTCTCCTCAAAACCTTTAATGCGGTTTTGTTTCCGTCACGGAAGAGAGGGGTAGATGTATATCTTTCCAGAATATTTTCAATGCACCTCGCCGTATTTTAGACCCATTAGCGTCATTAAGTTGCACATTTACCCTTTTTCGTCGTCATCCTCAAGTCTTTATCAGGCTAGCGAACATTACATAAGATGATATTGAACATTTGACTATATTAACCAATACGTCACTTTCGGGAATCAAAAACACAATCCGATCGTGTCGAATCTACCGTTAGGTGTATCTGTGTGTGCTAATTTTAATCAATTTTTTCACCAACGATTCCAATTAAGGTACTAAAATGTGTAGTTAAAATCTCAATCTGCCAATACGAGCCAAGCCAGCAATCTGCCAACTTTTATGCAATCACTGTTTGCACGTGGAATTCAGTCAAGCATACAAGGTCATACAGTACAGTCGAGGAACAAAGAAAAGGTTTTCCTTTATGCTAAAAATTTGAATGCGGAGCATTTTCTCTATGTCGATTATTAGCACCTATCGGTGAAATAATTGTATAGATGGCTGTCTTGCATAGCATAGGAAACGATAAAAATCTAACAGTTTTTATAGTGCCCCGTCAAGCCATTGCACCTACCGACCCGCTGTATATAGTGATATTACGAAGTTTTTCTTAGATATGACAACCATTTTATTACATTTTCCTAGATTAACAAAGCCCAGTGCCCATACCTAAAATGTGTAGGTATGTGAATTTGCCTCTAACAGCGTAAATCTTTGCATAGCAACAAACGAAGAACCTTAAATTTCGTATTTATTGTCGGCAAAAAATGCATAAAAACTTAAACGATATTATACATATTTCTCGTACCCTTATATCGTGTTGCATGGCGAACACTTCTTGACGTCTTTAGTCAACATTATCTTCCTATCGTTATGTTTCATGCACAGGGACTGCCGAGACAACGATCTGGATTTAGCAAGTGTGGTAATTAGGTACATTGAAGCGACAGCCGATCTGACCTTCGTAACCCTTTTTTATGGGCCTTTATCCAACTCCTTTGTGGAAAAAATAAGTACTTACTCCATTTTATAATAATATATAGTGGACCAGTCGTACCTCAATGATGAAAATAGGCTTGGGTAAAAAAAACGATATACCTACTTACTCGTATATTGGCGATTTAATTTTTTTCGATAAATCGATATTCGTTATTTATTTTTGAATGTCAAAATTTATATATTTTTGCCCGACTATGTTTTTATTTTTGCTCATTGTTTGTTCTTGATTGTTCGATTTAATAAAATTATTGTCTGTTCGTTTAAATTAAATATTATAGGTAACCGTTCTTATTTTAGGGAACAGCTTCTTAGGCAAAAAATATCGATATATCGATTTTTTTTTGTCGATATATATCGATACATTTGATAAGTACTTATATACCACATATGTAAATGCGGAAATGGCTCTTCTGTTCTTGAAAGGGCGTTAAATAAATATCTACTACTGCCTACCTACCTATAATCTGACTTTTAGGCAAAAACTCAAATCATATAATATATGATATACCTATGCATTAATGGATTAAAACGTTAAGTAGTCATTTCATATTATTCCGTCAATAAGTGAATCAATGAGTGATTATACCTATAAATATGTTATAAGTATCCTATAAAGCGTCCTCGAAAATAACCGAAATGTATGAAACACGTTTCATTGTTTGATTATTTGCCATCAAACACTCCTTTCTGAGGTCCCTCTAGGTTTCAACGACAATCTTTTAATAATCCATAGGTTTACTACACGTGCCAATTAACACACATTTGGTTATACGAATTTTTCACTAAGGTAAATAATTGAAAATTTTACGTTTACAGTTATACATTCGATTTAACAAATTACAAAAATATACCAAGGTCCAAGGTATAAATGCATTCACTCTTACAATTACGAGATTACACAGCCCATAAATAGTTTTGTAAGAGCACTATAAAACTCTCAAGTCCAGATATAACTATTTTCATCAACATAATGCAATATACACTACTATTGCATACTTTTATTGATCTTTGTATTCATTAATCAAGTTGTTATTATTCTAATTAGACATAGTATAAGATATAACTTATTGTTTTCTTAATGCAAGCATTTATTATGAAATTTATTGACGATTTTATAAGGTAACTATTTCATCATTTATGTAATACCTACTTACCACCTAGAGATGCTATGGATACATATGATATTGCATAATATTTAAGTAGGCGCAAACAATTTTCATGTGATTTCAATGTGAATCCCGTGTATTCAAACCTGATCCGCCTAACCAGACTAATAAAAGCACTCATCAATGTTATGGTCTTGAACTAAGGCATTTTTCTGTCTAACGAATAGGTACCTAATTAATGACTGAGGCAATGGACCCTTAATTGCAAAAGTCAAATGACAGTCGCCGCGGTCAAGACATAGGTAAAATTAAAATGTCACCTTCCTACTTTTCTGCACTCAAGCCATGTTTAATAAATGGGAATTTTATGTTTTCGCAATATTGCGGTCGTTAAAATACGTCGCATCAGACAATCGAGTCGCCTTGATTTTGATTGAGGTGATTGAACGACATTTTAGATAGCTAAGATCAAAGTAGGATTTAGTTCTTTTAAGACTCGAAGCAATTAGGGTCTTCTCCGTCTGAAGAAAAGCGCGAACATTTGTTAAAAAATCAATTCAGCTTTTAGTAAATATATTATTGTTTTTTGCACTGGCATGAAATTGTGCAATATTATTGTAAAATAAACTCTACCGTAACAATCAATATAAAATATTCGTACTTGATCCAATAGATGGCGAAGACTAAAATACATCAGATGTAGGAATACGGAGACATGCAAGTTCGATTAACTGCGCAGTATTAATTAACATTTATTATGTGCAAACATATAGGTACGACATGATGAAACTATAATAATATGAAACACCATAGCGCTCTTCTTGCTTTCGTAAATGAGAATTCTACTATCATAGTTTCCAATTCCAGACTAGTTCGGACGCAAACCAGACCAAGACCTGGAGCTCTGCGGCACCTCACCCGTCGGCAGAGGCTGACGCTGGGCTCCCTCGCACTGGTAGACTTCATGAGTTTCTGCTCCATGAGTGTGATGGCACCCTTCTTCCCGAGGGAGGCCACAGCCAAAGGCCTATCGGACACCATGTGCGG
Organism: Glyphodes perspectalis; assembly: GCA_951394215.1. Lineage (NCBI taxonomy): Eukaryota > Metazoa > Arthropoda > Insecta > Lepidoptera > Crambidae > Glyphodes > Glyphodes perspectalis. The sequence goes on from OX596201.1 coordinate 7,536,013, forward strand.
GGTCGTCTTCAGCTTCTACGCGATTGTCATGTTCTTGACCTCACCTTTCTTTGGGAAATTTGTAAGTATTACTTATATCGTTAAAACTCTTACAAGATACTCTACTCTACCTCGCTGCAAATAATTTATTTAACATACATACATATCACTACGCCCGTAATCCCCAAAAGGGTAGAGCAGAGACAGCTAGCCCACTTAACCACATTCAGATAAAAAATAAAACTAGGTTAGATGAAAAATTGTGAAAATGTAGGTAGTGACAAGTGGCTAGCTTCTCGCCTACAATCACACACCCATATTCCGATATGTACATACTATTAGTCTTTAGTCATTAGTTTAGTCACGGTTATACTAGTATTACCGTGGATTAGTCCACTAGCCTTTTACGACATGCTAGCCAAGGAACACAGTTAGCTTATTATTTTTAGCTTCTATACTAACATGGGACATAGTCTATTTAAGCTTTTATAAATTGATGTTTACGTCGGATAAGATAAAGTTTCATAGGCCATATGAACTTTTTGTAACTAAGTTATCAACGTAACCACAGAGGAACGCAACGATAATATAAAACATAATTTCTATCAGCCTGATTAACGTTATCTTTCGATAAATCTTCTGAAATATTACACTTTTACGTTCAAAAGTGAATTATTTGATTAACTTCGCCAGCAATGATAACCATACAGACATAGGTATATCTACCTACCGATGTAAAATTCATTAACTTATTATGTTATTAACGCATATTAATGTTGTAACACGTTAAGTGTGTTTGCTTGTTATCTTTATTATAAAATTATCAATATTGCTTAAATAAACATTAAATGGTTATTAAGTTCACCATGCGACTTCTCGATTCTATATGTAGGTAAGCGCTAGGGTTTCTAACCAACGACAGCTTCCGCAGGTAAGTACTTAATTTGTCATTTTGTAGGTATTGACTATGGTCTAAGGGGGTTCGGGAGGATTATTTAGATAAATAATAGGGGAGACCACGGTGTACCACAAAATTGTACTCGTAATAACTTTTTCACAATACTTATATACAACATACGCTAATACATCAAAGCAACAGTATGCAGTATACAGCCTTGCTGCGTAGGTACATTTTAATAGGCATTATAAATATTATGCCATGAGTGGCCAATGACAAAAATAGGTTCCACTTATTATAACTTGACATAACATCACGCCCATAATCCCCGAAGGGGTAGGCAGTCAAAGGGGCAGCAGGCCCCTTTAACTACATTAAGCCTGAAACTTATAATACGCTTATTTTATAACTGAACATTGACTATTCTACAAAAATTTGTATTGTGACAACTTGAAGAGTCACCGTTTAGACAAACATCACGAGGAACCCTCGCAATTCAATGAAATTTGAATGCCTAACCATGATCCAATTCATCTGGTTCCCCTGTATTAAGAGAACCAAAATGAATGGCACATGTCTCCGTACAATGTCAGCAGTAAAAACAGTATAACATCTGTGACCTTTCCAAATGACTTGAGAGTACAGGTTTTATAGAAATACTTCAAATTAATATATGGAATTAAGTAAGTAAGCAAGAAGTTAAATTTGATCGTCCTCTTTGGGAATCCGTTATTACATAAGTAGTACAAGTCAAGGGTGCTACATAAAAGAAGCTGGTCGGGTCAAGTTTTTGGTTGTAATTTATATATTTTTATTTTGATACTCTACGACAGGCCCACACTAAAACGTGGTTCAAAGTTAATTATGATTCATACACCTTGTATAAATTGTATTGAAAAGAGTAACTACCGAGTTTCTTGCCGGATTCTTCTCGGTAGATACAACATTCCGAACCGGTGGTAGAATCATATAGCTGTGGCTGGCTTTACCTGTATTTGACGATTTATAAGTGTTTCCTTGAAACCTATATAAATAAAGAATATTTTGACTTTGACTTTGACTTACTAAACTACGAATTCGCTCTTCAAGTCTTGAACCTTTAATTTAAAGTAATTGTTCATGCATGTCTTCTCCTACGGCCGCTGAATTGTCTAAGCAAATTGTTTGTAATTTGTCTTTACCATCAACAGCCCCTTCTTTCCCATTGGGCACTCTGGGCACTGGAGAGGGCCCCCTAGTCTCACATTACTAATAGAATACTGCTATTGTGCTCAGGACCTCCAATAGGTTAAAGACGGCCCTGAGTCCATCAACTTTCCTAACATTCTGTCTCGTTTTCGAAGTGGAGTATAAACTAAATCAGGGCAACATTCGTAGTTATATGTATATGCAGGTTTCCTCGCGATGTTATCCTTACCACCGCGCTATCGTTATACGTAATATGTACTAAATACGTACTTAATTTTAAAAAACAAATGTAGGTACCTGACCTACGTATTCGGGAATATAGTAACCTACGTATTCGGGATTGAACAAACATCCCTCGCATGATTATCGTATCCCTAGCATTGAGCTACTATCATTACCTACCGGTTGTCCGTCATTTAATACTTACTTAGATTAAATTTCAACTATTTAGCGATATAGCTTTTGCCACAACCCTTATTTTACGGCATTCCAATGACGCTGTTTCATCTTTATGACAATCATATTTGCATACTTGCTTGCACGTTTATATAAACGCATAGGTAATATAATTTCAAGGTAGATTACGTCAATTGAAAGTTGTCTTAGTGACTTGAGTGAGCTACCCTTCTTGCGAACAAATGAATGATTGTATTTATATGTTCTATCAGGTAGACGATAAAACTTCAGTTACCTTATATACAATACTAGCTGTGCCAGCGGTGTCACCCGCGTTTATGGTTAATATTATAAAGACTATTTCCGTCATACATGATTTCTATGTAACTTTAACCATTAAGGCTGCACACGCGACGGAAGCTTAAAAAATGGAGTAACTTCTCCCGTTTTCCCAACATTTGCCTTCACTACTCTGCTCCTATTGATTGTAGCGTGATGAAAAGTATACTATAACCTGCCCAGGAGTATGAAGAATAATTGTACCAAGTTTCGTTAAAATCTGTCGAGTAGTGTTTGTTTCTATAAGGAACATACAGACAGACAGACAGACAAAAATTTTACTGATTGCATTTTTGGCATCAGTATCGATCACTAATCACCCCCTGATAGTTATTTTGAAAATATATTTCATGTACAGAATTGACCTCTCTACAGATTTATTATAAGTATAGATTAGATAGAACATTATAGCACAATGCAGTTATATGTAAGTTTATTATCTCGAACTTATATTTAACCCTGAACCAATAAACTAATAAATTAATGGTTACTAAGTGCCTTATCCGTTATGTTATATTATGAACTGTACTTCGTTTGTTGTTGTATAATTTCTTAGGTAGTTATACAACAAAACACAACTAACTAAGTTGTATCTATGATGTTATTCTAAGTAGGTAATTAAGTTCACACAGTTTATTGACATTTCATATCTATTGAGATGAATATACCATTCAGAATAAAACCAAGTCCAGCCACGAGTAGGTAATAATAACTTCAGAATATCCAATAGAAACCTTTTCTAGATACTTCTAGAGGTAGAACGTATATATATATAAGCCGTTCTAATAGGGATGATGACTGCATTAAAAAACTATAATTCTATTTAGTCCGTCAGTTAGATTTTACAAAAATACTAGACACATATTTTTCGCTTTATTAAATTAACAAAAGATCACAAAGATAAAGAGCATCAAAGTTTTGGAGTAGGGGCTTGCGACGTCACTATTTAGTACAAATTGTACGAAAGCGTGACGTCACGCGCAACTTGAATGCATTGTATCTTCGTAAATTTTTGTTTGACAAATAAATAAAAAAATACGTGTTCAATATTTTTTTATAATCGGACTGACGGACTAAACAGAATTTTTTAGTCATCTAGCCCATTGACCATGTTAAGATAAATTAAAGATAGTAAGTCTGGGGACTATAAATAAAGAGTAGATAATGCTTGAATTATCGTATGAAATCCTACATAGGATAAGGATTTTATAAATTTAAGGCTCACGAGTAAAAAGTACACAATAAAAGCAATTAACCTTGGCATATATAGTAAGGTAGATATAAGACAAAAGGTATTGAAATGATTTAGAGAACTACAACAATAATTCGTTTCAATATTCGCTACATGAACCAGATTTACTTAACTTAGGATCATCTCATGGAAAATACAAAAAAAAATATATGTAATTCCACTGATTCACCACGCTATCATCATGCTTACTTAGGGGCCGTCTATTAACCACGTGATGTTTTTTAGCAATTTTTTAGACCCCTCCTCCCCCCTGGTGATACCTGGTGAGGTTTTGTACTACCCCCTCCTCCCCCAGCTAAGATCACGTGTATTTTTTTGTACATACTAAGTAGGTATGTTTTTATTGTAGGTAGGTTTATTCGCGCATCACGCAGTCAATTTCTCTCGACCTCCGCGTAAGGATGCCTAAGTTATATTTCTTAGATTATTGGCAGGACAGGAATTAACATGATCGTTAACATTTATCTTAGTACTTCATAAAAAATTAAGTTATCAGTTTACGCAATTTTCAAGATTGTAAAAATAAATATATTTTGGTTTCGAAAATAAATACACGTGATATCACCTTCAACCCCCCCGCCCCCCTTGTGATATTTGGTGATTTTTTTCGGACCCCCCCCCTCCCCTGTTTATGCCTCACGTGATTAATGGACGGCCCCTTACAATAAGGCGAAATAGAATTTCCAGATAGGCCCGATAAAGAAGTATATCTTATTATCTAGTATATCTTACTAGTCTCAGTATATTATAAACGCGAAAGTTTGTATGGATGAATGGATGGATGTGTAGATGTTTGTACTGCATGGATTTTAATGATACTTTACAATAGTATACTAGAATACCACATATGATATGTGTCATCGATGTACCACACGAGCAAAGCCGCATACAGAAGCCAGTTTAAAAAAAATCTATAAGCGTAAACAGTATCGTCTTCCACAATAAATAATAACCTAATTACGCTACTGAGATGTTTATTGATGTCTGCAGCGCACTTTTATTTGTTTTAGCTCCCGCTGATAGGAGCCAAGTTTATGTTCATTGCCGGCATGTTCGTGGCAGGCACTTGCAATGTATTATTCGGGTAAGTATTATTCATAAATTCAATTATTTGTGTATACCTTGAGTTTAGCAATCATATACCTAAATAATTAATTACCGATTTACGTTTATGTTTATACGATATACGGGTACGACATAGGTATCTACACTCCTAATATAATAATGGTAAACTCGTATAGTTTGCAGTGGAGGTCTTAAGTTCCATTTCAGCTAGATATTTTTACAATAATGATAATAAGTAGACTTTATTCTCTTTGAAGTGGCCTCCGGGCTCGTAACATTTCGTTTTAAAAGCGTGCTCAAAAGCCTTTTTAAAGGCTTCATAAAGTTCCGGATCATAGGACATAGAAAGTGTATCGTTTTCTGTGCCTTTATAATACCCATATATAGCTTTATATGTAGAAACTTTTAAGGAGGTTTCAAGTTTTAAAATCTTCATACTATTCCACACGCCAAAATCAAACATTTCCTAAGCAGGTTATCTCAATTGTCGAAAACCAACCAACTTCTAACGCTTAAAATTTCATTTAGTACAACTATAAATAAAAATCCAGCTATGTAGTACATAGCAGTAATGGTAGATATTATTTATTTTCCTTCTTTTGTATATTGATTTTTGTATTTGTATATTATAAGTGCTTTTTTGAAGCCTATATAAATATAAATTTCGAAATTGCATTATTTAATTTAATACATTGTCATATTTCCCAGCACTCTAGCCCTAATAGAAGACACGAACACCTTCACGCTGCTCTGCTTCGTGGTTCGCGGGCTGGAAGCCTTAGGCGCGAGCGCATACTCCACAGCCAGCTACGTATTCGTGGTCAACGCGTTTCCTGACAACATCGGCTCCGTACTCGGCATCCTGGAGACCTTTGTCGGCCTTGGCATGTCCGTCGGGCCCGCCATCGGTGGATTGCTCTACTCGGTCCGTTCATTCTCCTTGGGGTTTTTAAACTTAATGGAAATCGCTATAAGTATTATAAACGCAATTACCTGTCATAGTACATTAACTCAAGATACATTTCATTGGTCCTGACTGTGTGAAATTAAATATTTGGCCTAACATGTTATTCGTCATGTTACATCATGATATTCTCGCTACGTTGTGACACTCACAGTAGGTATAGTTATTCCATGTTACGGAAAATGCAAAACACAAGTCATTTGAAACAAGATTGACTGTGGATTAGCTTTAGCAATATCTTTAGGAATGTCAACAAATAACCGTCAAATTTTCTATGTAAATTTCTATGTTTCAGGTAGATCGGGGGATTTGGTTTACCATTTTACACTCTTGGAATAGTAATGGTGTTAATAGTCCCTATCAACTACTTCTTGCTAACTGACTGTCAAGGTAAATCAGAAATGTGTAAAACAAAAATTTGTTTAATTACTTCAAGTAGTCAAAGGTCAAACTCAAAGGCTCGCAATAGATAAAAAAAAGAGGAAAAGTTTATTTTAATTTTAAAAAAGGTCAGTAACAGAGGCGTCATAAATAACTGGCTTGTTTGTTAATTTTTCTTTGAAGTTTTAATTCTAAAAATAAAGCGTTCCCGGCATTCTTTAAGGTTAATTCCATGTTATATTCTATTTAAATACAATTTAATAGACTAAAATTTGTATGTTTTAACTAGAGATGGGCCGAGTACTCGGTTGATACTCGGTACTCGGCGTACTCGGCGGGTTTTTTGATACTCGTACTCGGCCGAATAACTAGGTTTGAATGCCGAGTATACTTTGTTTAAGAAAAGCAATATATTTAGGTAGATATAATTAAAACAACAGTGTTAATAAAAAAGTATTTATTACTAATTTAGGAAATCTTTGACAATCTCGATTAATAAAATCAAAATTATGCTAATTATTGAGTAGTAATGAGACAAAATTAAGAAAACAGCAATAAAAATAATCAATATTTAAAATTAAATAAAGGTAAGTTATGATGCAGGAACACAAGGCTCTCTGCACGTTCTGGTAACAGCCTATTCCTCTTCTCTTTGTAGACGTTACCAGCCTCCGAAAACAATCGCTCGCTATACACGGTGCTTGCAGGTGCACATAGAAACACTCTTGCTAAACGTGCCAGCTCTGGATACCTTGTTTGGTGCCCTGTCCACCACTCGAAAGGACTCTTGTTTTTTGCCAACAAATTTTCTTTTAAATAGCAATCTATTTCTAAAGCAATGGGGCTTTTAGGATCATCGCGCTCTAGTGGCTGGATGCTAATTCTTCGCTAACTCGGCCGAGTTACTCGGTTAAAAAAAATTGAGCCGAGTAAAACTCGGTACTCGTTACTCGGCAAAAGTGTTACTCGGCGCATCTCTAGTTTTAACTAAGTAATGTAGTATATATGTACATATATTCCATCGTACGTGAAGTAGATATCCTATGCTTATCCATATCTTTTGTCTATAGCTCGTATCTAATGATTTTTACCCATCATAACAAAAGACAAAGATCCAGGAGTGTTAAGTCAAGAATTCCTTTAATACCTATGACTTCACACTTTGTACAAACACTTTCATCCTGAAATTTCAACTGTATCTTTCAGAATATTCAATGGGTTCAAAATCGGCTTCCATATTGAAGCTACTCAAGATACCATCGATAATAATAACAGGGTTGGTGATCGTGGCCGTCTCTAATACATGGGCGTTCCTAGATCCCACCCTGGAACCTCATTTGCGCCAGTTCAACCTCTCCTCCGAGCAGATTGGACTTATATTCCTGCTCTTCTCCAGTCTTTACGGCATTTTCAGTCCTATATGGGGATGGGTCGCCGATAGGTAAGTATCAGTTCTTTTGCCATTGTATTAAATAAAAATAAATAAACATCAGACAACATCACATAGATTGATCTGATTCCACAGTTAGTAGCATCTGCTCTTTCATTGTGGAAGTCTGATCCTTTGCACCAAGGAGTTCTCAAATAAGTCTTTATTATTATAGCAAAAACACATAGTACATAAAGGGTGTACGATAGCAGCTACCACGAAAGTCATGTTAGTAAATATATCTGTGGCAATTTTGATAAAGTTTCATTGCTCAATATTTAAGTTTCTCCTTATCGTATGGTCAGACACATCAGGATAATTAATGGGAAAAAATGTAACCCTGTTTAAAGGTCGCTGTCGACTCTTCTTTCTATTGGCTGTACCAACAACATAGGATTACGGATTAACGTTCCCTCCAAAGTACAGAAAAATCAGTGAGAGAATCAAGCAAATTATACTAATTCCACTTTTTATCTTCACAAAATATTTCTGTCCTCAGAGTACAGAACCACTGGTGCATGATGGTCTGGGGTCTATTTCTGTCAACAGCAGGTCTGTTGCTGTTAGGCCCCTGCCCTTTCATTCCAGGTCTTCCAAGGTAAGTATTGTAACCTGACATGCTATTGTAATTATAGTTCCAATGGTATATATTAATATGTTCGTCCTAGACTTATGTCTTGTTCTTGAACGGGATCCGCTTAAATTGTGATGCAAAATTAGACTTGAACGTGACTACCGTTTAACATTCATAACACTTAGGCAGGGAAACCCGACAAATTACCCAATCCATAGTTATTTGAATAAGCAGGCATCCCCACAATGGTTTCCTCGCATCCAAGCTAGTGGTATAAATCCATATTTTTATTATTATCTATAGTCAGGCCCCTCTTTCCCATTGGGCCCACCTGGGCACGTGCCCGGGGCCCCACATTAGAGAGGGCCCCCTAGTCTTACTTTATTAATTGAACACGGATATTTGTTATTGAAAAACATATTAATTTCCTCATGTGCCCAGGGCCTCCAAGGTTAAAGACGGCCCTGTCTATAGTGTCATCAGTAGAACAAAGGTTCATATTATATAAATAGATTTGAAAATTGTAATGGTACGTGCCCTTTATTAACCAACACCCCTGTCATATGGGACTCATGTGTGTAATATATTATTTTCAGATTTAGTTATCATATGTTCTTATTTTCAGGGATCTCTGGTTGGATTTGGTGGCGCTTTGCATTTTGGGCGTTTCGGTCGCATTAACTTTGCTGCCCACTTTCCAAGGAGTTTTAACAAGTTCCATGTTAGTAATGTGATACTTATCAATCATCTTCTCTTTTTAATTATAATTAAAACTTAAAAAGTAAAAAAAATGAACACCTAAAAAAATAATGAGTTCGGTCGCTGCACCTTGAGTTAGCATCGCAAGTTTCCATGAGCCAATGGATATTTTAAGGGCGCTATTAGCATTTAGTTGCAATATTATTCAAAGAAACAATCACAATCGTTCTTGTATTTAGAAAATGATCTATATTATTATGGATTCGAAGGTTTGTAAACCAACTAAGTTGGGTCGAAACTATACCACCTACACAAACTTTGGCTTTACTAGTCTCGAATGTAAATCCCACATTGTTGAATGAAGGCTGTGCTTTTAAAACATCTTTATAAAGTAAAACTTCTGTTGTAATATTCAACTAGCTGGTTGCCCGAGACTTCGGCCGTGTGGAATTAAATAAATAGTAAATTGAAATGTTTCTGTACAATATATAATTATTTTATATTATTTTTTGTGCCGAACCAAAAACATTTTTAAATAAATTTTGCATAACACCAACCTAACTTAAACACTAGCTATCTCCCCAAAAAACTGCCGTTAAAATTGAAGTGAATTTGTTTCAATTTTAACGGCAGCTTTTCGGGGAAAAGACATAAAAATTATCTCATGTTGATTTGAGACTTGAAAATAATGCGTTAACTGGGTTCCTTGCCTAGCATGTCGTAAAAGGCGACTAATGGTATATCGGGTGTTGGGTATGTCATTACACGATTATGTAGGACCATTTCGGGGATTACGGCCGTGAAAGTATGTACTATACTTGGTTCCAGCTACGAGGGTGGGTGCCCCGAAGCGCTGGCGACGTACAGCGCCGTGGCGGGCGTGTGGTCCTGCTGCTACTCGCTGGGCGAGGTGCTGGGCCCGGCGCTGGGTAGCGCCTTGGCCCAGCGCTACGGGTTCCCGCTCTGCGCCACACTCTGCGCCGCGGCTTGCTTCACTATGGTATGTATGCTAAATAGTACCGGATTAGCCGTATAACAGAAAGAGCCTCGCTCTTTGCTGAGCCCGCAGTAACTGTTATAGGCAATCATTGCAATCTAATGTGGTATGACCACTGACATGTTAACTTGCAAGTCTAGGACGCTGTCAATGCTTATTACTTCTCTGCGTATGAATATATGTACCCTTTTATACAATTTACATAAATACGAATACCTACATTTGTTAGTTACCTTATATAAAAATTTCGATCTGACCCAACTTCATACATACATAACATCACGCCCATAATCCCCAAAGGGGTAGACAGAGTCAAACGGGCAGATTGCCCCTTCAAACCTTTTTTTTTTGTACTTGAGGAATGCCGACCCAACTAAATAGCTAAATATGACATAAGAAGCTTGCTGTTCATTGGACTTAGCCTACCATCACGCCCGTACGTGATGGTACAAAAATGTTGTACGAAATTTCGCAAAATTCTTTGTAACCTCGTTACATGTAGTGATACAACTAAAAAAGTCAAGACAGTAACTAAAAACAGTGCATAATAATAAAAATCTACTTTGCTACAAATTTCCCTGAAATCACTTTTAAACGCTTACTTCGACCCGCAGGCCGTCATAACTTTGACGTTCTTCTCACTGCGGGAATCAAAAAAGTGGGAGCAGACAGACAGCGCGTCGCAGACCCACTCCATCCCGTACACGGACACCACGTGGAACAGCGGCAACTTCTGCAAGACTCACAGCGCACCGGCCACAAGGGTCGAGAACTCGCCGTTGCTCACGCCTTGCTCCTCCACCAAAAATGGTAAAATCGGAGTAAAGAGGTTATAACACATCAGTGTACAAATATTTATGCAAATGCGTGATAAACATAAACACTTGAGTCTTACATGTTTGTAAACGTATTTAAGTATGTTAGTTGCCTAGTACCTATCCATAACACATAAATAAATAATAATAATAATAAATATTCAACGACATCACATACATTGATCTGACTCCGAAGTAAGTAGCTTAAGCACTGTGTTACGGATATCAGAAACAACAGTGGTATTACAAATATTTACTTAAATATTGGATATTAACACCCAGACACAGAACAAACACAAGTATTCATCACACGAATGTTTGCCCTGGGTGGGGATCGAACCCACAACTCTTGGCGCATGAGGCAGGGTCACTACCGAATGCGCCATCGAGCTAAACAGCTAACACAGCACGCTTACTTGTCTACCCATCTATCTATCTGTCTAAATGTCCAGGATACTATGGCACGTCACCACCCCGCCGTATGTGCATCCATCGCAGAACGAACAGAAGCGGAGCGGCCAGTATAACCGACGCCCTAGTCTACTTCCTCAAGTTCCAGTACATAACGAACCTGTACGCAAGACTAAGGGCCAAAAGAAAGCCCAGACGGGTCCAAGTCAACAATACCCTGTATCAGAACTATTTAGAAAACGAACAGGCCAAGCCCGAAGCGAGCCATAGTGTGGCCATGAACAATAATAATTATCGCAGGTGACTATGAGTTGTATTTAATTATGTTTTAACCAAACCTTATAAATACCTTAACTGAATTACATTAGGACATTTCGTAATTATTGGTCGAAAGCTTGGTATATCAATCAGTAAGATCATTAGTTAGCCAAATCACATTTCGTTGAAATTATTTTCAAATATATACTATTACCATATTAAATGATTTATTTGGTGAATGAAAGAAATTAACTTAAAAGTGCTCATAGAAATAAGCGAATGGCTAACCAGGGAACTGATTTTGATTCCCTGGGCATCTGATGTATAAGAGAGCTCTTACTTAATAAATATTCTTTTGTTTTTCAGTTCAGAAGATAGCTACTGCGCTTATTTAGAAGACTCGATCTTCGGCAGCCCGGTGGTGATGGAGAACCTGAGTACAGACCACCTGACGGTGAAGAAGAACAACACAGGCCTGGTGCCAGTGCCCCTCGCTTGCGACCAGGGGAAGAAGTCATCCGGGGACATCATCAGGCACAATCTCCAGAAGGTTCAGTTCTATGAACAAAATCAGAACTGTGCGGCCGCTATGGAGGATATTTTTGTAAGTCTTTATTCAATTCGGTAGGATTTTCCAAAATAAAAGGTCTACTAGAGGGTATAATTAGGACGTTAGGTCTTGACACTCTTATGGTTGGCTTTTTTTCGACGCGACTTTAAATGAAAAGTGAAAAACATTACAAGCCACTTGGTGATTTTTTTATTCAGAAAACCCTAAATTTGGTTTGTAAAAAATAGCTAGATGGAATTGCTACGCCAGCGGTGTATTACCCTTTTTGCTGTTGTAGTGACGCCTCACACGTCTCTTCTACGCTTAGCGGTGTATTACCTGGCTTTAAAATATCTAACTTATTGTAACCCAAACTTATATAGCTGTTAGGGTCAATACTTCTACAATAGACTACTTTCCTCAAAAAAAAATATAGTTCACTATTGAGATTACAAAATAATTTAGCTTACATATTTTTCTTTTATTAACAAACTAAAAATTAGGACGATACAGCGCGTTAAAGTACCGCGTGACGTCACTAGGTGTGTAAATTTTTACTGTCTTTTAATTTCAGATCTTTGAAGCGCTGTATCTTTGTAATTTTTCGAGTATCAGATAAATACGTATATACGTATATATATCAACATTTTTTGATAATCTAACTTAGGGAATTTTTTTTGAGGAAAATTCTGAGCCTATTCCAACTGAGTTATTTTAAAATAAAGTCTGCCTTATCTTATTGTTGTCTTACTAGTATGGAGATCCATGTTTATTATTTTTAATTATATTATTGTATTTTGTAAAATAATTTAAGTAATTAACTTCAAGTAGGGCAACAAATTGAGCCCTAACATATTTTAAATTAAGCATATTATTTTCAGGACGGTTGTGAATGCAAAGATGGCGTAACATTTGTTCGAGGCACAGTTACAGTCTCTTCTACGGGTGCTTGTGAGGTCTAATTCCATTCTAACTAGATATTGTTTAATTTTAAATATTCTCAATTTTGGTTAAGATTATTTCATTAAGTTTTAATATATTCACTTCGAAAATAAACTAATTTTAAAAATAATAGAACAGATTTTCTCATTCACGTTAGTACATTTTCCTTCCTGCCCCTGACGTTTCAGAATAGCAAAAATATTTCCCAAACAGCGCGGAGTACTAGGAACTCAGGAATAAAGGGAGTTCAAACATCCCTTTGGTAGCATTCCTCGGCATTCCGCACCCCAATGTAGGAGCATCCCGGTATCCATGGCAACGCGCCCGCTACTCCCGCTGTGTCCTTTTTTCCCAGTCAAATCGACCTCTGCTGACGATTTTGCGACGTTGCCATGGAAATTCCGCGAGTCACCTTGACCATTGTCCAGTCGGAAAATTCGACGATCGGAATTTTCGGGGTTTCCAAATTGGTTTTGCTCACCGGTTAAGTCTACGATCGTAGCACCGAGAATCGTATGACACAGTTTTCTACGAGCAATCGCGAATACTCTGCTACCAGGAAAGTATGATGTAAGAAGAGATTGTAGTGATTGTTGAGAGCTTTTTCGTAGCATGCTACGTGCGAAAATCGAAAATGTGATAGGAAATTGTTTGTTTAGGATAGATATCTAGTTACATTTAGGCATTTTGTTTTTACATAATGTAGTTAACAAAAATATGTAAAATTTGACAAAATTTTATTGACATAGAGAGTCCAGTCATTATACTGCAAATTTAAAAATGAAAATGAACCGAGAAAGCTAATTTTTTGATATGACATAAGGGGAGTTTAGAAAAGCTTATCTTGAAATTGTCGATCAAGATTTCCTATGTGGGTTTTCCGCCATCTTGAAAAAAGGGATAAAATTGTTTTTTTGACAATAACTCGGCTATTTGATAAAATACTTTTTGTAGCTTTTTTATGCTCTACAATTTATGTCATATACATTTTTCGCAACATGCATCGTTATCGAGATATCGATCGAAAAAAGTAAAAAAAAATTAAAGGATGATATTATTATTTTGAACATAACAAAATTGATGTTCAAAACAATACAATAACTACAATGTCATTTATTATTCAGAAATTATAGTGATTTATTATAACTATTAATTGTACCTTGGTAGAAATGCACATTAAATATATATAAAATGAAGAGACGTAAGCGTAGAGATATAATTTATCCTAAAATAAGATTAAAATGTATAAGAATAATACGAAAATAAGTAGTTTTAATAATCCAATAAAATATCACATAGCGTTAATCATAGTAAGTACATATATGATGTTCATGATTAAAAAATAAAACCTTTCTTTTGGCTACCTATTATTTTTAAAAAGTTAAATTACAATTTTCCACTTAATCATTCGTTGACATTGCGACATCGGTACTTTCGTGATTTGGCGCCGATGTGAATGGACGCAGCGTCGCGTCGGCATTACCAAAGAAACATAAAACAATGAGAGGTTCATAATTCCATATTGGCGCCATGAGCAGTTTAAAACAAATAGGAGTTTCAAACAATAATCAAAATTGAGGCTAATAACTAAGTATCAAACTCGATCTTTCTCAAACATATGTTGTAATCTATTTTCGTCTATCCTCGCGTTTTCATCAAGAAAACACATTAGGAAAAGTTTTACTAAACTAAAATATTGATTTCCACAAGCACACATTAATGTAAGCTTGTGTAGGTGTGCGAAGTTCGGATTGGACGAAGCCTTGTCGGAGGGATGGGGGAAAATCAAAGAGGGAAGCACCCTCTGCGTTAAAATGGGACAGAATAATGCCTCTCTGTCTAACCTCCGGGCTCTGCTAGACCCGACATCTTTGATTTTCTGGTAGCCTGGTAGCTGTTGTTTATGATTAGAGTAACAATTCTGATACTACGGTCTGTCAACAACTCCGCATTGGTTTCCGAATAAGTTTTATACTTTATAACGCTTTTGATAGGAAACAATTAGATAGTTTTTGTTTAACATACAAAACTATTTGGTGAATAAATATATATCCGTACATACAAATTAAATTTTATTGTTGGCCTGATAAGATTAATAACTAGTTGCGACATTATTTCAATGTGTAATTCGAAACAGGCCATGTGTTCAGCTAATACCTAAAACATTAATGTAATCGAATGTTTTCATAATCCACTCGATATAGTAGTCACTAAAAAATGACTGTCCTTTCAACCACCACGTTGCTCTGTATTATTCTGTGCCAATCGCTTGTTACCCTAACAAAAGATGGAGAAAAACTGGAGAACCCAACAAAAAATATTACTGTCGGCGTCAACGGAATAATTCACGAAGGAGAACTGCTCATGTTTGGTGTTAATCGACCGTACCAATTGTCCTACTACAGCAGGAACAAATCCGAACACATTCTGTACTTCAGCTACAATATTGGGCTCCATAATGAGAGCACTTTTGAAATAGGCTACTCCGAAAACGGGTATCCTGTACCCAAGCCTATAAAAGAAGTGAAAAACGGTTTCGCTACTGCACTCAACCACAAGGAACACGTGATTTATTTCGGAGGGAGTGAAGGAATATACGTTCACCACATAAAATCAACTTCACCGAATCATACACATCACCTAGTTCATGGTCACGACATTTGGGACATGTTCTACCACGACGGCCTATACTTCATCACATTCCCGAAGAGACGCCTCTATAAACTTCATCACGACAACACTTTCAAACTACAAGAACACATTCACGAAAAGATATACAATTTTGTGATCGACGGCGATGGTGATATGTTTATGAATAATAAAACTGGACTTTTTATGATAAAAAATGATTCCGAAAAAAGTTACAAGCGAATACATATGAAAGGACCTAAAGTTTTCCGCGCTTTTGAAGTGAACAGAAAAGGTGTGGCTCATTTTTGTGGCCAGAACGCAGTTTATGTAGCCGATAAAGAAAAGCACAAGTTACACGAAATCGCCAAGATTGAGAATATTTTCGGTTTGACGTTTGACGACAATAATCACATGATTTATTCAGATTCCCACCAGGTCGTAAAATTGAAGCAAGAGAAAAACGAAACTCAAAAGGCTAGTAAGTAACATAGTATACAGTGTATGTTTTACTTTTCTTTACTTTGTAAAGTACATAATGAACTAAGTATGTATGTACATTTAACTTATTATTTTCCCCGGAGAAAGATTTTTTTTTGTTTTATGAGTATATTTTTAATTAATTAATTTACGTTAAACTAATTTGAAAGTGCTTTGTTTCCGCCATTTAAAATAGGCAGGAAAAGTGTCGAATTAGGTACTGATATGCGTTGGCATTGACTTTGGCTACAAAAATTCCATTCACAATTACTCGCGAAAAAATGAATCTGTATCTGCAATCTGTAATCATAATTAAGTATAAAATGATAATGACGTCGATTGTAATTTGTAAATACTTAGTCATATTCCAAACCATGTAGGTATTATTAAATTTTGTGCCTGTCCTTGTTTGTTGTTTAAACTATATTTTAATCACGTGATGCTCATCTAAACTGCAACTTATTTATTTTATCATGCTACACACACGGAAAAGAAGGACTTCGCCCCACTAACAAGACGTTGAAGCTCCTCAGGTGCTCCAACATGACACGCATCTTACGTCACACTTTGACATATTAAGTGCTCCAAATGACAGATATCCGATATCTGGTATCCCTATGTATCTCACTCACAGATGCATAAACGTGGCTTTACGATATAGTATGACAACATGGAGTCCTTCTTTTTTTTACAAGTCTGTGTATACAGAGGCATATGTAGGGCACGAGTCACAAAAATATCCATGCCCCTACATTTAATGATTTTTTTGTAAAATCGTTAGGGCATCACGAGTTTGACGTCAGCGGTGTGCAACCAAACCATTATCCGATTACAATGGCGGCACCCGAAGTGCTCACCAATGCACGTCTACCCCTCTAATCGTACCCATTCCACTCCCTCGTGACGTCACTCGGCCACTGAACTGGTATTTGGTTTCGCACCTTTTTAATAGACTATAAACTTTAAATAGTTGGAATAAGGTTTAAAATATCATATTTTTGCTATTAAAGTGCTACTACCACGTACACACCATGTGTTTAATTGGATGAACAGTTTTCACAGAACTTTCAAAGAATTAGATTTCAGGAAAACGTACAGGTTTATGACTAGAAAATATGTGACTTGTTTATTACATTAACCAGATATAACAATGTATATATATAGATATGTATAAATATACAGGTGTTGGAGTACTTGTAGCTTTAACTTGTTTTACGAATGGAAATTAATAAAGATCCGTAATATTTTTACTCATTGAAGAACCGTTAAAACTGTTAACCGTTAAACCGTTAAGCAGTAGATATTTGTTAAACCAATAAATGCGTATGAAAAAGAATCAACCAATCATTCAATTTTAAACTAAAGTACTATGAAATCGTCTAATATTTGTAAAATTAATCAAACTAACTAACTAATTAAACTTCACGCCACTTCCCTAACGGGTTAGGCAGAGAGAACCGAACGCCATATGGCACGATCCTTACACACCTCACTTGCTTCTATAACATTCATGAGCCCTTTTATACAAGTTGACTGGCTGGATGGCTCGATTCGGTAGTGACCCTGCCCCATGCGCCAAGAGTTGTGGGTTCGATCCCCATCCAGGAGAAACATTCGTATGATGAATACTTGTGTATGTTCTGTGTCTGTGTGTTAATATCCGATAATTAAGTATATATTTGTAATATCACTGTTGATTGTGATAACCGTAACACAAGTGCTTAAGCTACTTCTTATCTCGGAGTCAGATCAATATGTGATGTCGTCAAAAAAAAAAAGTTCTACGGTTTTTAACATATTACTTACTAACATCACCTTTTGTTAACACTCGACTAATTATTAAGTAATAATTAATTAATAAAGGTGTACCTTTGACCTTTACGTATAATAATAAAATAATTCTATAGCGCACTACGCGGAGGCGACGTAATTTTTCAAATGTGTTACCGAAAATTAAGGTAAGAAATATTTGCAAAAAGAATACATTTATACATAGCGATAATAATATTTTATCAATCAATTAAATATATTATGCCTACCTTCAATACTTACTATGATCAATTAATGGCCTTTTTAACAATTAAAGCAGTATAAACATCTTACAAATTCTAATTCAGTGCCCACTCATTCTACTTACTATCTGCGTACGTCAAGCGTCGTAGGTTTTCAACGTAAAATCGAGTGAAGTACGAATCGAGATGTACACTAAATTTCTTCTAGCACCTACTCAATTTCTTGATTTATTCAGGAGATTCACATCTTTCTTGTTTAGCTTGTTAGACCCGAATTTTAACTCGTTGCCTGTCTGAGTGGATCATGTTAAATTAAGAATAAGTGTTTCATCTTGCAATTGTGGACCGACGAAGATAACAGCGTCGTCACCTTTATGGTTTCTAATATAAAAACAGCTTTAGGAAACAATTGTCACATATTTCTTTGGTCGTAGGCGGCGGACATCTGATCGCGTCATCGCTATAAACCAATAAATTGTTTTAGAACTAGGTTTGGCTGTAATCGGATTGAACAGGTGACCGTGTAGATACGAAGCCATATAGTGTTCGCCACTGGGATTGATTGTTTTCAACTTCAAGCATGAAGTGTTGTTGGGCGCACTAATACGCTGTATTAATTTATTTTAAACTGTCTTACTTACTTGAAATTTAATTATAAAAATTGTGATACTATTTTTTAGTATTGTGACTTATCGTTCCTTTAACTCATTAATTAGTCGTCCAGATCTAAATGGCTTATGGAATGTTTCATCCATTGATGTAGGTACTAGGTGCAATTTGTTCCTTTAGATATGTACGCGAGAACTGCAGCTTATCGGCTTTCTCCGTTTCCTTCCACTAAAAGGTTGATATAGGTTAATAAGAAACTGAGGATTAATATAGAACTGAACTAATCAGCGCGCAGAATATCTACACGCGCAAATAACGTATTCCATTTGCGTGCAGTTCGCATGTAGTACCTATGCGAGCCTAACATGAGTAAATGATCGGAAAACGTTTTTAGTAATTGCGCATTTGCCGGATATGGAGTACTCGATTAAAGTGACGCAGATTGAGCATATCTCGAATTTATTAAATAAAATGACAAAATGGTAATGTATAGGTACAGCTAAAGAATCAAGTTCAATGGTTAAAATTTAGACTAATTGGTTTAATTTTTAGTTGGGTATAATGAATATATTATCTACTCATTATGGGTCTTTTCATAAATCTATTTTAGATTTTGACTAATTTTCTTCTGTTTATGTTACTAGGGGCAGACCGTGGATGTCGGTGACTTACCCTACCCTACTTAGGGGCTAAAATGGTTTTCATTCGAGCTATCGCTACTGACCTGGAATCGCACATTGTGTTTGATAGATTTGTGCGGGGGCCGTTTTCCCACAGGGCCCAATGCTGCAGCTCAAAAAGCCCTTATAATATATGCGGCCCAAAGTGTAACTGTCCTCATCTACAATGTGGTAAAATCTCTTATTTAACGGGCTACCTCAATAAAATTTTCATCACTCATTGTTTCAAGTTTTGACGTCGATAGCTTTAAGCAGGCCGACTAATTTTGAGTTTCTATTGTGGTTCAATGATATTTTCATATAATAAATTACGATATGATTTTATAAGAGTGACCAATATACAGGTATTGGTCACTCTTATTTAATCTGTATGTAAAAAATTTTAATTTCTGCCATACATACATATTATGAATGCCAAATATAAAATATGGAATAAGTTAACAATAAAAACGCTGTTTTATAATAAGACATTTATTTTAATAAATATTTTTTTCTTATTTATAACATTCAAATAAATAATAAAATAACGTAGGCAACGAATAGTTATTCGTATTACCTAATCTTTGGCAACTGTTGATTAAATAAATAAGTAAATCTCTTTAGCTAATTAAATCATACTCTTAAAGGATTTAGTTGAAGGTCAGTCAAATATTTTTAAATATTACGTCGATATATATTAGTATCAATTGGTATTGCTTCTCAATTTATCACCATGTAAAACAAATTCCACATTCGTACCGAACTATTGTAATACCTAAATCTCACTATGTATCTAAGTGATTATTTATAACCAATATTTATTGCAACACAGTAGAGAAATGTAATAACTATATATGTATATATAATGAACAATTGTACAGCAGAGAATAACGGCGCTTATCTAATACATTCGTAATAAAATTTACATCATTCCAAACCAGAGAACAGACTCGAAATATTACAAAACAAAATGTGTAGCTACTTATTTTTTTTTCGCAATTATATGCAATATCTGTGTTTATTTCCTCTGTGTTCCGACTAACCACCTATTTTGGCAAGTCATTACAATGAAACTGGTATTTATTTTAGTAATTCACTTCCAAATAACAGAGGAGGTTAGGTTAGTACGAGGTTTTGTTTGCAGGAGACATTTTGAGAACCTAATATTGCACACGTACTTTGTGTCTAATGGTAAGCCAAGCCTTCAACAAAGAACAAAATTAAACGTATTCTAAATTACGCTGATGTAATCAATTTTGGATTACCTATAACGAAGTTTAGAGTAGTTAGTAGATAGGTAACTCATATGAATTAAATATTAAGTAAAATTGCAAAATGAAACGCAAAGTTGTTTTATATTCTGGCTTTTCTTTTTTGTAAATTAAATACACGCTATCCCTCGGACTTAGGTACTTATAGATTTAAGCTCTAATCAACACAATAACTGGTGGAAGACGACTTATATCAAAAATTTCGGTTATTGACCTTTCCATAACTAAAGTCCTTTTATTAAACAAATAAAATGGCGCCCAGAGATCTTCAAGATTATTTCGAACATCATCACATTACGAGGAACCAATGAAGTAAGCAAGCAAACAAGTCAAGAAAGAGAAGACGAGACCTTGTAAAGGTCTATCTGCACTATTCCCACACACCATCCTTCTGGAAGCCACTGATAGTTTTTTGTTTTGTAGCATAGTGTGGATGGACTCGACCTCCCATCGCGCCAGTGTGCCCGGCATCCTGGAGAAGAGTACAGAGTACAGCTGCGCCGGTCGCCCCTGGGTCGCCTCTTGACAGAAATTGAGAACTAAATGGTCGTGAACTGCCTTAAGGACTTGAACTGTGCCGCTGAATTGCTGGTAGTTTGATCGGCTGGCTAGCGTTCCTGTAAACAAATATTACCAATTGAGTTTTCGTACATACTGTCGCCAGGCGCCACAATATACGTACCTACCACTAAATTAACTTCGAATGCACATTTCATGACGCATACCTACTTTTGTTTTATGTGTAATTAATTCCACGTTGGTCTGGGAGTCGATTTAACGTCACGGATATAATATTAGGTATATAGACAATTTTAATTTTCCATCCAGCCCAGCTTAATTCTATTTTTGGCTAAATGTATTTTGGTGAGCTTATTGCGGTTTGAACTCTGCCTATCCCTGCGACTATCGCGGGCGTGATAGTATGCATTTCATATAACCTAGATCAATGTTATTTTTGTCTAATGTACTTTGATGAGCTTATGGCTCTCTGGACTCTACCTACCCATGCGGATATTGTGGGCGTAGTATAGGTATACTTATGTTTTATTTTATTTTATGGTGTGTACATACCGTTCTGGCCGTCGAATACCTGCCAGTAGCCAGCCGAGTCATTCCTGAAGTAGAGCGCGAACTCGATGGTCTGCCCCGCCTCGTCCCATAGCAGCCGCAGGTGCCGGAACTGCTGCCGGAACCGGGCGTTGATGTGCTGCACGTGGTACAGCTGGTTCTCGGTTGATGGCTGGAATGAACGAAAGACAAATACTAGGTATAGAAACATTACTATTATTGTTGCTGGGTTATTTTTTTCCTAATTTTCCATTATTAATTTAGGTCCTTTTTATCGATATTTTCCATTTAACCAGTTTAACATTTCGCCAAAAGTAGTTAAAGAGGCTTATTGACCCTTTGGCTCTGGCCCCTTCAGAGATTACGGATGTAATGATATGTTCTTTATGGAAATCTTAAGCAACCACAGTAGACATCTTTAAGCTTTAGATTCCGAGGCCAAACCTAAAAGTCCATCCTTGAAACTTCCTACACCCAATGCAAATATTTGTTGATAACATTTTTTTATAAAGCTTAAATAGCTTGCGTTTCCACCCTGTTTATCCTTTCCTATTTATAACTTTCATATTTGACAAACCATATAATGTTACTGAGGCAATAAAAAAACTTATCTATTGAGTAACATAAGTTTCTGTTCTTTTATCCAATAAGATATAACATCTAGGTGTAAGTCCTAATAATTTACTAATAAATTATACTTTGCTATTGCATCCCCCTCCAAAAGTCTACTTAAACAAAAATGTTAACTTGAATAGCAGAAACCTCTTGACTTAATATTTTATTCTTTGTATATTATGAGATGCGTGTAGGCGTGAAGTTATAAGACAACCCCTCAGAATATGACCAGAATCCATTACGACGCATTATAACTTTTATTGCCGCGGGCAACTACGCCTACTGGTTTTTGAGAATATTACATAAAAAAATATAAATATGTCACGTTCATTGTCACGAGATATCTCAGCCGGAGAAGTCTTTTTGCTGGCGTTTCTTGCAATATGACGGAACAGTATACAATAAAAAGTGTTTTAACGTGAAGGGCAGCCCGAGTTCAATCCATTGGCATTTATTTACTATTCAATATGTATTTTTTATGTTGTTATTAGAATTTTATGAGGCGTAATAAAAATTTGCGAAAATGGCGTTTGACGCTTTTTTCTGACGATACAAATATCTGGCTCTAAGGACCATGAATAAATTTTGTAATATCAGATTGTACCTATACACGCATATTTTCTACAGTCTTTTGAAAAGGATTAGTCTAGTTTCGTCTCATGTTGGTCTGGGACTAAAAAGAATGTACCAACTGTGTTTCTTGCCTAGCATGTCGTAAAAGGCGAAAGGTATTGGTATATCGGGTTTTGGGTATGTGATTGTGTAGATGACAAGCTAGCCACGTGTCACTAATTTTTCACCATTTTCCATCTAATACCGCCAAGTTTAATTTTTGGCTGAATGTTGTTAAAGGGGCTTGCTGCCCCTTTGACTCTACCTACCTTTTCGGGGATTATAGGCGTGATGTTACTTATTTTTGTATGTACTTAGTTCAAGAAAAGCAAATGAACATAAAAGCTGTAAAAATGTAAAATGTATAAAGATCATTTATTATTTATCATGATAATACGTTTTATTTACGTTTTATTATGTCAGTTCCCAAATGACATTTGTTATAATTTACCTTTAGCGGAAAAGCCGTCGCACGGATCTAATTATCTTGACTATATAACAGTTGTTTATGATGAGAATGTATAACGACATACCAAATCAAATAAAGCTAAAAATGATAGTGGGCGGGCCGTGCATGTCGTAACAATAGACGAGTCTGTGAATGGAGAACGCTAATCTCCAAACTTTAGGCTATCAACCTGATTTCTTTTCGTTATAAAAAAATCAAATATGATGTTTTTATACTAACTCCTTTTCTAAAAGCTCGTTGTTAGTAGCGTATGACCATGTATAGCGACCAAATATGTAACTCTAGAGATCATGATCATTAGTGGCCAACCTTGCAAGTGGTTTCCTCAATCGTCTTTGAGTCCCCGTACCAGTTCTTGGTTTCGGAAAACCATTACTGCATGGATTATCTCTAGAGACCCAGCACCCATGCTGTAGTCTTTAGGGAGGCATTACAGATTCCACGGCACAGTGTGTTTGTTATGAGGTAGAACAATATATTTTGTGTTTTCTATATTTCCTAGAAAATCGTATGCCTTGATTTGTATTCATACGCGAGATCATAAACACATTTGAGCAAGATAACCTATATCGTGCAATAGATGACGATAATAAATATACCTAAGTTGATTGATTAAAAGAAAACAATACAGTCATAGTAGATAGACTCAGTAATCAATGCAATTAAGAAGTAACCATGCCTATATTTAATGGTCTATGACAAACGCTTGACTGATCACTAATCACATTTCAACATAAACAATAATAAACGCGTCATCATTACAGTCATCCCGTCCTAGATCACGGGCATCTCGCATTCCTCGAATCGTTCCCAGCACTTTCGTTAATTAACATTTTGTCCAATAAGTCTGTAATTGCACCAGACCCGAAGTCAGGACCTTTCAACCCACGTTTTCTGAGTCAGGCAAGTATCTAAAGGTCAAACCGTCTGACCTATTTAATCCACAGCGGCCATCTTAATTTTTAGACATCAAACCGAGGTGAGACTGGAATAATAGCAATTTATAAAAATCATGTAGGTTCAAAGAGATCTTCTACGTTAAGAAGGCACGAGGATGACTAAGAATTGTTGGAATTATTTGCGACAGAATTAGGGAAGTTACGAATGTTTATTGCATTTCTTTGATACTAGCGATCTTTTAAACTACGCAAGGGATTTTGATGCGGTTTTCATCGAGAGAGAGAGAGAGATACTGATTCAAGAGGAAAGTCTATAAGTTAGTCTCATATTGCTTTGTGCTTACCGTGCGAAGGCGGGGCGGGTCGCTAGTATCAAATAAATACAATAAGCATTGATTGATTGATTTGATACGTGTCGAATATTATTTTCAAATGCACCTGGAAATTAATTAACATGTTTGTATTTACATACCGACCAGTTTATTGTAAACACAAAGACAACAAGTAATTTGCCGCTACATTTGAAAACAATAATTTTGCTCCTGCACATATTAATATACTTCCGTACTCTAGCATCACTTGTGATAGGAATAATGATATGATGTTGGGCTTACTCTTCTACCTACTGCTTTATTTTAATTCTTGTATTAGACTATTAGTCACCTTTTTCAACATACTGGGCAAAGAATACATTGGGATATTCTTCTAAATCTCAGTCTATTATAGAGTTAATATATAGGGCATTAGGGACGAGCTAGTCACTTTTTCACAATGTTCTATTTAAATAAAATAAAAAAATTCTCCAGACTGACACACCAATTCTTGTCCCAAACTAAGCTTATAAGCTTGTACTGTGGATACTAGTTGAACGGATAGACCCCTACCCGCCGAGGTCCTCGGTTTGTCGTACCGCGGGGGCTTAGTACCAAAGCCCTGGACTTGTACCATTCAGGGCTGAAGCTAAGAGTAACCTCGAGATGGGCCGCAGCTTCGTCTGCGGCCGGACTTGGATTGACGAGGAAGAGGAGGAACTGGGTGTTGTCGTGGCCCGCCTCCCTATCCTCAGCCTCGGGAGGCCATATTAGGGTTTTACTCGGTTCGATTCCGACACACACACCACCCTCGGTTTCCCCAAGTAGAGGGCGACGGCCAGTGGAAGTTTCCCCAATAAAAAAAAGTTGAACGGATAGACATACTTCAATACGTTTATAAACATCCATGACTCGAGTAAAAATGTCCATGTTCATCACACAAAACATTTTCCCCTAGCGGGATTCGAACCCGCGTCCCTTGGTTTCATGGCCAGGACCTCTGACCACTCGACTAACGGGCCAGTCTGAGTTAATCTAATGGCATCCTAGTTTTGTAATAAGCTGCTGCTCCTTAGACTCCACCCTTCAGAGCTTGTCAACGTGATAGTACGTTTTGTATTTATATTTTCCCACATTGGATGTTCAGAACCATATATGCTTGTGCTACGAGGTATCCGATAACTCAAAACCAGCACAGTCAAATTAGCAGTGCTGGGAGTGCGGAAGAGTCGAAAGGAAGGCAGTTCGTCAAACCGGATAATGTATTAGGGCCGAGCCGACGTCTGTCATGCGAAGGGGACTTCCACGCAAATGATTTGTAATTCAGGGGACATCAACACCAAACAACGGTATACTCACCTACAAAAATACCGCATGAGTGGGTATTCTGCTCACCCTGTGGTCCTACTAGTCTTCAAAATACATAATCTAAAAGAAAGGGAGGTGAGGACAAAAATACTTATTAACCACTCGGCGAGAATATTTTCTTTTTAAAAGCGACGAATTAAGATAAGTGATCTTATTTAGAACTAGCTGTGCCAGCGGTGTCACCCGCGTTTATGGTTAATATTATAAAGACTATTTCCGTCATACATGATTTCTATGTAACTTTAACCATTAAGGCTGCACACGCGACAAAAGCTTAAAAAATGGAGTAACTTCTCCCGTTTTTCCAACATTTCCCTTCACTACTCTGCTTCTATTGATTGTAGCGTGATGAAAAGTATACTATTACCTGCCCAGGAGTATGAAGAATAATTGTACCAAGTTTCGTTAAAATCCGTCGAGTAGTTTTTGTTTCTATAAGGAACATACAGACAGACAGACATACAGACAGACAGACAGACAAAAATTTTACTGATTGCATTTTTGGCATCAGTATCGATCACTAATCACCCCCTGATAGTTATTTTGAAAATATATTTCATGTACAGAATTGACCTCTCTACAGATTTATTATAAGTATAGATAAGATACAGTAACACATTTTTCAAATAGCAGGTTATATTAGTCACGAAAGAAAAGTAAATAGGTAGGTATCATAAAACAAATGGAAGTTTTTATATTATATATTAAGTAGGTGCCGAGAATCAAAATTTTTTTTTAAAAAGACAGTTATAATGTTATGGTTGTAAATAATTCCACTCCCAATGCGTATTAAAAAAATAATCATAAATGAGCATTCCATGCTCTTCTTTATATAGAGTAAAGATAAATTACACACAAGGCGAGAGACCACGTAATAACGCTATTACGTGGTTTTCCCTACAATCGATAAACCCGAAGTGAAGTATATTAAGGTCAAGTATTGAATTCAACATTTCCACCTTAATTAGGAAATATTGTAAATTCTGTTACGTAAACAAAACTGGATTTACCCTTAAAGTTAACGGTTAACCTTTTAATCCCCTGCGATGACCAATTAATAATGTTATATTAATTTTTGAAAAACAATCACAAACTTTACAAAAATGTATTTCCTTACACCGGTTAACATGCTTGTAACGAGACATTAATAATGTTTAGTAAAAATTAAAAACAAACAAATATATATTTATCAAGCGAATAACGTTTTACGCACAGTCGATAAAAGTTTTTAATTCTGATACGAGACCAAGTTATCTACTTTTATAAATAACTCCAAACGGCGAAATGATTTTTACCACATAAGTTATGTATCGCTATAATATATTATATCTTAAAACAAATTTACTGAATTTTTAATTTACTAAACATCACAGAGAATTACACAGATGTTCTTATGGAGACACATTTTAAACAATAGGTAGGTATGTTGGATACGCAATGAATACGCACGGCTCTAGGTCACACCAACATTCAGTCTAATTGAAGATATCGCTCAATATAATCAAAAGACACCACAGTGTCAAAAGGTTTTAGCGAAGTCAATGTACTTTATGAGAATAGACATAAGAGTCAAAATTATCATTCAATTGGTTTGATATACAGTATAGGTAAGATACCATTACTCTTACAAGTACTTCTGCCAATTTGGGTATATTGATGGCATTTGATACTTTTAGAATGAGAATATCATACTCAATATGATATTGATACACAATCTATCTACTATTTTTGTATCTACTAATAATGTAGCACGAGTCAATACAATTATTAACTTGATATGCAGATAAGCATTAGCTCCAAAATTATAATTATCCAGACTAACACACTACTTCCCTAGTTCCAAATTATATTAGGTAAACGGATAGACATACTAAGTACGTTAATAAACATCCATGACTCGTGCATTTACCTCTAGCAGGATTCAAACCCGCGACCCTTGGTTTCGTAGGCTTGGTCTCTAACCACTCGACCAACGGACCAGTCAAAGCAGTACGAAAAGTTAAAATCAAATGCACAACATTATTATGTAATATTTTGCAATCAACAGCACAGCCATTGATAAAACTATTTATAGGAAATTAATTCCGCACGTTGTAATAATTGTGAAATAATGATATCGTTAGGATACTCTAGTAGGTTTATTAGAGTATTCGGGTAGATATCGATTAAAAATAGATAATAATCAGACCAATGGATAAATCTATTATATTTAATATGTTCTGGATGTGGGATAACCACTTATTTAATCTGAACATGACAATATTAAGTCTAAACATGTCTCAAGCCATCTAGTTATATGTTTTTTGAATGGGTTTCGCATAGCAAATGAGTTTGAATATCGATATATTGACAAAGAATGAGCACCTACATTTAGAATAGTCGATGGCTAAAACAAATTAAAATAAATTGCAACTGTATAAACACGGTCAATAATGGGTAGCATTGAATACAATTTATTATAAACTCAATATAGTATATTCAAGTAAGTAAACAAAGAATGACTGATTCAATAGCGACAGATTGTGTAGGTCTGTTAATTGTGTTTTATTAAAGTAGGCTTACAACTTTAGGTAGATTTTATTAATATAAGTTATTCGCAGTAAATATGCTGTAGTTTGCACGTAAGTGCTAGTTACCGCCTTAGATAATTCTTTGGCCTTTGAAGCATCAGAATTAAATGATTAAAGGTTTATAACCAATAAAATGTAGTATTTTCACGTTATCTTTATTTCATTGGTTTCAACCTTATATCCTTAACTTATGATGCTACAGAGACCAAAGAATTACCTCAGGCGGTGTCTAGCACTTACGTGCAGACTAAAGCAAACTCAATCAAACATACGCAAAAAGATAGGTATAAGTAAAGCTTTCTCTATAACAGCTTATCCTCGTAGCCAAAGCAAAGCTTGTAAAATCTAGATATGCGTACTTAATTAATCAATGAAATTGACATATTTTTGCAAACGTTTGGACCCTACCCTAAAATTTTAATTCGCCATCTCGATATATGATTCTTACTCTTATTTTTAGAATAAGAAATAAGAACATCTTTTTGGCTCATAACAATTAAAAAGAGTAAAATATTGTACCTTAACGGCAAGTAAAACAAATGAAGACATACCCCATAAGTAGACCTCGGAAACTCGTCCTCTTGCCAAATTGTAAGTATAGGACAACTTAAATAATTCTTGACACCCTCCTTGCTCAGGTGCATGTACACTTCAACTGCTCGCCACTTTCCGAAAACATTTCTGATGTCCAAATTGTCATATTCGTGTTCATTAACACACGTAAATGTAGAGTTATCATCTGTAGTATTTAACACTTCAGTTGCGTTAGAAAGTTGAAGAATAAAAAGAACGAAGAGCGATGACAGACGTTTCATTTTGGATAATCACATTTCACGAAATTTAAAACCGTCGCAATGTTTTGTTTTGTTTTTAAAGTGTGGTGAAATGCTGCGCGTGCGCCTATGGTCGTCGCCGACTGGACAGCCGCTGCGGCGCGCGCTACTGACTCACTCGACTTGATGTTATCGCATTTGACCCCACACTTAAATACTCGCAGAACTCCCAGTGAGCCAGGCTCTTAATGAAAATCCCAGATGAGATCACGGCATATGGTATATATTCTGCTGTTCTTATACATATATGTACTGACAATATTATTTTCTTGTTGTCACCATCACCCATTAATAGTTTTAAATAAGTTTCGTTAAATGCACTTATTGGTTTTCACTGCTATGACTATAAGTGTCAAAGATTTGAGTGATCTCTTCAATAATATTTCCTGTTGGAAACTGCCAATACGTATTTTACTTAAAATCTCCTATATTTGCATAACTGGAATTAATTTAAATTTATTACTATTAATAATTGCAACTTAAAAGCTACATTATTTCTCATGGGACAACTTTTTATTCACTTCGTTCATTTTAATATTATTAGTAAGACCTATAGAGGTATAAACAAATTTTGTCAAACAATTGATCAACTTTTGGAAATTAGTTCTTTTAGAATTTTCACAAGCCTTTAAGAGTAAGGACTTAAAAACCGTAGTTTTGGGTGTAAGAAAATAACCATGTATATGATGAGACTTACACACGTTAAACCTAGGAAATGAGTCCTGAACCTTTTTCAATGGTACTGTCAAACAGTTTGCCAAGTCTATGGCGTTAGTCGGAGCAAGCCGCATTGATCAAGATGTGAATGAAGACAACTAATTGTGATTGTTAACTGAGCGCCGCAACTTATCGAGATCTAGGACGAGCGACCTGTTGAAAGGAACTGCGGTTAACTACAACCATAAAATAGCCATAAAGGAGTACCGTAACTCAGTGGCGTAATATTATGGAGGCTTTATAGGCAGTCCGCCCCGGATGACACTAAGAGGATTGCTATGTTTTTGTTTTTGTCTGCTCATAGCTAATCCAAAATAATAACAGGTGAATTTGGTGCTGAAATAAGGGAAGCACGAGATATTATATGAAATCCATAGGTGCAGCAAAATTTCAGATAACAAAAACTCAAGCTATGTTACTGTCGCGACTGTATGACTAAACACATGAATTCTAAAGTGGGAGGTCTAACGAACCGTCTACAAGAACGGCATATAACTATCATAATAGCATAAATGCTGTTATCATATTATTATATGTTAGGTTAGGTTAGTTCGTTTTAGGCGACGAGCTAGCCACTTGTCACCACTTTTTCACAATTTTTCATCTAACCCAGCCCATTTTCCCATGTTGGTCTGGGACTTAAAAAGAATGTGCCAACCTTGTTTCTTGCCTAGCATGTCGTAAAGGGCGACTAATGGTATATGGGATTTTGGGTATGTGATTGTGTAGGCGACGAGCTAGCTACTTGTCACTACTTTTTCACAATTTCCCATCTAACCCTCCCTAGTTTTATTTTTTAGCTGAATGTGAATAAGAGGGCTAGCTGCTCTTTTGAATCTGCCTACGATTACGGACGTGATGATATGTATCTAATGGAGTAGGGAATGCAGAGCTCTCCCACCAAGCGAAAGACAGAAATATGATAAAATACTACTATTTCGTTCATCCATAAAATTGGTATTTGCCAGTTTATACCGGCTCATTCATGTTGGAACCTGGGTATAGCTGTAGCCTGACCCTATCACCATTGTACCTACATTTCTTAGAAATCAATATCAAATAGTTATTTACTTTATAATGGGTATTACCAACATCTTGTAGCTAATTAAGATTAAGTATACCGTCATCGTGTTTTTAATCCCGTTTTAATAATAAAACTGTTAAGATAACCCATTCGTAATACTTTTTAGTACGTTCTCAATTATTTCATTACGTGTCTATTTGAACGGATACTTAATGACATCATGGCATTAACCACAGATCATTGACATATAAGAAGGATGTACAATTGTACAAATTGTTAGTTTGCTAAGTCTAATGCATATCGCCCACACGGTCTGAGTCTTGTACGAATCTATGCACTGGATAGATAATATGTCGCGATTCATTAAGGATTACAAATCTCACTAGAATCATTAAATCTCATTTCTTACTACACCAACTGGAAACCTAACCAATCACTTCTTAAACCACCTCCCATCTCACCCAGACTAAATTTGAGAGATCGGATTTTTCTACATTGACTTTTCTTATTTCATTTATCGCTATCTCTACAATCCCATGTCCCATATGGGTCTGGGACCTACCCCAATATTTACTGATATTTTACAACTAAATAAGTTTTAGGTACTTAGTTCTGATTTAGTCATGAGTAAGATACCTACGTCTAAAGTTATTTATACAGTGCATATTTTTTTCAGATTCACCTTTTGGTTTCCTTCATGATCATTTTATATAGTTATTTTCAGTTGTGTAATACTAGGTTTAAAAAACTTTATTATAGCACATACGAAATTAACATTTCGCTTTAAATGAGTACAGAAAGGTGCTAAATGCTAAGCATCAGAGGTACCTGTAACTCAATGTTGTTATTGAAAGAATTAAAAATTTTACACTCCTTGAAATCGCTTGGCAAACTGTTGTAAAGCTGTGCTCCCTCAAATAGTACCGTCTTTATTTCATAGTTAGTCCTGAGCGTTATCGATGTGTTACTCTTTCACGCAAAAACTACTGAATGGAATTTAATGAAACTTTAGAATAATGTAGCTTATACACCCGAATAACATATAGGCTATGTTTTATCGACGTAGTACGCGAGCAAAGCCGCGGGCATAAGCAAATAGAACATAAATTAACGTTTTCATCGTCATTGAGTTAGTAAGCTCAATGGCGCATTCGGTAGTGACCCTGCCCCATGCGCCAAGAGTTGTGGGTTCAATCCCCACCCAGGACAAATATTCGTATGATGAATACTTGTGTTTGTTCTGTGTCTGGGTGTTAATATCCAATATTTAAGTATATATTTGTAATACCACTGTTGATTCTGATATCCGTAACACAAGTGCTTAAGCTACTTACCTCGGAGTCAGATCAATGTATGTGATATCGTCGGATATTTATTTATTATTTATTTTTTTATTATTTATTATAAGCGCCTACCGGAGTTATAAAAGTGTAGGTATCATCAATGTACATAAAACCCCATTAATTTATCAATTCGAACAAAACCGAAAGAATCTAGAAAGTAATGGATTTATTAAATATAGGTAGATAAATCTTTTTCTAGATTTAATAATGCGATTACCCTATTGTGTTCTTAAACACCACGGCGCTTTAAATGACAAGGCCAAATATCAAATGAAACCAAGGGGCAGGCCGCATATTCAAAAATCCTTAGAATCGATTAGGTACATAGCGAATTCAATGAATATGTAACACACGAAAACATGTCACGCAGTTATAAACATTTTTTGAACATGAGGCGATAGCTACCCAAGCCGCGACTAACAAGTTCCGTTAATCGGATATTCGGATAATCTGATGTCTATTCGGTCATCAGATTATCTAGAATTCTACCATAATATAAATAAAATTATATAAAAAAGGTCAAACGCAACATACCTGTTCCCTCGGCTCCGAAATGTGAATCACGATGCAAGTCTTCGCATAATCTACCCGCGAATCACCAGCCAGATGCTGCACGAACTCCACGCCGTACCACATCCCCATCAGGTTGTCCACCAGGATACCTGTCTGCGGCGACCGATTCACACAGTAGTCCCTAATATCCTTCATAAACGGCATCTCATAAGAGCTGTACCCTCCATATTCCTGGCCGTATCGCGGCGTGCTTATGCCATACCCAGGTTTGTTGTAATACCCGCCACTGGCTCCACCAGTGTACGCAGGTGTAGAATACCCAGGACCGTTAGGGTATCTGGTCACATCTGAAAAACCGCCCAAATCGCTTCCGTATTTCGAATTCTGGTACGAATTCTGTTGATACACATTTGACATTGTGGAATATGGACTGTTCCCCGTCGAATCTCCATAGCGTTGGTAGTTCGCACCTTCGACTATTGTGTAAAAAATGCCAAAAACTGTTAAAATTCGATACATTTTTCGGTTATTCGTTAACGTCGCGTCGCGTGGCTGTAGAGTAGATGTGGTGTGTGACTGCTCCGAGATCGCTATGAGACTGGGAAGTAAACTAATTAAGCTCAATTTTAATACAGGCCGTGACTCGAGCGGGCGTAACCGATAATTTTTTTTTTAGGTATCCCTTCCAACCAATTTGTTATGTGATTTTATTGGGATTTGTACGTAAATTACTCGCCTACGTATTGGTACAAAAAGGCAAGTTGAGATAAAATACTTAAATGCGATAGATGTAATAACTATTATTTAATTTACAGGGTAGGAGAATACATACATATAGTAATAATCTTTATCAGTATTCTAGAGCTAGAACTAAACCTAACGACTTACTAACTACGCCATTGAAGTCGATCTTCCATCGTAATCCATCACGATAATTGCGTTTTTGTAAAATGTCCTCATTAATACGTAAAACATTACATTTCAGTGACTACAATTTGTTAATAACCTTTTGAGATTTTTAAAGACTTTTGACTTGCACAGTTTTTACTGTTCACCATTTCCTTGACTAAGTATTAAGTTTCATTGAGATGATTTCCATCACACTACGAAACTTACCTTGGTAGTAATCTGAGTAACCAATGAAACTGGAGCATTTAGTAGGCAGATACATTGCAGTCGGGGAAATATTCTTCATCTCATCGATATCTACCCACTGCCACACACATAGGTACTGATCTACTTATGGAAAAGTCTCACATAGTTTTCTTATTATTAATATTACATGTTGTAAAAAAGTTCTATAGAATAATGTATCATACAAGATTTACAAGATTTGGTAGAGTCAGACCAAATTCAGCCAAAAATGTAATTGTGTTGTATGAAATGGAACATTGTGTGTATGATAAATCAGTCTACGTAAATCCTGCAAGATATTTATAAACTAAATCAACAAAAAATACATGTTTTAGTTTATGAAATATCGCACTAAAACTACACCTTATTCATTGGATTCTATTACACACCTGTTACGGAAAGCTGGCACTCAAAGGAATTCTTATTCCTGGAACCTGGTCTGGAATCCTCTTTATGGTTCTCCTCTGATTTACCCACGTCACATATCTCGCACAAAGGATATACAATGCAGTAGATACAGTATTAATTGGCATACCATAAACATAACCAGTCTCCGTAACTTTCGCGCAAGTTAGGAATTCGGGAATGTTGTAGTTCTACCTATTTTGACATACACACCAAAGTATACATATATGTCTCTTGACATGGGTAGTATATATAAACTTGTATATTTATGTATTTATATTATGGAAATCGCAATAGCGGTTAAAAAAACTACAACTAAAATCTTGATCAAATACATGGTCCGCGTCCGGAAATAACTATTTTAAAGGTACTGAACGAACAAGACTACCAGTTCCAATTACTTTCACCAGACCTTCCATATCTTTTGTAGATACAAGGACATATACCTACCTACCTAAATTATTACAATTGGTAATTAGTTTGTCCACAATCTTAATTTACCACATAGCTACAAATCCTCCCAATTCTTAATGAATCCTAATTGAGTAATTCGTGTTTTGTCTAAAGGAGCCGAAATAAAAACATTCCTCCTCAGATTCAGCGTTAACTTCGCGTAACTTAATTAGGCGAGAATGGAGGCGCACCGAAACAGAGGGCGCCCACGCTCCGGATATTAAAGGGAAATATTCTTTGCCTCTGCTCCATTTTACTCCAAAATCCGTCTGTATTTGCTTTGAAAGGGAAGCAATAGCACCGCATATTCTTTGCGAGGATAACTTTTCATTTCACGTCGTTTTGTTTTATTCTATCTTTGTAAAAACGAAGTCATGGTTATTTAAGCAATATTGCAAAATTAAAGAATATTTATTTCGTAGTAAGTAATTAGAAGGATGACAATTTCTAGAATTGGGTAATAACAGATAAGCAGATCTAATAGATTTTGTATTTTTGTGCACGATGTAAATATAAGGCACATATTAGGTACCTACCTACAGTGCTGTTTACGCACATCGAACCAAAAAGTCGTGTCATAAAACACTATAGATCAGCCACTGTTCTAATTTGATTACGTACATTACATTCATATATCCTTATTAAAATCAGCCCTGTTAAACAGTCTAATACAGATAATTGGTGTAATTTGTGCTTAAACTACTGTTCCTGTCCATCTTACTACTGACTCGAAGAGCGCAGGTCACAAGTCATATGTCACTGGTACATCCGTCGCAAACAACGTGTTTAACGTGCCCCTTACTGACAAACGTTAATTGCTTTTGCACTACTGACACCTATCTTAGTCATCTAAATAACATACTCGTTCCTCATGGAGAGATTGTAGGTATTTAAATTCCAAAACTACAAAACTATGTCACAAGGAAGAGTGAAGTATTTGATTTAGGTATTTCAGTCCCAATGTACCTACTGAATAATGTTCTATAGACATTTTTAAAACTGCTTGTCAATCCTTCATCCCATAAAATCTAAAGTATGGTAGGTATATACCTACTACTCATAAATAAGTGAATTCAATATTGTTACCAAAAATGCTAAAGAAAATTAAAAGCTTTAAGTCATAATAATAAAATATTTTTTTTTTTATATAATTTTTTGTTAAAAAACATCTAAAATTAGATCGGGGCAAAGGTTTTGCTGATATGTTACTATCTATTAATAAAACCAATACGCAAAAAGCGCATAGCTGACGGCATCTGAGTCGAAACATATCGTTGAGGCATTGTTATATTCAAGGGCGGATTTAAGGCACGGGGGACCCCCCCTCCCTGTATTTTTTGGAGATTCCATCACATTACATACTTAGAAGCAAATTATCAGAGTTGTTACAATATATGATTAAATAAGAGAGAGAACATAAGTGAATCTCTCGTCTATTTCTGGCTGAAATTGCGAATTTTGTTCGTTGCATCAATTTCACGCACTTTCAAATGAAAGATGATAATCAGTTTCTAACAGTTATTGTTGACTTTATGCTTGTCCGCCCCTTGTGCCCCTCCCAGAAAAATATCCTGGATCCGCCCTTGGTTATATTCACACATTGACATATTAAAACAATAATCCAACACAATTTGTGATGTTGTCGACGAAATTGTCAATTCATTAACCATCTTTTATTAAATAAATATTTTAATAAAACAGATAATGTACAATAAGTATTTTTATTTTTTATAATTATCATATTTTCAACGTATTAATGTAGCTTATTTTACTGAGTATTATAAGTAGGTAAATGTAGATATATTTTTTTAGACAATTTAAAGTCTTCATAGTATTGATAATGCTTTCGCATTATAGTAAATGCAGTAAATAAACGTGTAGGTACAAACTGACTACATACTAACATTAAACATTAGGTAATCTGCTACTCTAGTATCAACACATTACAATAATCCTCGTTCGTCAAAAGGCCTCGAAATCACCATATCAATTTCAGTACCGCCGTAGACAACACCACGAAGCAGACAGAGCTGTGGTCTATACAGCCAGCACAGATGGTGAAGTGTCTTTGCATGGTGGGCAAATCGAAGCTGTAGAACTGCCTTTGCATCTCATACCATTCTTCGCGCTCCAACGATTCAGGAGAACGCCGCAGGATCAAGGAGAAGATGCCCACAGTTCCTTGGTCGGAGCAGTGGTTAATAATCAGCATGTTCGACGACACTTTCAATACTCGGATGACTTCTGGGTGCCACGGGCGTTCATCTGGAAAACCATATAAATGGCGTGACAAATACGGATCTTAATCAAGCACTGTTACAGTATCTATTTTAAAATTATAGCAATTTGTTTATGTGCCAAATATAACTTTAATGGAAAAAGTTCAATCTGATTGTAAACGTTGGAATGTCGCATAACGTTCCTTTTGCTCTTAGACAGCCCTATAATACGCAAATACAATATAATGTATTCTATACGTCGGTAACATACTTTTGATATACTATACTTTATAATTTTAATTCGAAATTCAATGAATACCTCTCGTCATCATCTCATGCACTCCAGGTGTTCGTCTCTCGGCTACCCACAATCCGGGCGAACCGGGTGTATAAATATATATCTGTTCCATACTCTGCCCGTCTTCGTCCCATATAATCCTCAGCCTCCTTTCAGTGTAAATGTCCCTTTTAGCCCTTCTCTTGATCCGCTGATCAAGCCAGGAACCAGACATGGAAGTATCAGACCATGGGTTGCTTCTGGGAGACCTCCAGTTTTGGTCCATATAGTTTCTACGAGGAAGCTGGGAACAATAAATTTCAAAAGCTTTATTTGATCAACGTTTTTCGAGCTTCAAATTTCCTCTACTTTTTATCCGACGTAGAGGATAAAAGAGATTTAAATATGTAGTTTACTTATTCAACCGACATATTTATCATAGTAAACTTAAATCAATGGGCATGGAACAGGAATAGGAACTAAAGAGTATATAAATAATTAAATAAATTCTCCAGACTGACACACCAAATCCCTACTCCCAAACTAAGCTTAAGCTTGTGCTATGGATACTAGGTAAACAGATAGACATACTTAAATATGTTTATAAACATCCATGACTCGAGTACAAATGTGCATGTTCATCACACGAAACATTTGCCCCTAGCCGGACTCGAACCCGCGACCCTCGGTTTCGTGGCCAGGGTCTCTGACCACTCGACCAACGGGCCAGTCATATATATTATATCTATGTATTTTTTTATATTTATATAAATAAATTATTAAAATAAATAAAAAAATTTTACATGCTTTAGCGGTTTTGTCTGCAAATTTCACAAAATGTTAAGATGGAAACAAAAGTTTAAAAAAAGACTTTCCCTGGTTCAGATTTTCTTTTTACATTTAAAATAGCCTTTGTAGGATTCTTAGTTGCTTTTATACCCTACATAATGTGAAATGTTATCCCTTTTCTACGAAGTTAAAGCAATAACTATCAATCTTAAATAAATTGAATGTCACCGACAAAATTGGAAAAGATATCAAGGTCGTCTGGCCAATTACTTTTGGAACTTCTGCACATGATAAGTTGTTACATGCTGGTTAGCTGAACAATTAGATTCTTAACAAAATTTTATGAAAGCTTATAATAAAAAGCTTGTTTCGACATATTAGCGATTCAACTGAAAGCCCAAAAACTAATGTATCAACAGTACAAAGAATGCTTTCTTCGATAGTGATGAATGGTAGTTTTGCAGTTTTTCTATTCAACGTCTAAGTAAGCACTCTGTGAGTAGGTGATCCCTACTCACACAAACCCGAAGACAAACTGATATGCGTCTGTTCGGCATATTTTTCTAGCAGAAGACTTCTACAGAAAACCAAAGTAATATAAATATAGATAGACAATTCTAACTATAGATTTTCTTATACTTTTAGGATGTGTCGATGCATGTACCTACATCCTAAAACAATGCCGTCACCACAGATGGCTTTTTTTAAACATTCATCGAAATCTTTTAACCAAAATAAATTGCAGTATTCTGCATCCATTTACCCAAAACAGTGCTTTTCAGTTGTGGCAATTTAAGCCGACTATCAAAATCAACCAGTAAATGACAATAATCATTAAGAAAAAGCGTGCTTTGGTGCACAATCAACACGTCACAATGTAGTAATATTGTTGTACTCACCGACGAATCGAGCCAATCATCTTGGCCTTCGATGGTCGCGTCGCCTATATACAAAGTGACACAGCCTACTTCGTTAGGCTTGTTAGTCATATCCGGGGTGTGCTGAGCGTACCCCACTCCGTACCACACGCCGTACACATCGTCCATGTTGAAATGGTGGGCCCATTCTATGTTTTCGCCGCAAAATGATATCACTTCGCCAGGAATTAAGAGGAGTATTAAGGGGAACAAAAAAAACATGGTGACACGTGGGCTATTGGCTACTATATGGAGCAAGGCGGCGCGGCGGTCTCGGCCGAGGCGCAACCAATTAGCGAATTGTGGTGGTAGGTGCATGTCGCAATAAGTGCATTTTACGCAGTTACAAGGTGATATTCATTATCTAGACGTATCGGGGACATAGCTTTAGTACCTAAATAGGATAAGACGATGGCTGTTTTTTTATAAGGCGAGACATTTTGGCGTAAAGTACCTACTTACTATTAGGAACGATCTTGACACTTACTATATTTAACTAAACATAAAATAAGGGGTTCCTATAAGACATGTCCACCAGATGGCACTATTGGATTACTTCGTCTAGCTAAAACAGTTTGCTCTTTTCGGAGAAATTCCTTAAAATGTTAAATTGATATCCATTCATCCCGTACAAGAACAGACTAACTATTATGTTTAAAATCCTACGTCACAGCTACGACATCTGGTGGATATTTTACTCAGTAAACCCTCAATAAGCTACCTGTTCCTATTTCCGCCTGTGTCTTTCATTTTATGGCCCGGAAAGGCTGACTCGCCATGACGGAAGCAAAAACTGGGCCAAAAACTTTTTCATCTTTTAATTAGGTTTAGGTATACCTTATCTATACTTATAATAAATCTGTAGAGAGGTCAATTCTGTACATGAAATATATTTTCAAAATAACTATCAGGGGGTGATTAGTGATCGATACTGATGTCAAAAATGCAATCAGTATAATTTTTGTCTGTCTGTATGTCTGTCTGTCTGTCTGTCTGTATGTTCCTTATAGAAACAAAAACTACTCGACGGATTTTAACGAAACTTGGTACAATTATTCTTCATACTCCTGGGCAGGTTATAGCATACTTTTCATCATGCTACAATCAATAGGAGCAGAGTAGTAAAGGGAAATGTTGGGAAAACGGGAGAAGTTACTCCATTTTTTAAGCATCCGTCGAGTGTGCAGCCTTAATGGTTAAAGTTACATAGAAATCATGTAT
This sequence comes from Glyphodes perspectalis, assembly GCA_951394215.1. Lineage (NCBI taxonomy): Eukaryota > Metazoa > Arthropoda > Insecta > Lepidoptera > Crambidae > Glyphodes > Glyphodes perspectalis. The sequence goes on from OX596201.1 coordinate 7,576,566, forward strand.
GACGGAAATAGTCTTTACAATATTAACCAAAAACGCGGGTGACACCGCTGGCACAGCTAGTTTACTCATAAAATAACACTGTTCACTTACAACGAGTAATGAATTAGCTTTAACTAACTTAAAATGTATATATACATATATCAAACACACCCCATCGTTTCACATAATGACATTTATATTTCAAAATGGAATAACAGAATTAGATATAAGAAAAAATACGACTGCCATATTTTTATGCACGTTCAAAAACCTACGACTTGAATTAAGTTAGTTGATATAGCATTTAGTTCTTCTGTATCAATTCGTTAAAAGTTAAATAAATAAAAAATCGTGAAATGTCTCGTCTAACAACGTGATGGATTATTTAGGTAAAGTCCACAAATAACTAGATGATGTGTACTATCTATAATTTGTTTATTTTTTCTGAGACACGTCTCATAGCGCTTATGGTAACAATTGATAACTTAATTGTCAACACCTTTATAACTATATTTCTTGTAATTCAATGAGTAACCATTTCTTCAAATACAAGGACTGTTTTATATTTGCCAATAAATATTGTATGGTGACATTATTGAGACTGGATCGATGGCGCATTCGGTAGTGACCCTTTCCTGTGTGCCAATAGATGTAGGTTTGATCCCCATCCAGGAAAACATTTGTGTGATGAATACTTGTGTTTGCTCCGTGTGGGTGTTAATATCTAATATGTTTTTGTCAATTAAGTTTAATTATATAAATGACTAGTTTTTGCCTACGAATCCATCCACGTGAAATTCGAACCTTTACAAATAGCCTCTAATGCGCGTCTCACGAGATCCATACCTTTTTTCCGGTAAAAGTTGTCATAAGCTAGTCTTAGACTGGCCCGAAAATGCAACAACTAAGTTCTCTGTCTAGTATGTCTTAAAGGAAATAAATGGTTGTATCCATCTATTGCGTAATTTGTTTGTAACTATGCAGGCGAAGCGCTAGTCAATTGTCGCTACTTATTCCCAATTCTCCATCTAACATCTAATAAGTCACATAAGTTTCGGCCAAATGATGTTTAATGAGCTTGATCTTTACAGGCGCGGTTGCAGCCTGAAATTTTGGAGAGATCACCAATAATAATATATGTCGAGGAAAGTAGACTTTATTGCACAATACACAGTTTTATTGCACACAACAAATGGAAGCACACAACAAAAGGAATTTTTATTGGCAAATCGGTTGATAATATTTGAGACGACGATCTCTGGATAGATGTTTAGAAGAGCTAAACCTGTCAGCCTCTCTTCTAACATATTTGGTCTTAACCAAGTTTTCCCACACCCTAGCGTAGAAAATGATCTCTCTGATGTCGCACCGCTTATAGCAAGAGTTACCAGAATTTTCATCAAAGTCTTTATGACGTGTACGATTTTGGGGGGAATCATGTCCGCTGTGACAACTTAAAATTTTGTAGATTTCAAAGCTTTATAAGTAAGTATGACTCTAAATAAAATACGATATAATGAGTATGTATTCTATTTATAGTATCTACCTATCACCAGGAAGCGAATACCCAAAGATGAATATAGGTCATAGTTAATTAATCCTGCATTTCATTTTTAAGTAGGTATATCTAACTTTACAGTATAGTGTAATATATCATAAGTATTTCAAAGACCGAAACACTTAAATAACAAAATTAATTAATAAAACACCAAATATCAAAATCCATAAACTCTTTAATTTTATTTTATAAACAATACCATCATAGAAAAATAAAACCCATCACCACAATTCCATTCACAACCTACGCCATATATAAATACCTATTAGTTCTAAATATGAACTATGTTACATGTAAATTATATATATATGTATATATGAATCAGCATTTTACTATTTAATTCTAAAATTCTGCCATTCTACAACTTATAATTAATAGTAATTTACCAATTTATTATGAGGGTTCTACTAACCGTATACGACGTAACGTTTAAGGCTCTTTCAATTTAGGCGTTTGCTGTCGGCCTGCTGCAGTGCTGGAGCGGTGCGGTAGTCGTCCTGCGACCGACGATCGTATTACCTCATATAATCCCCGCAGATTGCTAATGCGCCTGGCCGCCATATTGGTGACGTAATCGTGACGTATCGAACACTCAGAATCGTTCGCAAAACTGACCAGCGAGTATTGCGGGTGACGTCACGTGGGTGTTAATTAGACAAGGTTCCAGCGCATTAGCAATCTACGGGGATTATACAAAGCGTGCGGTGCGGCAGCGGCGCAGCGCCGGTGCCGCACGCGGAGGACTGCAGGCCGGAAACGTCGCCGCTAATATGAAAGCAAACGCCTAAATTGAAAGAGCCCTTAGATACCTGCGCCTAATGCCAGGGGTGTTACTGTGACCTATATATAGCAGACCTGCTTAACAACTGTGCGGTTTATTCATACTGAATGACAGATAAATTCAATAGAAATTAACTACGCAGTTGATAAGCAGGCCTGCTATAACAGGTAACAGTAACACCCCAGCCATGCCTAATCCCTACATATATATGGATGCCTACGTAATGGTAAAAACGTTCTATCAGTCTCGAATCTTTATGTCATTTATACAAGTTTTAGCTAACCCAAAGTTTGGTTAAATAATAGATAAGGCTAGTTTCAATATTAAACTAATTTAACATTCAACCGTCGTAACCTAAGTCGACGTTATAAATTGTGTCTACTCCATATGAACGACGACAACAAATTAAATTAACTACAACCTGCACACAAGAGTTAATAGCATTAACAAATTAAAAGTAGTCTACAGTCTCATTAACGCCAAAATATTTATGAAATACGGACTGTCATAATGCATAACGATTTATTGTTGATACCACCATTGTTAGTTTGCAGTGTTGACAGTTAAGTCATTTTAGATTTTTTTTTAACCACAGTGAGATTAATGTCATTATTCTTGCATAATTCATAAAAAAAAATTATGTTATATGTAAGTAGTAAATATGTATGTAAAAGATCAACACGCTTTTTTATTAATAGCCAATATCTTATTGAATAGGTTACGTCACAGCTAACAATACGACAGGTCAGTTATTACGATATACTGAAAACACAAAAACTGAAAATAACTTAGACAAGGCATTAGCATACTATTATCTGTCTATCACATTTCAAACCGAATCTGATCTATACGTCACTAATTCATAACTAAATTAGGAAAAAGTTATTGTAGATATGTATCATAATATCGCCAATTGAACTGACATAAGCTACAGGCGTCTTCGTTACATCCAAGTGTAGGAATCGTCCTACATGAACCCTCATTCCTCGTTAATTATCCACGCGATCTCCAAAGCATTAACCCAAGAGTAACCATAATGATATGCGTAGCGCTGATCGCCGCTGCGGAATTCTCACAGACTCTCTTTAGAGCCGACGTGGAGAGGTGCTTGAGGGTGAACACGTTGTGAATGCTGGCCAGATCTTCAGCAGTGAGCTGGTTCTCGTTGCGGGACAGCACTACGCTATAGAGCTGGGAGTTTGGCAGCCGCATGCAGAAGTTGAGGACCAGGTGGTTGTTCGCCACTTTGAGAACTTGGATCACCCCGCCGAAGAACCGGTACATGTTGTCCACAGCTGAAATTTAGAAAACAATAAATTTAAAAACGAATGTTTATACAATATAATAATATACCTTTTTGCAAGTGTGATAAGAATTCCCAAAAGATTCAAATTTCAATCATGTTAACGTGTGGTTATGCATATAAAATCAGTTATAGTTAAATACATAATTTTTTCCACCAATGAATCAGTAAAAGGTTTGGTATCCCATCTGACTTGAAGTAAAGTAACATATAACTTTTCAATTAAAATAGTTTTAATATTTTACCCCTGTAACTAAATCTATTCTCAAACCGAAATTTGTTCTGTGATTACGATTGCATGTAAATTTTATTTAATCGGTACATTTTCACAACAGCATAAAACAGTTTTCAAGGGTTTCAAAATCTGCGACATGCAGTTTATCAATGCTCATTCATATTTGGTGGCGATAGTCCTTCAAACTAGATCTTAAATATTTTAATTCATAGCCAAGATACAATTAAACTAAATTAAATTTATATTACTTATTATATCATTTTCAATATATCTTTCACATTTATTTGGTAAGCTTCAATCAAGGCCTCGCAATGTCTACGGTCGCTAGAATTAAGTAATATCAATTCGTCAAAAAGCTACTCACATCCAGTAGGCACGTCTGTAGGCCAGAAGCCCTTGTGGGAGGTGTTGACCTTGATGTGGTAGTCATCGCGCCACAGACCCTCGTGCCACTCCAGCACCAAGTGTCGGATCCGGTACCGCTCGTGCAAAGGGAACTTCTGGTTTACATACGGCGAGTTGGTATACGGTGGGTATGGCGTCGGAGGAGTAGGCTAAAAATAAGAAGAAATTTTAATGATTTTCCAACGCGTTTTTGCCATGTGACGCAACAGTTATTTTTATGGAGAATCTAAGATTTATTCTAAGCCAAACAACCCCTTCAAAGATTACGGACGTCATAATGTTCTATGTCAAAGATTATTTACATTATCTGAGGCGACATTAACTTTGCGTCACACGTGTGGCAACAAAGTATGTAACCATTCAACAGGATGAGCTGAAGTCCTGCTCATTATCTAAGTAGCAGGTAATCTTCACTTGTTGGAACGTAATAGGGTACCTTTGTTTATGCTCGATTACATTGTAGTTTCAATTCGAAAATCAAAAATTCATAACCTACCAAAAATAGAATACATATACGTATTCGGAGACTAATGAACAACATTTACAGTATCACACAAGTAGATACTGGTTTCATATGGGTTTATATATGTTTAACAATTTTCAAAATGTTCCAAGTATGTTTTAGACATTCAAAACAAGAGGCTAAGTAAAATAACCGTAAAAAATTAAAAACATACAAGAAACTGTTGAGTAAAGCCAACTTAACTTAACTCGATTAATAGCAGTCCTGAAATTAATTACCTAAATTTTATACAATTTACTTGCATTAAGTATAAAAGACACCCATTTTATTACACTGGTCAGTTTTATTTTATCACGAATCATTAACGATCCTACAGAAACACATACCTACATAATATATTGTACTTCGTTCCATATTTCATTATATTAATTCAATTATTCAATTATTAATATCAAGCAGATATGCTACATAATAGAAGAAAAACTCCCATTAGGGAATAAAAGATATAAGCATGCTCTTAATAAAAAGATAATTTTCGTCCAAATTTAATAAGTATAACAGCATCTAAAACACTCACTAAGTCTCTTGTTATCAAACCACCATTTACATAATCTTCCAATTTCCGGATCTGTATAATAGGGCAGTACGGATTATACTCTGTTCTTGTTACTTTATCTTTGTGGAATATATACTCATGTATGTACCACATGCCCAGTAGTGCCTCCTCATCAAAGTCATGCGTTGGTTCAAAATTGGGACAGAAGTCAACGTTGACCGCGCGAGCAGTAACAACAATTAACGCGAGAAGTGTTATAAACATATTGAATTAATACAATATGTTAGGTGTTCATTAAATTTGTGCGTCACGTCCGAGGCAGACGGGTAATTAGAAGTGTCTTGAGTCAATGGCTCCTCCTAGATCACCGTGGCTTGATTAACCTCCTAATTGACGCGTGAACTCCACATCCTCATTAGGTACGGCGCGACAGGATGAAATATTAGCTCACGTTTTTTATTAATGAACTAATGTTTTAAGAAAACGGGCACTCTTTTTTGTATAAAATATACGCTTAAGATCATATTCTATACTCTTAATTAACTTGATTACCTACAAATAAGTAGGTACTGCTATAGTTATCTCGGTGATAAATATCACACGTTTTTATTCATAGACTACAAGTCACGCCAAGTTTATTCGTTGAATGTGTTATTTATACAAAAATATGTATTCCATATTGGTCTGGAACTCACAAAGAATGTACCAACTACATTTTTTGCCTAGCCTGTCGTAAATGGTGACTAATAGTGTAAGTATTGGGTTTATGATAATGTAGGCGACGAGCTAGCCACTCCACTTGTTACTACTTTTTCACAGTTAACCCAATTCAACTTTATTTTTAGGCTAAATTCGGTTCAAGGATCTATCTTTATTGCTCCTTGAACTCTGCCTCGACGATTACCACCTTAAAATTAATTTGCTTTACACTAAGTGATCCAGTCTGTATGCCTGATCAAGTTGCAATATCATCACATATTATGATAACCATTTATCAAAATTATGCAGCCAATATTTTGGAAACTGTTGGCGACAATATGGCGGGACCATATTTAAATATTGTAATAATATTACCACTTATTTTGTAGGATATAAATTTTATGTTAAAATAATACCTATGTTTCTTATGTGACTACAATATTCAAAACAAAATTTATAAATACCTCAATATTAAGCTCCTTTATGTCAATGTAAAAACATTCCCTCGTATGTTCAATCTTGTATTCGCCTTTTAGGTGAGGTATTTTTTCCACTCCATACCAAACGCCAGTAATCGAGTCAATATCAAAATCACCATAATATGGAGACAAATCATCGCAATACTTGTGATTATCGAAGGAATACCTGTTTTCACTATAACACGTAACAAATCCTATGCTTAGAGAAAAAAGCAACAAATTTAACTCCATGGTTTAAACCGATCGACCTAACCCGGATATAATCGGATAAACGCTTCGGATAAAGTGAGCCGGGAGTACCAGGCGACTATACTCGCGTGGAGATGCCGGGGAGATTAACCGCGGATAGAGTGGTAGAGAACTCTCTCGGTCGTGTGGGCGGGCTGACAAATCAACAAGCTCGTTGTAATAAGGTAATTGTCCCATGTTTCGGCATATTAAGACCTCTCAAAATAATCGATGTAAAAAAAACTCTTATAAGTATCAGTTTCAAAGTTATATTTTAAAGTTTAAAAGGCGTTTGCAAATATTTTTATTTTGTTTACATTTTATTGAACGAATTAATATGATTTAAATTTCATAATAAAATAATAAACGATTGAATTTAATCGAACTAATAGACATAATATATTAATCTCACGATTAATATATTATGACTAATCGTGAGATTAATATATTATGTCTATTAGTTGGATCAAATAATAATGACTGGATATTATGACTGGAGCGGTGGTAGCTCAATGGTAAAGACTCGCGCCTCTTAACCGAGGAGTGCAGGTTCAAACCCGGGCACGTACCTCTGGATTTTTCAAATCTATGTACGTATTTATACCACTAGCTCGACGGTGAGGGAAAACATCGTGATGAAACCTGCAAATTCAAACAACCTTGGATTTGTAATCATGATCCAATAATTGTCTGGTTCCCCTATCTTAGGGTTACGAAGGTCAGATCGGCAGTCGCTTCAATGTAATTACCAGACTTGCTAAATCCTGGATCATGGTCTAAGCGGACTCCGTCTAAGCACGGGATATAATGCTAGGAAGATGGAGATGGATTAATATATTATGACTATTATGATTGCGGGCTCTACAATTTTCACGAGAAAATTTGCCTTAATTAGAATACTCGTCGACTACATATATAATATATAATAGATATTATAATTTATTTCTAGAATAACATATTTGACGTATCGAGGCAAAACACAAAAGGGACAGTTACCTCAAGTGCCACAGACGGGCGACTTGTGGTAATTTGCTCGTTATGCGGGAATACTTCCTTAATAAACATTATCGTGTTAACAGTCCCCTGTTGGCAAATATAGAGCAAGTGCAGCACAAACACATCGACACAATTTCAACACTACAACTTTACAGTGTCTTCTTCGTCCCCATATCTTCTGTCTTACTCTAAACAGTTTTCAAACAGAATGCCATTATGAAAACAACATAATGGCATTCCTTAAGGTTTTCCGAATACCTTCTCAAGTTTTCCCCTGGCGAACGCTTTTCTCGGCATACTTAGATACCAGGACCGCATATGCTTTAGAAAGTAGGGTGCGAAAAATCAATACAGCACTATGACGTCACAAGGGGTTACTATCGATCGGCTGGGACGCGATTAGACTCGTGATGTGACAAGTTTATTGATTTTTCCAGGGTAGTGTGTGTCGTTCATGTTTGAGAATACTCGTTATAATTACAGTTTTACTTTACATCGCATGATGCTGAGGCACCCAAATGAAATAAATTAAAAACAGCTTTATACATATAAACATGTTTATGTTTTATATAAAACCTTTAAAGTTCATGGTTAATAAGATTCTATAAAATAGTAGAACGTTATTTCTGTATCTACTTGTATTTTCATTTACAGTATAGGTAATATAAAATTGTAACTAAGTTGTCTAAGGCTTTAGCTATACATGAAGATGTTTAATAAACTTATTAGAATGTTATCTCTGTATATATTTATTTATTATTTATAAAACCACTTTTTTTAATCTATGAGTACCAAAGCTAACGACTATAACGAGTTTGATGCGACTTTCGTGGTCTTTAACGAAAATCAGTATCTTATGCATAAACTTAAAAAACTGAGAGACATTTAAGAATCGTTTAATTAGATCCTGTCTCATACTTAATTATTATTTTTAAATAGATAAAAATTTTAAAAATAGTTGTAACAAGTGGCTACCTTGTCGTCCACTTAATACCAAACCCAACTCAATGAAATACTAGGCAAGGAAATTGAACCCCATGTTGGACTGGCACTCAAAAAACATGTACCAAAATTATATGGTGATCCCTACAGTAGTTGCCACAAACAAAAGGTTGCTTCAATTTATAATAATAACGAATTTCCTTTTGCAAAATTTCACGCGTAGAATTTTTGCACACAAAAATACGTACAATATCCTTAATATTTCACTAGCTATATGCTCGAGAAAAAATACGTCAGTCTTGATTATCTTCTTGACATACAAAATAAATACACAATACATCACACAGTACCGTGGCATGCTTACAAAATATGGCCTGGCTAGACCTCGAAACAATTATGTGTGTACTTATATCTTTTACACTGACGTTCTATATAGTAAACTCTTCTGTGTCTAGCCTAGCGGGTTTCGATATACTGTGACCTTGGATTTAGCGAGTCTGATTATAGCATTGAAGCTAATATCTATAACCCTTATATAGACGAATCAGATGTATTACATTGTCAAAGGGTCGAGAGTTAGATAGATACATACTAGAGTTTGAACCACCCCTTGCATTTGAAGCGCGTGTCCCACCTACCATTGAGCTACTACGATACTCTAATTTTTAAAGTAACGAAGGTAATTTAATGCACCATAATTAGAATCAAAATCAAAAGGGCAAGAATCTGTTTCATAAAATAACCATCCTTCTAGAGATGGGAACTGAACAGATGTAAAAGGTTTACGCCGACAGGGCCGATCGCGCTGTTAAAAAAAATGGAATCTACTCGTACCTTTAAAATGAAATAATCAAACCGACCAACATACCCCAATCTTGCAAACATCCATAAGGTTGAAAAGAGACAACAATGTATTGATGGCACCGACGTCGCGAATCGTTAACTCATGAGGGGTGAATGACGTATTACGCTGTGATTGAACTCGAGGTTGACTGTACCAGGGGATCATACCACCGCTGGATGTCTCGCCAGGATGTTATCATGCTACGAGCGGCACTGCTACGAAACACTTAGGAAAAGTGTTTCGTAGCATGCATGGCGCATTCGGTAGTGACCCTACTACCTAGTTGTGGGTTCGATCCCCACCCAGGACAAACATTCGTATGATGAATAGTTGTGTTTGTTCTGTGTCTGGGTGTTAATATCTAATATTTAAGTATATATTTGTAATACCACTGTTGATTCTGATATCCGTAACACAAGTGCTTAAGCTACTTACCTCGGAGTCAAATATCCGACGACATCAATGTATTTGATGTCGTCGGATATTTATATTTATTTATTTATTTGAAGTAACTAACATACAAATTCGATAATCTGAAAATTATTACTTACTATGAACGACTTACGAAATTAATCAAAAGAGACAGATGGAGCCTGTTGTTGTTATTCTGTGGAATTCTGTAAATTATACAGATTACACTCATAAGCAAGAATTTAGTGTACTTACCTTCTTCCAAATAGCAGTATAAGTATTTTTATTTAAAATTAAAATCATACCAGTGTTTAATTTGGGTTGTTCTTTGATAGTAAAGTAAATTGAAAATCTTTATAGTCGATAGGAAGTCTGCTGAATTGTCAGCAGTTTTATAACATAAAGTTTAGAACATAAAATGTTTGTATAAATAATGTGTATATTATTCATTACTCTGTATGTGCCAATACACATTCTGGAATATTGATTATATAATAGAATAGTTAGCAGATTTTTTTTGCCAAAAAATAATCAAGATTACATTGTTTTATGTTCTTTCGTACATACATTATTATTTGAACAAATATAATATCTAATACGTCGTTTAACATTTTAACGAAGCAACTTTGCTTACGTGTTACTGTACTCATTAATAGATAATAATTTTAAAATTATAATTAGTGAATAAAACCACAGAGTAATAATATACTCCGTACAAATAAAACCTTCAATACTTCATCTTAGTTTTTTTTTTTCGTAACTATTAGTAGATACACAGTGTAGTTACATTATTGTATTTCCACCAGTTCTTCCCACCGCGACAGGTGTAAAAGTAACGATCACGATTAAATTACGAAAAAAAACACACAAACATTGAGTACATCATTGTAAACCATACGACTAAATTAAATATAATGATCTTACATATATTACTAATAGTATCTGATTCACAAAACTACTAATTCCACATAATATCGGCATTGATCGGCATCATGACACACAATATTTCATTTACAAATTCTTATCTCTACAGACTATATTACATCGAGGCATTACATGTTAATGAATTGGAAAACAGGCATAAAGCTGCCACATAATCCTGATACCTTAGTACTCTGAAGGAATGAACTGAACCTAAGTTATATACTCAGCTCTTTCCCGCTACGTCACGTGTATTGAATAGTGATACATATGAAACAAAAAATGTCTCAAAAACGAACTGAAATATATATATTTGTCAATCTATATATAGAGATATGTCTCTTGTAGCCAGTATGAATCTTTGTAAAATTTAAAAGTAGTTTAACTAAAAAAAAACATGAAAAACAGTAAAAAAATAAAACTGTACTTACATTGAAACCAACTCACAAAATTCTTCATACATCATTTTAGACACTAGGGATCTACAAATATGTACCTGCGGTACTAAGTACTTGCCAACCTAAGTACCAGGACAAAATAAATCCCAAGATGTACAAAAATATCTGAAGTCTAGAAATAACCATAGTAGTTACCTCCGTATTCGCTACGTCCTTGGTACAATATATCTGAAAATATTCTGGGGCCAAATGGGAAAACATGACGAGATTGAAATGTGCGAAAGTATTACTTAAGTTTGAAATGTTAGTGATTCTAACATTAACATTTTCATAATTAACATACACGTAAACACGTAGTAGCTCAGTAGATATGTAAATCATCTTCCCCATGCGTGGGATGTTGAAACCGGTTTTAAAAAAATACTATTTTGAATTGTAATTAAAACTACAAAAAAAGTCGTTCATGTTCCAACAATCATGTGCCATTTATTTATGTAGTTTGTAGTTATAGTAAGTACCTACTGTTATCTAATTTTACCAGCAATGTATTTCTATTTTATCAGTACATCCCATAATAAATCTGATATCGAAAATGGTTACAGACTGGGACAGATATAAAAAAAAAATTACCTTAGGGTTATTTCTTATTATAAAAACTTCATTATCATTTACGATACAATCAGTGGCGGATTTACCCTAAGGCCCAGTAGGCCCGGGCCTAGGGCGGCCAGATATATAGGGCGGCTAATCGTGATAAAATTAAGTGATGACGCTTTAATTCTGAGATATATGGCGTGGGGCCTAGGGCGGCCAAGATGGTAAATACGCCACTGGATACAATTGTTAAATCAAGATTACTTATGCAAAACCGAGACTTACAATTAATAAGAAGGTAAAATAAATGTGAACATTTCAAATTCGCTAAGCTTTTTGAAAACAGCTTTGGGACGGGCTAACGCCAGTTCCACCCACGCCAAAAACACCCCGTAGCAGCCGCGGTTTTATCTACCAGGGATAGAGAAATTACATGGAACATGCGTACACCTGCATAGCCTACGATAACAGGCTATTTTTACACCACTAAGCTAGCCCATACAAAAGAACTACCTACGGTTATAATGATAAATTACCTTTGAAGACAAGCTTTCCTAATGAAATAAAAAGCAAATGCAATGAAAAACTTTAAAACATCCAGTCATACGAATTAAATGTTCCGCATTTTTTTTAAAAGTACTAAGTACATAGTCAAGCTGAAATTAATATAACCGTGAAATTGCTTTTGGCCGCATACATTCTAATACCGCTTTATATATACAAGCCTACAGTAAGCATCTGTAGGATTTAAGTTAGTACCAATTATATTAATTACTTATTTAATTTTGTCAATCTATTTAAAAGACAGATATCCTTTTTAAGTTCACGTCTATTTATTGTTGATTTTTTATTTAATGACACTCATTTTAGACTTAAATAATAGTTTAAAAGTTCAATTATCTTCTACAACAGAGAGGCGAGCGTAAATTGTCAAAATCCTATGGGATTTCTTCACATTAGCATTTGTGGTTTCGTCTACCAGGGTCATAGAACCTGTATGAAGCATGAAGCTACGTCGTAGCACGTATTTAGCCTACGAGCTCCCGCCCCTTGCTACGAACAGGAAAGCTACGTGCTACGCGCTAAAAAAGTTCATGTTTGCGATGAAATTGATATAGTTGCATAAAAGCCACTGGACTGCGATATTTGCAATATCGGTATTGAAAATTATTCACATAACATAAAAATATTGTGTTGCGAAATCCAATACATTTTAATAACAATTAACATTAGGTAAACAGCCTATTTAGGTAAGTATTTATCAGAAAAAATATATGAAAATATTCTTTGTACTGATTTTAGATGGGATTCATTATAGTCAAGGGCCGCACCCCTATTACTAATCAGTGGGTTTAAAGATAAATTTAAAATGAATAAATTATGTATGCCTTGTTGAATTAGTTGCTTGATTCACGTTATATTTGTTTGATACGTTCTTAAATTTAAAGTAATGCTGCTGCTTGATTAAAAAGTAACTAGGCAATAATTCATCTAGTGTTCCAGAATTAGCCCACACCACATTTAGGCCCACACAGATCAAACAGAAATAATGAAAAAGGAAACTGCCAAAGTAGAATTCTAAAGTACATTAATACATTTTTTTTTGTATATTTTACGTAGGCGCACTACAAAGATGGTTTTATGAGATTTTCGTTTACACGATTGTACACTGCGTCTTCCAAGAAAGGGAGAATTTTACTACAACATGTTGCTTGCTACGAACAGGCTTCCTTTGCTACGGTTTACGGCTACGACATTCTATTGGAGAAATGTAGTCGAGCGTAGCTAAGTATTACGTGTTTATTTCTGTGTTTACTTTCATAACACTGATATTAATATAATATGTATAATAATGAACATGCCCTAAAGAGTGTCTTTCTTCATACATTGTTATTTTTTTTTTTGTGTTTTTTCGGTATAAGATGAGATGTATAAGGTATCAAGTACCTATATAAAAATCAAATAATATCTATACTTATAATAAATCTGTAGAGAGGTCAATTCTGTACATGAAATATATTTTCAAAATAAATATCAGGGGGTGATTAGCGATCGATACTGATGCCAAAAATGCAATCAGTATAATTGTTGTCTGTCTGTCTGTCTGTATGTTCCTTATAGAAACAAAAACTACTCGACGGATTTTAACGAAACTTGGTACAATTATTCTTCATACTCCTGGGCAGGTTATAGTATACTTTTCATCACGCTACAATCAATAGGAGCAGAGTAGTGAAGGGAAATGTTGGGAAAACGGGAGAAGTTACTCCATTTTTTAAGTTTCCGTCGCGTGTGCAGCCTTAATGGTTAAAGTTACATAGAAATCATGTATGACGGAAATAATCTTTATAATATTAACCATAAACGCGGGTGACACCGCTGGCACAGCTAGTCTGTAATAAAAACATTCTACTATCAAGCAATCACCTATGTCTAATCTCATACTAACGAGAAAAAAATTACTTCGCAAAACATTGGCACTGTAAGCACAGACAAATAAATAGAGGCGTTAAAACATATATCAAGTAATTAACACAAATAGGTACGTTATAATAACTTGAAATTGTTTCATATATTTGTCACTATAAATAATACATGTCTAATGTATTCCCATAATTCTGTCGTCTATTTCTTGTTTAAGTTACACGTGCTACGACTACCGCCTCAATTTTTCGGAGGTTATTTGTACCAGGGCAACAGAAAACACAAAAAGTCGCCGTTCCCTTCCCAAGCAACCACTGCTCCTGTCTCGCTAGACACAGGAGTGAGGGAGAGGCAAAACCTTCATTGACTATCGCACACAAACAAATGTTGGAAAACTTGCACACACACTACCTACTCGCCTGTAGCCAACTGGAATGTAGTTAGGGTATTCGAAAATCCAGGTGAGTAAAGAAAATATTTGGAAACTAACAGTCGATAGAATATCTACTTGTAATGAGCTCTCTAAAATACTATTTATTTAATAAAGATATATGACGTTATTTGTGAATGTTCCTTTTAAATATACTTACTCATAATGTTGAAACAATTTAATAAGTAAATAGTTAAACTCTCTCATAGTATCTTAGAATTATATATTTGTTGTCATACCTATTCTAAAGATAAGGTAAAAAATGATTCCTCATTTGCTAATCGATAGTTTATTAACAGGGCATTGTCTAAACTAAATACCCGCGTATACTAATTCCGCTAAAACCTTCACAGGTATGATTACTTTTTTCCATAATATTAGGATTTTTCTTTGAACAAATAGCTCATTGAACATTCATACCTACGTATCATTATATCGTGTCGTATAAACACTGTAAATAAAGTCTACTGATCATATATTAATTATACTGTGAAACATACCAACTTTTTAACCAATCAAAAAATTATTATGTTGACGGTAAATTGTGAAACTTTCATGACAAATGATATCTCGTTGCCTAAACAATCACAAACGCAAATCTATGCCAGCTTCTATTTCGTAACACGCTACAAGCGTACGAAGATTTTTTTCCCTACGGAAAATGTTCAACGGATTTCCATGGTGACGTAACGCGTGGACTACGGCCGTACCAGGACAGCAGAAATCACGTGGAGTTCCCCGTTACTATGAAGCTAGCAACTAACGCGGGCGCCCCACGTACGCTAGTGCAGTGCAATAGGGCGGCATGACGTCGAACAGGTTGTGATAGTTCCCATTTCCAACTATCGGCGGGGGAGGGAGGGTAGTGATGACGTCACACACCCACAGGGGTTTAATATTTATGTGTTGCACACAGATTTATGTGGGGTGCCATAACACAACGATACATTGAAGTAATAGTAACATCACGTTAGAATGGGTTGAAGTTTTGAGTTAAGCTTGAACTAAAACGCGTATTGAATGGATTCAATATTCAATGGATATATTAAACTAAGAATGTTAAATTGCCAACAAAATAAAGAGAAATACTGTAAACAAATTAATAAGTATTAATTATTTTGATAATAATATTAATGTCTAATTAACTTAAAATCCTGACCTCATTGATAACTAAGTACGTATGATATTTACTGGCTATAGAGAATACTATACCCACCTCTTAATTCAATCCTACTTTTATGTTTGACAGCTTTGGAGTATTTTGCTGTATAGTTTAAATACTTCAAACTTGTATTTGTAAATAATATTTACTTATCTCCTATCTCCCAAAGCCTACGAAGTGAACATAAAACGACGAAACGGACATTCTTAGCTTTACATGCTCTTCTGGCAGGAGAGGATAATGCTTAAAGTTTTTGCTTTTAAAACAGATAAAATTACGAGTAGATACAAGCAAAAGTTTGAGAGTCTTTAAATATTGTATGCATAATGAAGATTTTTTATAAAAATATTACAATATTGTTGGCTCCACAGACTTTTAATATTTTTTGTTAGGTTGCTTTTAACGATGAAATTTATTGGTAAAATATTTATGACTTTAATTAGTCAGATTAAATTAGTATAATTGTAATATTAAATAAGTACTTTGATGCAAACTATCTATCAAATTATATAATCAATAGTTCAAATCCCTAGCCTGAAGCATATAAATCTTGTATTATTATTATATACCAGGCAACGCATATACATAATAAAATACTTATTTAAATCCATAACTTGAGCCTAAACATATCAGTTTTCAACACACAAACATTGATTGAGCGACCACGGCACTAGACTAATCGACCCGAAGAAAATTGGGATTAGTCTTTACTAGCCACACGTTGGGCGACATCATAGTGGAAATGTTGACACCTTAAAAAAATAATTTCAAACTAGGTTTTATTTTAATCTGATGTAATTAATTAGTTTACAGTTTTAAATAACTTAACATTGAATATAATTGAACAGTAAATAGTTCAAGGGATCAAAAGCTCATGCAAAACCAAGCGGTCGCTAAATAATTTTGTGAAAAGTTGTAAACTCCGATTGTAGCAGTCGTAGCTCGTAGCCGGCTGACGTAACGGCCGCTTGGCTACGGAAACCTTTACACATTTCATGCTCCCCTGGTCACAGCTGGAGCAAACGATTCCGTGAGCGCCATTTTGATGAAGTCATCGTTTCTTTGGCAACGGACGGCTCTCAAACGGGGTGGTTACGTATTGTTGGGAATATAGTGTCCCATCATAGTCAATAATACTAATGTGAATATTATAAAAAAAAACACAAAAAGTCCAAAGTACCAACACATTTTAATTAACTTCATTCATTTTCTTAGCGTTATGTCCCGTGCCTAGACGGGGTCCGCTTAGACCATGATCCTGAATTTAGCGAGTCTAGTAATTACATCGAAGCGACTGCCGATCTGACCTTTGTAACCCTGAGATAGGGGAACCAGACAATTTTTGGATCATGGTTACAAATCCAAAGTTGTTTGAATTTACAGGTTTCATCACGATGTTTTCCCTCACCGTCGAGCTAGTGGTATAAATACGTACATAGGTTTGAAAAATCCAGAGGTACGTGCTCGGGTTTGAACACGCACTCCTCGGTTTAGAGGCGCGTGTCCTTACCATTGAGCTACCACCGCTCTCTTACTCTTAACTTATTTCTATTAAATATTGTTTAACTCATTCTGTCTTGGTAGTTAGCATATGAACCACCTAAATAACGAAGGACATTTATTACATATGTAGTTTAACAAAAACAAATGAAAAATAAAATATTGAAAATTGAATAAAAATGCCTAAAAACATTAATTCTGAAAATTTATGTAAAAAGATGTAAAACACAAACTTATTTTTAATATTTAAAATAGGTAAATATATTTTTTTTGTATTTTTTTCTCTTTAAGACGCATATGTAATTTTTATGTCTATACTGTTAAATATACAAAAGTGTGACTGAAACAGTTAAAAAACGCAAAATTTTTATAACTCTAAACATCACGCCCATAATCCCCGAAGAGGTAGGCAGAGTCAAAGGGGCAGCATGCCCCTTCAACCACATTCAGCCAAAAATAAAGCCGGGCTGGGTTAGATAGAAAATTGTGAAAAAGTAGTGACAAACGGCGCATCATCACACACCCAAAACCCGATGTACCATTAGTCGCCTTTTACGACATGCTAGGCAAGAGCCACAGTTGGCATATTCTTTTTAAGTGCCAGACCAACATGGAACAGAGGGCTGGGTTGGATTGAAAGCTGTGAAAAAGGAGTGACAACGCAGTCTCATACCCAAAACCCCGTAAACCATTAGTCGGCTTTTACGACATGCTAGGCAAGAACCACAGTTGGCACATTCTTCTTTTTTGTCCCAGATCAACATGGGCCAAGTCCCAGACCAACATGGGACAAAATTTTTATAACATTTAAGAATTTATAAACTACTTTATTTGGAATCGTAGTCGTGTAGTCGTTTGCAAAAAACGGCAATCCAATCATAAAACGAAACAGTACTAACATATGTAAATCGATCGATAAGTGTTACGTCTAATCTAAGGGTGAGTGCTAGAGGGGTGGCCTATCTCTGCATATTTATGTTGCCCTAGTACAAGGGGTCACATACAAACGCTGACGTGGCACAAAGTGCACGCATGAAGGGGAATTTAACAAAGCCGGGGTTGACTGTAGGAGTGAATAGTATAATGCAAATTACGTAAAAATTAAAACATTCCGAACACATTTTCAATTTGATAAGAAAAGTTTAAATTCGCAAACTAAATGCAAACTTAAGCTGGATCTAGGCAGAATTCCAACGTCCAAATGCGCATAATAACAGTCGGATAGAATTCCTGTTCCTTCGCAAAATTTTCATGAGGCTTTTAAAATCTGGCAAAATTGCTAAAGCCACTCTAAAATATGAAACCATGCCAAAACGGGAGGTACCTTTGGCATTTAACGTGACCTTTGCGGAAGGATACAGCCTCCGTCAGGGTTGACGTGTCCGTGTCAGAGGTCGATTTTACCAGGACAGCAGGACGTATAAGGAAGTTGTCGTCGAATATCTAAATGTGAATCACACACCCCGATTTCCGTAGGCGGACTTCTATTTCCACCCACACAAATTAACATCGTTTCCTGTAACGTCTCTTTTCACATTAAGTAATCGTGTTTGTTCAGCCTTTATTTAAAACTTACACTAAACAAGTTTGTTATGGAATTTAAATTATTTTATTTATTCAATAAAGTAAGTATCTACAGTAGGTGCTAGAAAGCGGACGCGCTGGCACGGCTGGGTCGATTTAGCTTATTTTATATGAAAAGTAATATTGGAAAAGTTGCTTACAAATGCAAATTTTGAGGAAATGCTATAATTTTATATGGGGCGCCAGCTAATCTCACTTTATTATTGTTTATTTGTTCAATCTTCCTGCATGTTGCAATTCAACTGACGAACTACTGAACAATCGGACAAATATCGTTGATGAGGCTTTTTTTATTTGGTAGTCTGTATTTTATGTTTTAACGGCGAATTGAGCTGAAATCAACTTTTTCTGAATGAAGATATTAACGACATAAGTGAAAACTACGTGTTTTATTATGTTAGCTTTGGTGATCTAATGGCCCTTACTTAAGAAAAAAATTGGTAGTCGGTATAAGTCTTAAATACGATTAGTACTTAAGGGAAATATAATTTAATTTACCCATCATAAAATCACTTCCCAAACAATTTTTGGATATAAAAGGTATTCTTTTCCAGGTAATATTAATAGACAATATTGGATATAATGTACAATAGTCTATAAATAGTTTTGTCCTTATTTCCGTTTATCCTTGAAGTATATTTCGCTAAGGTTACCATGGAAATCGTCGCACGCTATTCTAGTCTTTGTTGCTTTTATTTATAAGTGATAGCTGCTTGAGCGTTATAATTTGGGGGATGTCGATAGGGACTATAATACTCGCAAATATTTCCCCGCCCACAGGCGGGCAGGCCGGCACTGCCTCGACGTCACATGGCAATGTTACTAAGGCTTCATAAAACAGCAATAGCTGGTTCTTCGTATTCCCTACGCTTTCGAGGCTTCTCGCTGGCACGTGGACGATTTTAACGAACCTCCTTATTTCGCACGTTCTGAAAATAGGTACACAAATACCTACTGCCAAAAATCGAACGAGTATCAATTTGCAACGACAAACATTTTGCGGAAGCAAGAGTTTATTTACTCATCAGTTATCAACCGATTCTAAATTTATCTAAATATTTATAACTTTAAGCTGCATCACATCGCCGTAGATGTTAGTAGTTTATTTTGTGTAATTTTAGATAATTATATCGTCCATTGTAACTTCATTGTATTTAAATTGTAAACATCTCAGGTATATGGAAAAGTTAAAAAAAAATCAATCGTTTATTATAAATAATACGGCCGTAATTCCTAATCTCCTACAATACTTGCGTGTTTTTAATTGGTTACAAAACTTTCATGGTTAAATCGAATTAGTTATTACAAGTCACACACGCAGGTGAAAATTAATGTAAAATAAAGTGTTAAGTTAATATAGCACGAAAAAAGTTCCCAATAAAAAATATATTAAGTTTATATTTCTTCTAAGAAGATAATAAATTATATTGCCTATTCCGACAATTCCTCTAAGATCCGTCTACAATGTAAATTGTGCCTGCTCCGCCCATGCCCGCCCAAAATTGCCCAAACACGTCCTGAAGGGCGGCAACAATTTTCTACGGGCGTCTTTACTACCAGGGCAGCAGAACAGAGGTAGACGTCAACACAAGCGAGCTCTGTCCGACCCTGTTAGGACGAGAAGGTTGAAAAGACAACGTTCTCTAAGGGTTTCACGCATGCGCAGTGGGATCTCTAATCAGTAGCAAGACGCCTTTTAGAATTGAAATGCAAGCTAAGCGATAGACGTCTAGACCCAATGTCTAGACTATTCTAACCGAACGTCTGACATGTTATACTCATATAACAGCATTATATAAAATACTTATTATATTAAATTATAAATACAACTTGTAGTAAGTAATATATATAATAGATGTGTTTAAAATAGATATCCAATATGGAGCAATAAATAGATATATCATTTTAGGGTAGCTGTTAGCAACTACGCTAAGTATAGTTGAGTTTAAAAAAAAATGTTATTTGTAAAAAGTCGACATTAAACATCTTGTCCCATGTTGGTATGGGACCAGGACCGGACCGTGAATTTAGGGAGCCCTGTGCTAATACTACTTAAGGGCCCACGTAATTACTCAAACTATAAGACGTAGACTTGAATTAGGTAAATGAATTGAATAGGTTTTATTAATCACAGGATTCGCCGGACTGCAAACCGTACGATCTGTTTAATTTAATAAAATTATGGATTTTTTCGCATTATCGTCTATTTTTGACTTTGACTTGACTTAGCTGGGGGCCCCTTGAATCGACGGGGCCCTGGGCTGAAGCCAAAAAAACCATATGGCAGATCCAGCCCTGTCGGGGACTTAAAAATAATGTACCAACTGTGGTTCTTGCCTAGCATGTCATAGAAGGCGACTAATGGTATGTCAGGTTTAGGTGTGTTATTGTGTAGGCGACAAGCTAGCCATTTGTCACTAATTTTTCACATTTTCTATCTAACCCAGCCCAGTTTTGTTTGGGGCTGAATGTAGTTAAAGAGGCCAACTATCCCTTTGACTCTGCCTACCCGTTCAGGCGGACGTAAAGTTGTGTCTGTATGTAAGTATGTATAAAAGACAAACCAACATTTATGCCTCTATAAGGGTATAGCGCACCCCTAGCACTTCTATGTTATTACTAAGTTCTTTTGAGGCCAAAACTAAGTATCTCAAGTCGCTACTATATACCTAATTCGCGATATACCTAACCCACGCCTAAAGGAATTCTCGTTTTCCTTGGAGTCAGAAATGTAATTTATTTTTTACTTTATCAAAAGGGTTTTATCGCAGTCACCACGACCTTCGTCACCCTGACACTTTGGAAGAAAGTCAATACATTAAAGCCAAATACAATTAATTAAGAGATTGATCCGTTTATTCAATTAGTAATATCAAAGAACAAAAGTCGTTAATGGAAGATGCGAATCGACAAATGACTTGTTTACACAAGACAACTTCCTTAACTACCTGTCTCATCAAACACACAAGTGTCTCGTACAGAGCATTGTTAATTTACTGGAGTGATTGGTGGCCTGGAAGTATTCTATCAATATGTCCCACCAGTCCTTCAACTTACATTTGGGGCGACCTTAACCGCTCAAATGACGTCCTGTGCTGACGCAGGCCCCGTACTTTCATATTTTACTTTACGTAACTCTGCGAGCAGCCCAGCGGCATTTCACGAGCCATGTTATTATGGAGCGGGGTGAGAGCAGGGCGGCGTCGCGTCGTACGGCGTCGTAGGTCGTGACGCGCCGCCCGATGACGTCACTAGCAGGGTGGAGGGTGCGACAGCCGGTAGGGCAAGGGTAGATGCCCCCCAGTGAAAGTCGGCTCGACGGCGTCAGTACAGCCTGCACCGCCGACCGGGCTGCTCGCTCTCGAGCTCACTTTTAACCGGATAACCTCTAAAATCCATGCATTGCATCTCAATCTTTGCAGACGACACGTTAAGGAGTCTAAATAACACTTTTTTAAGAAAACTCTACTAATATTCCGGACTGTGAGTAAAACCGCCTTACTTGACATTTTTAAATATTTGTTTTGTTGATCCCGTTAAACTGAAAGCGACTACCAATTTGTTAGCCGGAAATCATGATCACATCTATGTCACATTTAATTTTTTTTGTGATTGGAATTCCCTTTCAAATAATATTTCTCACAAAATAGCTATGAATAAATGTCTACGGACTTACAAAATTTTCAAAATGATATAGGTAGATATGTCTGATGTGCTCATATATTATTATGACAGCCTATCTAGAAAACTATAAATACGCGTAACCTACTTAAACGGCCGTGACTGAAGTATCCGTTAATTAACTTCCCGGACTGTATCTAACTATCACCGAGCACGATGGCAGGCTGGAAGTACCAATAAATCGTCATAAGAAGGTCGGGTAATCCTTCAGTTGCGTGGCAAGTGATGACCTACAACAGGGATTAACTGGGCCTACGACTCCTGTTCAACTTTTTATTTACAATCTAATTTCAGCGGCGGTACACGAAAGCAACTAAAAATAGCCGGGGTTCGCGCGCTCGCGTCCCGACTCGTTCGCTGGTGCGCGTTTTCACTCACTACACTATTTCTGTCTGTAGGGAAGCAATAAGATATACTACGTGAAAAGAAGGATCTGCCACATTTCCTTTGTAGACCATGAGAAAAGTGCGTAAAAAGAAGCCGGTTGTCGCCAGGCGACTGTGACTTTGGTGTCTATAAGTGTATGAAAGTGATAGTGTCTCAAGAATAGCGGCAGATCAATTAGAAAGTAAGTACTTTCATTCGCCTTTTGTACATCACACGCAGCGTCGAAAATCTATAAAAAGTATATAATAAAAATTAAGGATCTATAATAGCGATATCAAGTGACCTGGACATTTTACAAAATAATTTTCGTCAAATTCCCATAAGAATACCCTAACTAATTTACCAAAAGGCCTAATGGGTATTCCATTCACTGAATTAACATTGTTTAAGAGTTTGTGTAACGTTCCGTAACGATCCAACTTCTTGAAAAGTTAACTTCGTAAACTACCCGGTAAAACTGTAAGTGTGACTGAATACGTATACCAGCTATACATATCTTTTGAAGCGGGATATATACCTACAAAATTGACTTTAAAATTTTCCTTTAATACGATAAATAAAAACATAGGTACCGTTTAAGTAAAAATGACAACGTTAATAATATTGGTAGGTAATCATAAAAGTTTGACGCATTGACATAAATATTCCAAGGTCGATTGCCTGGAGATAGCTCTGTTATGTCGAATGCTTGACACTGGAAATCATATTATCTGTACAAGTATTGAGATAAATAACAAGCGCTACGAGATATGCTTATAAATGGGGACCAGCCAGCACAGACATTAGCATTCTTTTAGATCGTCCATGACAAATGAGGGACAAAATGATGTAATATGACGAAAGCAGCCTTAATACTAAAAATAGATAGAAAAAGACCACTCTAATTAATAAACGACAACAAATTATATTAAATGTGTCACTTTTATTCATATTAACAATGACAACCTTTCAAATGGCCCCGATATTCTTCAAACTAAGTATGGAGGGTAGTTTTTCAGAAAGCATGGTGTTTCATTTCATGCGTTTTACCAATCATTTAACGGACTTTAGAAAAAAAACTTATGTTTTTTTATAAAATGCTGTAATATGGTTTATATGGTTGAAATTCTTCGCTTTTTGGGACGCGCATAAAGTAGGTAGGATCATGAAACCTGTCAAGGATAATCTTCTTTTGGATTCGATTATAGGTACCTGCTACCACGAGAATAGTCTTCACAGAAATCTTAAAATAATGATACAGCACTAAACCCGAGTTTTATTGTTAGCTGATCGATAGATAGATTACTTTTCGGTTCGAACTAAGTACGGTACCTACCCGAGTTCTGTTTTGTCAACAAAAAATTTGCATTTAGAGAAGGAATAATCAAATAACCCGTTTTCGAATCCGACACCATTTCTTTACTGAGAAGTTAGTTAACTATTGGTCGACCATGCTTTAAAGTGTAAAAACTTCCCTCCAATCTAAACTAGTAAATAAAGCTGAAGAGTTTGTTTGTTTGTTTGCTTGCTTAAACGCGCTAATCTCAGATAGTAGGTAGGTACTGGTCCGAATTAAAAAAATATTTTTGTGTTGTACCTACATAAAGTTAATTTATCGAGGAAGGCTATAAGGCTTTATAACATTAACCATAAACGCGGGTTAAACCGCGGTCACAGCTAGTATAATATTACCACAAAGGCCATTTATAAAAACTTCAGAAATGGTGTCAGTGAAATAAAAATAAAAATATGATTTGGTCTAACAATTTTAAAGACGTTATTTACATAGCGCCTGTTAATAAATCACTGACAATGCATCGTAATCACATGCCAAACATATTGCAGGCGCTTCTGGCACATTAAAAACAATTTTAGATTTAATTATTTATAACATTTCAGTACCTACAAAACAAATATGATAGATATCCATAGTACTTGCATGTAAAGTTAGCTAAGTTACGGTTTTATAGACTTTAAGTTTATTAAACATATTACATAGGTACCTATTGCCTAACTATTAATTCATCTGTGATCAATTTGCCGCGGGATCGGCTGGGATCGCGCACCCATACATGTAGCTGGGCACTAAAGGCTACAGCCTAGAACACTCGTCAAAGTACTTGTCATACATACATATCATCACGCCCGTTATCCCCAAAGGGATAGGCAGAGTTAAAGGGGTAGCAAGCCCCCTTAACCACATTCAGCCAAAAAATAAAAACTGGGCTGGGTTAGATGGAAAATTGTGAAGTAGTGACTAGTGGCTAGCTCGTCGCCTACACAATCACACACCCAAAACGCGGTACACCCTTAGTCACCTTTTACTACATGCTAGGCAAGGAATACAGTTGGCATATTCTTTTTCAGTCCCAGACCAACATGAGACAGCAAAATTGCTTTGTTTTAGAACTCCCTTGCCCTACTCATTACAAATGGTCTGTGATATTATAGTTAATATCATCAACAATATTTAATCTCATTGATACTGGTCCAAGGGAATAAAACACTGTGTAACAATTCATAACATTTATAGCAATAACATCACACAAAAACTCAACAAAAATAAACTGACAAAATATGAATACACATTTCTATAAAATATATAAAAATCAATTAATATTATCAAGGGCATTTATTGAGCAAAACAAACAGGAACTTAGGCAAATGTGGAATTGATATGTTGTATTTGTATATTCAGGCTATCAATCAAGGCACAAAATAATATCACTATAGTTACTATTTAAGTACGCTGGAAGACTACAACTACCTCTGATTGTAAACACATGTATATATCAATATTCTTGAGACTTGTGCATCTCTTTCTGGCACTAGAATGTATTAAAATTATTCTTATTATCTAACATCTACTCATTTGTATAATAATAAACATCTCATAACAATGATTCAAAAATATTTAATCACTAAGTATTTATCTAACATTTAACTTGAATTTGGTTGTTACTAACTAACTAAACTTCACGCCACTTCCCTTTGGTTGTTACTAAGTTTAACAAAATGAACAATTGTGAAAATTACAGTACATTACATTACGCTTTTTCATATAGTATATAAAAATCAATTAAGTATACAAAAGTTTGTGCTTGTAAATGATCTTTAAAATTACTAAAACATAACATTTCACAATTCCTATTACCTTACTTAATTCCTATTATTTACAATATTACACTCATTCTATTCATGATTATTTGAAATTCTAGCACCAACACAACTTAAAGCTACCTTCTTCATCTACATAAAGCTTTACTTATTCAAGATAGGGTCCAAATAAGCTGTTACCTTTGGCCAAATTTCGTCAGAAGTGCGGCCCTCAAATTCCTTCAAAATACCTTTCTTCTTATAATATTCTATAACAGGTCTTGTTACACTTTCATATATCTCCAAGCGCTTCCTAACCGCTTCTGGTTTGTCATCGGGCCGTTGAATTAAATCTTCCCCTGTCTCATCATCCTTACCCTCCACTTTTGGAGTATTAAAACCAATATTGTACACTCTACCAGATGGTAGATGCACCCATCTATCCTTAACACGGTCTATAATAACTTCAAATGGCACGACTAAATTTAAAACCACATCTACCGGCTGCACTTTCCACAATGCATCTGCTTGACCCACTGTTCTTGGAAACCCATCCAGCAGCCAGGGTTTATTTGCTACTTTACTTAGCTCTGTTATCATAAACTTAATCATTACGTCATCAGGTACGAGTTTACCTTCATTTAGGTAATTTTTAACCTCCTTTCCAAGTTCTGTACGTTTTTCAATGTGGTCTCTCAACTTATCTCCACTAGATACATGTTCTACATTGTATTTTTTTACTATACGAGAAGATATTGTTCCTTTACCTGAGGCAGGGGCTCCCAGTATTAGCGCCTTTAATAATTTTGACTTCACAGTCATGTTTGCCGTATATAAATGAACTTTGTCTCGAGTGTACTTTGGTCAGAATGAACTGAGAGGTTATAATAAATAGTTCATTAGACAACTGTTAGACCAATCCAATTCCCTCTGACGTAATTTTGTCACTGAACGAGTTATTATTTAATAATTCAAGTGAAAATATCTATCACGATATCAATAAAAACCAGATAATTCAACTGATAAAACATTATGACTATTCGCTAACGAAAACATACTTAAATTTTGCACTTTTTGACAATAATATGATAATCTTACATCACATCACATGTAATTAGCATGATTTCTGTGGACACAATTATCTAACACTTACTAATATTAACAAAAAACAATCGAAATTGTACGTAAAATAATCCCAGCAAAACACTGATGATTTCAACAAATAAGGCACAGATAAAAAATCTAGCTCCGACCGCAAAATGTCAGAGTTGCGCATTGGGTGCGTTTATACTGCCGGTTAAATGCTCGGGCACTAAAAGTGGTTCACGCACACATCTATTCCACCGAGCGAGGTAGAACTGTTTTATACAGCGACATCACGTTTGAGTTACAGAAACGAACATTTGAAACAAACACAACAAAGCTCACTTAATAGAAATTGCTGGTGGAAGCTCGTTGCCCCACCAAAATATATGATCATGTTTTCTGACGCTATGTGCAAACCAGCTATGCTCACTTAAAGACATTATAGAATAAAAAATATTTTTTAATTCTGAAATCCACCTTAAATGGTCTAATTTTTAACCCATTTAGGTGGGATAATATCTGCGGTGCGTGTGTATCGGCAACATGATTGTCTACAAGCCCTTCAGGATTTTTTTAATAGCACCTATAGTACCTATCTAGTGGTCGACATGTTACAATTAATATTTCTTAGTACTTATAGCATTTTGACATGACAGATATTTTATACATGGCATTTTTTCAGGATGGCTCTGGTTATGCTGCCTTGCGATCTCCCTTGGTGGACATCAGTCCAACGCCATCTCAAGCACCTGCTGCTGGCCTCGGCGCCCAACAAACTCACCGCCAGCATGCTGAAAATACACGACATGTGCAAGTGAGTGTACCGGCCATGACAGCTATGAGATACTGATACTGATTTACGTCTACCGTCAAAATGTGAGCCAAACATTTGGAAGCACTGCTACACCAATAACATAATCTATACCTACAGGATATTTAGTAAACAGATAAAAGATTTGGTAAATTCACCCCATTACATCGTCACTTTTCGGTTTCGTTAACATAAGAAGATTATATTTTAGCCTATGATCGCTTTTTATTTATTTTCCTTGTTCTAATGAAGATGGAATAGTAAAAATAAGTTGCTATAAATCAACATTAGGTATACAATGAGACATGTTCTCATAACTACTGACTGTTTGCTTTAATCAGATTATTCAGGATTTAGGTCGGAATATTGACTTGCCTTTTAAAGATGGAAACTAACACAATTTAGGGCAATAGCAAGCACATAACTCAGTAAAAGTTAACAAAGTTATCTCATCACTGACACCTCAGTCACGCGAACATCAACATATTCTTCAATTACAGTATAGGAATCGATCCAGACGACGACGTCAAAGACCCTGAGCTGATGAAGGGTCTGGAGCAGTTCCTAGATGAAGAGATGACGGAGGAAGAACGACGGCACTTTCTTGACAACACCATTAGGATCATGGTGAACAGGGCTCTGCATCTCAAGCGGTGGCGGCCACCCAAGGGGCTAATGTTTAGTTTACAACAACAAAGTGAGTTCCTTGCGTACTTAAGTAGGCTAACATATCATAAAGTAGAAAATGTTATAATTTTTTTCTATTAAGGTACTTACAGTCATGCTTTGATATAGATATGGTCTAATTTAATAACATTTGGTTTAAGCGTTTTACTAGATACTTATTTACTACTTACTTACTTGCTTATCTTTTACAAGCTCGATGGCGCATTCGGTAGTGACCCTGCCCCATGCGCCAAGAGTTGTGGGTTCGATCCCCACCCAGGACAAATATTCGTATGATGAATACTTGTGTTTGTTCTGTGTCTGGGTGTTAATATCCAATATTTAAGTATATATTTGTAATACCACTGTTGTTTCTGATATCCGTAACACAAGTGCTTAAGCTACTTACCTCGGTGTCAGATCAATGTATGTGATGTAGTCTAATATTATTATTATGTCTCTCGGCACAATCACGAGACAAGCCCGGGCCTTTAAGGCTTGCATGGGGACATGGGTCCAACATGTAGAGGCCTATTAGAGAGTTTGATCTAAATGTGTGATGGAACACTATTATTATTATCTATCTAATTAAGTAAGTAATATAAAGATGCTT
The DNA here is from genome assembly GCA_951394215.1 of Glyphodes perspectalis. Taxonomy (NCBI): domain Eukaryota; kingdom Metazoa; phylum Arthropoda; class Insecta; order Lepidoptera; family Crambidae; genus Glyphodes; species Glyphodes perspectalis. Next base: position 7,605,777 of record OX596201.1, read on the forward strand.
AGTAAGTAGGTACGAGTATAATTAATTAACCATGAGTTAGACGATTTGTACCACGGAATACAATCGTTTTTGAAAAAAAAAAGCATAGGTACTAAATTAATTAATTAATATTTCTAATGCACCTGTAGCTAGCGTCATAGGAAGGAAATTGTTCTATCGATTTTATAATTGTGACTGCAAACGACAGTCGCATAATAACTGACCAGCAATGCAAATTAATTACTCACGCGTGCGAAACTGGTAGGTAGGTAGAAAATTTTCCATTCTACATCGGAAAATAACTTTTGATAAGTACCAAGTAAATTCATTAGAACCTTCGTAAATTTATATATTTCTTCGTAATTGATAATAATCGTATAACTTACCTACTTAATAGTTAAAGCTGAGATGAATTCGAAAATTTTACCATAGCAATAAAAGTATGTGTAGGTACCTATATCGTATATCTACTTATACCTACCTTCATATATTGCTTTGATTAGTCCATAAGTTAGATAAGTTGACCACCAACTTAACATTTTTATCTTACCGTATATCTACTTAAGCTAAAGGTACATAATTCACATAAAGACAACCTACATGCAGCGGCGGCCTTAGGGGGTGGCGAACTGTGCAATCGCACAGGGCCTCGCTCTTGGAGGGGCCTCGCGCAACAACCCAAGCTAATTTTAAAAAAAAAAGTATAGTCTAAATTAAAACTTTCAACTTTAATTCTTATTTATTAAGAAAATAAAGTTAGTTTCATTCATTCATTTAAAACATAATTGAAAATTTCATTATGTAGTACTTATTATCGCGCCTTGAAACACTTCTCGCCTAGCAGAGAAATTGCTCATGAGAATAGCTAGTGTGAATTGGGCCTAATGTTCTGCTCCTCTCCTCTATCGCTGCTCGGGGAATCCCCGTGTTACATTTCGTTCGTCAACTCTTGTCACCTTGTAATCATTTTGTTTGCTGTATGTATGAGTTACAACATCGTTACTGCACCGCACAAATCTTTCAATTACGTTCTTATAGTATTTAAAGTATTAAGCGAGCTGGAAAAGTGTAAAAAGACAGTGTGATGTTTAAAAAATAGTTTTGACTGTTTGTGTAAAACAAAACAAGATTTACGAAATGAGTTCGCGCGATCGTGATGCCGGTAGAAAATTTGAGTCAGGTAGTTCAAAAAGAAAACGAGCTATCAAAAAAAAGCAAGTAGAAGAAAATTTACGTGGATCTTTATATAAATATATAAAAAGTGATGATCAAGAAACTTCTACAAAACATTTATTGGGTAAAAGTGACTCTAATCCTGATCCAGTCGAAAACATTCCTTCCACATCATCATGGGTGCCGCCGCTGCCGCCGCCGTCATTTTGTAAAAACAGCGAGAATGATGATGAAGTAACTACATCATTGCCTCTTAGGTCACCGGTGCCGCCGTCAACGCTATCCAGTCAAGAACACGAATCTGAGCCCGAGTCTATGTCTACATCCATGACTGCTGAAATGGAAAATCTGAATCCTCAAAATGACCCCGGTTTGTGGCCTATAACAATTACTGAAGTAGACCGAACTGAGATTGTATTAAAAGGTCCAATCCGGGCTAAAGTTGATTTATTTCCCATAAATGATAAAGGACGGCGATTCAGCGAATATCATTATAATAAGATATTAGTTAACGGTGAAAAGCTTGACAGGCGCTGGATGATTTATTCACAAACAAAGGATGCCGTTTACTGCTTTCCGTGTCGAATATTCGGACTACAAAATACAAAGATTGGATCAAGTGAAGGAGTGTGTGATTGGAGACACTTGGGTGTTTACCTAAAGTCTCATGAATCTAGTCAACAGCACAAAGATTTTATGTTGAAATGGATTAATTTAGAGAATGGTTTGAAAAGCTGTTCCACTATTGACTCTTCGGTCCAGTCACAAATTGAACAAGAAAGGCAACGTTGGAGAGATATTTTAGAACGATTGCTCGCAATTGTAAATTTTTTTGCATCTCACAATTTGGCCTTCAGGGGTCATAGAGAGAAGTTAATATCTGACTTAAATTCGAGTGAGACAAGCGGCAACTTTATAGATTTAGTAAAGTTAATAGCCCGATTTGATCCCGTGCTGAGACTTCACCTAAAACAAGTAAAAGATAAGACGATAAATGACCATTATATCGGCAAAAATATTCAAAATGAGCTTATACAATTAATGGCAAATCACGTGAAGACAAAAATAGTTGAACAAGTTATAAATAATAAATATTACTCGATTATTCTTGATTGTACTCGCGACGTTTCACGTGTTGAACAACTTTCAATTGTTATAAGATTTTTTAATACAAACGCAGCTGAAATTGAAGAACATTTTATAGGTTTCTTAGCCGTCGAAAAAACCACGGCTGAGAGTTTGACTCATTATATAATCATAGAATTAGAGCAGTTAGGTATATCATTGCAAAATTGCAGAGGCCAAGGATATGATAATGGTGCCAATATGCGTGGTGAAAAAAGTGGTGTCCAAAAACGTATTCTTGAAATCAATCCACTTGCTTATTTTTTACCTTGTGGGTGTCATAGCTGGAATCTCATCCTAGGAGATGCAGCATCGTCTTGTGTCCAAGCAAAATCTTTTTTTGGTTTGCTACAAAGGTTGTACACTCTGTTTGCCGGCTCAAGTCAGAGGTGGGCTATTTTAAACGCTCATGTAAAATCTTTATCGCTGAAACCACTTTCTGAAACTAGATGGGAGTGCAGGGTAGCATCGGTGAAGGCCGTGATATACCAACTAAGCAACATATGTGATGCTTTAAAGGATTTAGCAGAAAATACAACAGATTGTCAGTTGGTCAGTGAATGCCATTCTATAGAAAAGGAAATAACTACCTACGAATTTGTATTGTCACTTGTCATATGGTATGACATTCTGACAAAGATAAATGTTATAAGTAAAATGTGGCAAAGCGAAACCATGCACTTAGATGTGGCTATACAACACCTAGATGCATTCACTAATTGGCTCGATAATTATCGAGAAAATGGTTTTCAGTCATCCCTTCTAACAGCGAGAAAAATAGCCGAGGAAAATGATATTGACAGACAGTTCAAAGAAGTCAGAAGACGACGTAAAAAAAGGCATTTTGATTATGAAGGGGAAGATGAAGCTCTTGAATTGAATGCGGAAGAGATTTTCAAAATAAACTATTTTTATGTCATTGTCGACACTGTGCGCGCAAGCTGCCGCCCTAGATTTGAGGCACTTAAACAACATAAGAGCATATTTGGTTTCATGTATAATATAAAAAGATTAAAGGAAATTAGTGATAGTGAACTTTTGAAGCAATGCAGCGACTTGCAAATATCTATGACAGTAGGAGAAACATGTGATATTGATGGACATGAGTTATACGAAGAACTGAATATGTTCATCCGCGTGTATGAAGGAAACGACGACATTATCTCGGTGCTGAAATACATAATTGAAAATAAATTAACTGAAGTTTACCCCACTATCGAAATAGTCCTGAGAATTATTGCCACCACACCTGTGACAGTTGCGTCTGCTGAAAGGAGCTTTTCGAGGCTTAAAATTATTAAAACATATTTGAGGAATTCGATGACACAAGATCGGCTTTCATCCCTTGCTATTCTTTCAATCGAAAATGACGTTGCTCATTCGTTAGATTATTGTGATTTAATTAAAGATTTTAGTCTTAAGACAAGCCGCAAACTTCAGTTTTAAGATTTATCTTCTATATATTTGTTAATTTTGTGATTCTTTAAATACAAAATATTTTAAAATGCAAATTTTATTCATTCGTATAACTTTAGCATTTCTCCTCAAACTTGACATTTACCTTAATCAAACAACCAGACTTACCTTCGCAACACATACTTTTAACGAATGACAAAGGGCCTCGCAAAGACCTGCCGCTCGTAGCCTCGCAATAGGTAAGGCCGCCGCTGCCTACATGAATAAGAGAATACGTAATTGATTCCAAACAAATAAAACTGGGGAAAATTCTCGTGACCACCCACAACTAGATCCTACATTCGCCGTAAAACCTATTGACCTAGTTCTTCTTTTCAGGTGATGTAACCGAACTAGATTACAACTTCGTATCGTCCCTCATTGCTCATGCGTTTTTCTCCACTTTCCCCAAAAGGACGCTCAAAACGCACCCAACGCTACAAGACTTCAATTTTACCCATTTTTTTAAGAATTTACATAGGTAAGGACGACAGATATTTACAGAATTAAATTAATTTTATCTATGTGCACCTAATGGTGTATCTTTTTTTAATCGTACAAATACGGTTTATTGTTACAGAAAATCACAAAGGAACAAATTAAAAAGTTTACTTCATTATTTCGAGTGGCTAGACAAGAATAATGACGAAGGATCAATTAAATTAAGTCGACAGGTAAATTCTTGACAAAACTTATTTAATAATAACGGGATGCACATACTTATGAGTGATATTTATAGATACTATCACATATGAATAGGAAGGTACAGTGGGTAATAGGATTAGGTTGCAGAAAGTACGCAACAGATGTTCAGACGATGTTAATGTATCCCGGCCATTGGAAACCATATTATATTTTAAATATGGTGGGTATAGAAAAAAGTGATACGGTTCAATGATCTTGATGTTTCTATACGCTTCCCTTATTGTATTCTTAGTGAATTTATATATTTCTAGGACTTTTACGTGTATATGTGGATGGGTGATACACTATAACCCAACTACATATACACCTAATAGATACAAACACATATACTTAATAAACATCACTAAAATGTATAATCTTTACACAGAATTGATATCTTTTTAAAGGTAATGACGTCAAAACAGTGGCTCACTATAGAGGACTGGTTGGAATGCACTCTGCCGCTGTGCAAGCTGATGGTTCGGCACGAGGGTCGCCCGGAGAGGTGCGAGAATGATGACGCGATCAGGGTTTGCTTTGCGTCCAGCAGGGTAGGGGGAGACGTGCTGATTGACGGAGAATGTCAGGTAAATGCTATTAAGGGTGAGTCTACTCCCTTTGTTCAAACTGGTTCAGTATGAATTCCAATTAAGTGAATTACTGCAGCTTTCATTTCCGAATAAGTCAATCAAGTAGAATAACTTTTGTAGCTGTTACGAGAATGACTTATCCAATTCCTCCATTCAATTGAGACCTTCAATCTTTCACGTAATTTTCATGAAATGTCCAAACGCAATGCTTTTATAAATTTTATATGACATTAGCACAAAGTGACGTCACGTCGTGCCACAATCAATTAAATCATGATTTCCAAAATAATTAAAAAAAAAAATCGTAGACAATCCATTAATTTCAAGTGAATGAGGTTTTAGAATTTTGTTTGAGGTGTCGACATCGCAACAAGTTGATAAACCTAATAACTTAGTATACCTTACTACTTTTACTTACTTACCTACCAACGTTTGCTATTATTATCCTCGCAGGAATCCTTATCTATGTTCATGATGCCGGAACTGCTTCCCGCAATGCTGTCCGTAGAGGCGCTAGAAGACAATGAGGTGCTAAAGGTGGAAAATGTAAGGATTTTCAGTCGGATAAGCGACAAGAAACAAAAGACAAAAATCGAGCTGCTGGAACAGCCGAAAACCGTAAGTTTCAACAAGAAGCAGTAGGACACTATTTTCATTGTCGATCTTAAAATAATTGAAATTCAGCAATAGTTCTTCTCCATGCACTTATCAGAGCCAAAAATAATTAATTACTTAACGCATTGTACCATCCTAATTCGTCAGTATACCTACTTACATAGGCTACATAGCATAAGTACATACTTACTATACATACATAAGCATCATATATTTGATATTATTTTTTTTATGCGGAGCGGTGGTAGCTCAATAGTAAGGACACGCGCCTCTTAACCGAGGAGTGTGGGTTCAAACCCGGGCACGTACCTCTGGATTTTTCAAACCTATGTAGGCACGTATTTATACCACTAGCTCGACGGTGAGGGAAAACATCGTGATGAAACCTGCAAATTCTAACAACTTTGGATTTGTAACCATGATCCAAAAATTTTCTGGTTCCCCTATCTCAGGGTTACGAAGGTCAGATCGGCAGTCGCTTCAATGTAATTACCAGACTCGCTAAATCCTGGATCATGGTGTAAGCGGACCCCGTCTAAGAGACGGGACAGAACGCTAAGAAAATGAATGATTAGATTTAATTTTTTAGTTACATATACGTGTAAAAAGGATGAATTGTTTAAAACATGTTTTTCGTACTTGAACGTGCTAAAAGCAATTTAGCACTTAATTTTCAACAATGTAGAAAACTTTAATACCTTGTCACATATTAATCAAAACGTCATATTGCTGTATATTTGCCCTGGCATTGCGACAAAACACGCAACAATTTTGCATGCAACATTTATATTATTAGGCTAATTGATTTTGTCGCAGTAGTTGCCTACAGCACTATTGTTAGATATGAGATTAAAAGTAACAATTACCTAGACACAAAGAGATTAAAAGACCTAATAATAAAAGCCTTTCACTTCCTCTTTTTTCGAAGTTGATAATAACAAAGCTTTTCCAAATTGAAATTGAATTCCTTTGGAAAATGGAAACAAATTGTATCGATTCTAATTTCTCCGCCGAAAGGAATGTCTAAACCCATCATAGTAAAATATCATGAAACGAAAACAGGTGGCCAATTGTCAAGTTAAAATACAAAAAAAAATAATGAGCTACATATAAATGTATATACATCGTCTACAGGTAACTGTATGTCTTATGGATGCAGAAGACTACAGCAAGTTACCACTCGGTCAGTGGGAAGAAGATAATGTTTTACGAGAGCTCAATAAATGTCTACTAGCGTTCCAGCAGACGCCTATGAAAAGTCCCAGGCATGAAAGACGACTGTCTCCAATCGGTGAGCGTATTTTTTTTTTTACTTGTATTGTAGCATACGTAATTTTTATTGTTGTAGCTTATAACTCCTAATCTCAAGCCTAATTTGACTGGCTCGATGTCGTATTCGGTAGTGAGTGACCCTACCTCATGCGCCAAGAGTGGTTCGATTCCCACCCAGGACAAACATTCGTATGATGAATACTTATGTTTGTTCTGTGTTTGGGTGTTAATATCGAATATATTTAAGTATATACCTATTTGTAATACCACTGCTGATTCTGATATCTGTAACACAAGTGCTTAAAGTTACCTCGGAGTCAGATCATGTATTGTGATTTAGTCGGATATTTATTTTTTATTATTTTTTTTTAAATTACCCTCTCAATGTTAAACTATAATTTCTTTTAAGCCCTGGGTACCTAAGTAGGGTTTATCATAAATATCGGATATTTATTTTTTATTATTTTTTTTTTAATCACCCTCGGAATGTTAAACTTTAATTTCTTATAAGCCCTGGGTACCTAGTAGGATTCATCGCACAATGTGTAGTGGCCGTATTCGGGTAAATATAAACAGAAAATAACGAAATTACATGACACAGAATCTGAAAAATAAAACTGGAATTCTAAAACTCCTCGATAATTAAAGCACAAATAAGAAAACAATAAGTGACGTAAATTAAACTATACATCATATACTTAATGATTAACTATTCTTTAGGTGAATCATTCAGCCACACTCCGCCAGAGGTGGAGGCCACGGTGGTTGTGAAGCAGGCGTCCTCGTGCAGCACCATCAACAGCTACAACAGCAGAAGCCCCTCTCCTCAGAACTACTGCGCTGCTACCCTCAACCTCAACGATCCTAGTAAGATCATCATGGTCCATCAAGATCAGTCATGTTCATTCAACTTTTGTTTCTATAGGCCACATTTCCGTCACTCTTTCACTACTTTGAACAATTATAAACCAACAAGGTCACAAATATAGACATTTTGTTAATTCCGTAAGGCTGTATACGCACTGAATTTCACTTTCCTCCATCAAACTGAATAAAAATTACGGACCTTAATACAAAACCAGTCTTAGATATAATGTAACGTCCCTACTGCTGACTTCACCATAATAACCAAGCATAGAGTGAAGTTTTCTCTATAAACCTAATTAGAATATTGCGATTACAGGTGTCGAGTTGACAAAACGGAAATGCTGGTTGTCTCCCGATGGCGGAACCCTGAACAATCGACGAGGCCGTTTCATCGTGTTGGGATCTTCTGGCGAGTGCTTGCCGGTCACTAGAAGCCCGGGACATCCTAATCTAGACACACAGGAAGACAGCCTCTATTCCAGTTGCAATTCTAGTGACGACGAGTACCATAGTGCTAATGATAGCTTTGATTATGGTATGTTGAATAAAACGTAAATTATTATAATATTAATAGTAGGTGCATAAAAAACGGTGTTTCAACAACCAATCATTACAGGTGGAAGTGAAGACGAAGGCAGAGGAGAGAGCGCTCGTCCTAACTCATTCCACTATTCAAAAGAGCTATCAACTGAAGAAAGACGCCACAGTTTCGCAGACCGATTACGGGAGGCGTTGAGGAGAGAAGCTGAGAATTCCTGCACAACCAGCACCACAGGCGATTGGTCCACGGACAGCTCCAGCTATGCCGTGGGCATCAGCATATCAGGGGCCGGCGTCAACGATAGTGATATCAGGTAGGATTCTATAAAAAAATATGAACTACAACTATCACTACCAAATTAGCAAGTGCTGCTTCCAGTGTTAATCTATACTTATAATAAATTTGTAGAGAGGTCAATTCTGTACATGAAATATATTTTCAAAATAACTATCAGGGGGTGATTAGTGATCGATACTGATGCCAAAAACGCAATCAGTAAAATTTTTGTCTGTCTGTCTGTCTGTCTGTATATTCCTTATAGAAACAAAAACTACTCGACGGATTTTAACGAAACTTGGTACAATTATTCTTCATACTCCTGGGCAGGTTATAGTATACTTTTCATCACGCTACAATCAATAGGAGCAGAGTAGTGAAGGGAAATGTTGGGAAAACGGGAGAAGTTACTCCATTTTTTAAGCTTCCGTCGCGTGTGCAGCCTTAATGGTTAAATTTATATAGAAATCATGTATGACGGAAATAGTCTTTATAATATTAACCATAAACGCGGGTGACACCGCTGGCACAGCTAGTATTTAAATAAAAGAATTTTCGCTAACACCTATACGTCACTCAGACATCAAGCCTGTTTATGCAGATAACTTTTAAAAGCACTTATTACATCCTTGATTTTTATGAACCTAAACAAGAGTTTGTTTAGCTATTTGCTTGGGTGAATTTTCTGTCGGTATTGGTCAAGAAGTTGTCAGCAACAATGTCAGATAAGAATACTCTATCTGAATAATATTTTTGCAGAGTTAGAAGAGGTGGCTCTGTTGGCTTTGTGCTGACTGACAAAGATGCAATCAGCAACGGCGAGCCGTCTCTGAGGCACCGGCCGCTCGGCAGGCGGGAAACGGGAAACAGCTCAAAATACAGCTTTAGCACAGAATATACGTAAGTTTTACATTAACACGATATGCATATTTTATTGATCTTAATCGTAGCTAACTTGTAAACTCTTGCAAATGATGTCTTGAAATGCATAATTTCAAATTTCAAAGATCCACAGAAACGAAATAGCAAAGGAGAAAAATGAATTGTTTATCGCTTTTCACTCGTGCTACGTACGCAAAAACCTTTCTTAATAGGTATATAAAATTTTATCAATAAAGTAAATTGTGAGCAAATAAGGACATTTACATTTCTATTCCAGGTCAGAATTCGAAGAAGTATACGAGCAATTTAGCCATTGGCTCAGCGACCCTATAGTGGATTCGGGAACCGGGGAACACAAAACACGAGAGTTAGACTCTCGAGACTTGGCTGTGATAAGGTAATATTAAATAGTGCATTAAATTCACTTTTACAAAACTAAGGATTGATCAGCAAACAAAAGGGCTCTTCTCATAGCATTTGTTACGGATTCAATCCAACAAAGGATCCAACCTTCATAAAAACATTTGGGGAATGCTATTCGAAAATCAGACAAGTACAAGTCGGACGGAACTATGCACACATTTACAAAATGTATAACACTCCAACAAAGAGCTTATCCAGCTTATCAAGTTGATACTGGCTAATTGCTCTTGTGTACTTAAAAGCGAGTTAAGATTGTGGACATGCCCATCTTGCTCACAACGGCGGTTGCGAAATTAACCAGCCACCAGGCCTCGCGTTGACTTGATCTGCCACATTGACCGTGAGTTATAATGTAAATACATCAAATTGCGACTTCTAGATTTGCGGGTTCCCTTTTAAAACGCACGCTGAGTGAGTCGATGGCGTGCGGGCTGAGCGGCGTGAACGCAGAGGGCGCGGCGGAGGCGGCCGAGCTGTACGGACGCGACACGCGCGACCGCGCCGGGCCCCGCCGCTTGGCGCTCGCCGCGCGCTCGCTCTCACTTGAGCTCGCGCGCCACAGACACCGCTTAGCGGCGCAGCTGGTACGTAGCTTTGTAACTGATAAAAAAATTGGTAGCTTATATAATATCCATATTAATGCAGATAAGCGATATGTGGACAATCTACATGGGGATATCTGGTATAAATTGACTAAGTAATTTTATGGCGCTCTCTGCTGTACTTGTTAACTAATAGGGGTATCATATTATAAAAAATACATTAAATTAACACACAATGCCCAAAGTGTGCTCTAGAGGAATATGCTACATGCTGGCCTCAGGGGCCGTAGAAAAGCAGAATAAGTAGAAAAAGTGGTCAATTTTAAAATGCTCACTTCTAGGGTTCCGGTTTACCCTTTGGGGGTAAATCGGGATCCTATTACTAAGACTCCGCTGTCCGTCCGTCTGTCACCAGGCTGTCTCATGAACCGTGATAGTTAGACAGTTGAAATTTTCACAGATGATGTATTTCTGTTGCCATTACAACAACAAACACAAAAAAAGCAGAATAAAATAAATATTTAAGGGGGCTCCCATACAACAGACATGATTTTTTTACCGTTTTAAAGATCATGGTACGAAACCCTTGTGTGCGAGTCCGACTCGCACTTGGCCGGTTTTTAAATAAAGCCCTGCAAAATTTAAAAAAGGGTAAACTAAGCGAAGTTTGAATAATTTCTTCTCCTAAGGCAGGTGACAATAGCTAAACGGCGCATTATCGTTCCATTTATGGTCATCAAAATAAACAGAATTTATGGAACAGCTACTATTGACTATCAAAACCTCGAGTTTACAATACGTCAATGTCGTTTCCATCGTCTTATTTGAGGTCAGATAGGAATTAAATTCTCGTTTGTCACTAAGTGGGTGAGCACGATATGTTTGGAGCGACATAAGCCTGGATTCATCTATGCCAATGCAAAGCAAAAACTATTATGAACTACATGATTGAACAATCACTTCAACAATAACCAATACAACTGACAACTGATACCTAAATCTACCCTATTCTTTCTGTTTGGTGGTAACCGCATTAATTAAATAAATGTAGTAACTGTCAATCCTTTACTAAGCCACTGCTGGTACAGTGTCACAATAACATTGCAACGGTTCCGAGAACAAGATACCGTCACCCCTTTTTTGTAGAGTTAACAACATTTTTAGTCATAGAGAATGTACAGATTCTACACGAGATATTAAATTGATAAACGAATTTCACATAGTAGGTAAGTCATTGAAATAGCTGCTAGCCAATAAGGATATTTTGAAATCAACTACGTGGGACAAAAGTTCAAGTTAACCCTGAACGCATAGTCATGGATCAAGAGGTATACAAATATTTCTCTCACTTCAGCTGGCTGTACACCTACAAAACGGCTCAACCGGTCAACACATTGTTTATACACACGACGGGAATGTGAGTGAGCCGAACATTCTTGTAGCATTCGTTGAGTTTCTAAATACGATGGATGGGTGGCACAAAAGATAAAGTATCGTGAATCAAACAAACAAAAATGCACAATCAGCTTTCCAATAAACCGCAATACGCACTGCCATTACGCTTAAAACCCCCTCAAATTGAAACCATACGCGCTATTACAAAACTTCAAAGGAACACCTACCAGAATCAATAACTTATTGCCTTCTCCAATTCACAAATTCCTATGTTTTGACAGAAACGTAAAGTAAGACAATCTATACCGGAGGAAATTATTGAAAGCACTCGAGTGAGCAGCATGATCGCGAAACGAGAAGCAGATAACGGTTCAAGCTCGTTCAGTAGTTCCACAGACACCGGTTCGACACAAATATCCAACCCCACTGTTAGAAGGAAAAAGTTGAATTGGATGATAAACATGATCGTCGAAACTATAGAAGAGAACATAACGTGTGAACCGGTCACGATTAAACTAAAGAAACCAAAGGTCAGCGCGCTACTGTCCGTCGCTAATCTTCTATTCATCCAAATACTACTAACAAAGAAACATTACAAATTCCATAATACATTTTCTTGTAAAACTTACGCTTTCTGTCGAAACATAAGATTTGTGTCAACAGTTGTCTGCATGTGTAACACAAGTATCGTCCTTACTTCACCTGTTTTGGGTTCTCAAGCACTTCACTGTTAATCTCTCACCATCAATTAGCTCACTTAACGTAAATACTGTAATCTTCAACAAAAGGAAATACAGTATTAACAATAACAATCATTCATGAAATGACAATATAAATCAGTTACGAAAAATAATGGAATTAACTTATATGAATTTGTTTTATGGATATACCAGCGAAACCTATTAGATACAAATTTAGCCTTTCTTATAGATTCTCCTAACGACAAGTCCGTTGATACATCCTGAAAATAGTAAGACTAGAAGACAAATTTAAAACCACGTCCAAAACTTACGCGTGCATCTAGTCTATATTCCCCCACCTCTCCCTCTCTATGGTGACATTGTTTGTTACAATTCGACATGTCTTACTGATATACCTACTGAGTTGGTAAGCGCCTATCAATGCGTGTTTCAATCCAGTACTTTGTCGTATGTCCGCATTCTTCTATTTACTATGCGATACAGTCTCAACCTGACAACAATCACAACTATAGGTAATCCTATTACGCCGATCACATGACCTATTCACCCATTACGCGCTTAGTCTAGAACTCTAGAAAGATCTTCCTTAAAAATGTTACAAGTACTTACCACTTTATTAACCTACCAACAGCTAAGCCAACTGGCGCACAAAATCGTTTCGGGAGGGTCGTGCAAGCCCGTGGCGAGCGGCAACTGGGGCTGCGGCAGCAGACACCGAGGCCACCCTCAACTCAAGATGCTCCTCCAATGGCTAGCTGCCAGCGTGGCGGGCTGCCCAGCACTCATATATTACACATTCGGCAATGAGAAGTTGTTCAAGGTAAGGAACACATAACATTTTTTCAATGTCTTATAAAACGCGATAAGCTCTCACATCTAATTATTTTTCGCTTTCCTGACCTGCCGTCACTGGGCAAGAACTTTGTTGCAAAACCATATCCTTGAAATTCAATGCCACTGTAAGTGGTAAACATCGTAAAAAATCTTTAAATTGTTAGAAAAGAAAACCATCATCGTAGCGACAAAACTACTGAATGAAATATTTTTACATACAAACGAGTAATTACATAACATCACGCCCTTAATTGCCGAAGGGGTAGGCAGAGTTAAAGGGGCAGCAAGCCCTTCTAACCGTATTCAGCCAAAAATAAAACTGGGCTGGGTTAGATGGAAAATTGTGAAAATAAAGTGACAAGTGGCTAACTCGTCACCTACAGAATCACATACCCAAAACCCGATATACCATTAGTCGCCTTTTACAACATGCTAGGATTGCTAGGCAATGAACACAGTTGGCGCGTTCGTTTTAAGTCCCAAACCAACATGGAACACTTAATTATAGATTAACCATCGTACCATTACAGCTGGACACGCTAGTTCGAGTGCTAGTAGATAGAAAATGGACAGTAGGCCAACTGGCCCGAGCAGTGCTCAAGTTCGCTAGACAGACGCTCCACGAGCCGCACGTCATCCCGGATAACCACTCCCTCTTCGACGAGCTCATCGGCATCGAGAAGATCCCGGACGACACATAGCATCGACACCGCCGACCTTATGCCAGATATAAGGTCCCATAGACGAAGAGCTTGGCACACTTACGGGCGGCAGTAACATTAAGCGATTTTTTTTTAATGTCTAATGGTCGGTCAAACCGATTAATCGTTAATCAGGACGGTAGAAAAAAAACACACAACTCGCAAAAAAAATAAAATGGTTCGAAATAAATTAGAATAGGCAATGGCCTAGCATGGATAAATTTAGACGTGGGCGAAGTCACGATGGCAAGGTCCTATTCTTTAGGGGACTTTAAAATTCCTCTAGTGAAGCTTATTTAATTAAACGCAAGGTCTTGAGCGTAGAACTGCTTCGTCCACGGTTAATTATATAACATGACTCTATGAACCTAACCCTAATGCTAACGAGCTAACAAGTCTATCATGTTATCAAGTCAAATACGCAGTAGATAATAATTAAAGTTGTACAAGGGCAATTTTTATAGTGATATTTGAATGTGTGACATGTGATTTGAAAATAATCAAACCAAGTTTTGATATTTTAATAAAAGATATCAAATAATAATGACAGCGAGAGTAAAAATGCGGATATCTCTGCAGTCATAAAATTCTCTCGTTAGAGCGTTTGCAACATTTTCAAAATAATATCGGGGCAAGCAAAATGTATAAAACCGGTATCGGATATCGGAGCGAACAATAGTGATTAATATAGTAACACTGTAATTTTTACTTGCCCCGATATAGGTACGAATAATGAAACGCTCTTAGCTAGTTACTTGTATATCGGAAGTTGGTCGGATTGACGCTTCGTATAAGACTTTGGATTACGATCGATTAGGTACGATTACCTATACAAAACGAGCTCGTGCCACTACGATACGTTTGTTAGAAGTTATCGCTCCACTAACGTTTATCGTCTGCCATTTGTACGAAGTTGTTACAGCTTCAATTTGTTGCATTTAAACTAAATTATTCATATTATTACGACAAACATACTTAACGTAAGTAAACATTTATCTCGTTTAATTAGATACGTGGTTTAGACAATGGTGTCTTATTTTTACACAATTTTAGATACTGTTTATAACATAACTACAAAAAGCAATATTAGCATTGGAAGTTCAATTTAAATTAATAACTTTTAAAAATATTTTTATACAAACCTATCAATTAAAGTACAAGTGTATTATAACTAATGTAAAAAATTATCAAATATTTGTTAAGCTATTTGAATAAAGGAACATAACATATACTTACTACGTGATTTATAAAAATACATTTTACATAAATAAAAGTAGGTCAGTACTAAGTTAAGACTGTTTCATACCTACTTACATAGTTATAAATGAATACAACATTATTGTGAATATGTTTTTGGCAGCTTTCAAAATTTTCTATTGTAATCGTCACATTGGCAAATGCATATTTGTACATACTGCATTGTTATTTCATAACGCTTTCATTTTAGAATTACAATTGAATTTAGCTAGGATCCCATTTTAAATTGTATAGCAGTCGACACTATTCGATTGAGTTTACATTATTGTTGGCGTACCGTGTAAGACAACTAGACTTCGTTTGACAAGGTCTTCCATAGAATGAATCTCAATGTGTCCAAACTTTGTTAATTTTATGTAATTACAAATACTCAACCTGGATGATGCGGAATAAATTTATGGCGTCACTATAAGTCTTTTATTTCAGCGATATTAATCTAAGACAGTCTACACACCCGTTTCCTGATAACCAGTCAGTGGCGCAGCTTAGGTTCCTGACGCCCCGATGGGGGCGGGAGGGTCATACTCGGTTTTCCGCCGCCCAACAGACATTGTAAGTTACAATTTGTAACCCAGGACCGACTTACTAAATAAATATTTAAAAGTTTAACAGTTATTTAAAATTTGCCGCCCCCGACAAGTACCGCCAGGGGCGGATCGCCCCCCTGCCCCCACCATGCTACACCACTGTAACCAGCGATTATAAAATAGGGTGAAGATACCACCATTTGAGATAATAAGAAAACATGATTTACTTTATTATATTTTTTATTAAAACATCTACATCCTTCAATCACAATTATGAAATCACGTTTATCCATTGATTCATAAAAAACATTCATGCATCTATAATTCCATTATCATCAATGCCTTTATGTCGCTTCAAATTCTTATACTTTTATACAATATAAAGATACCAATTTTCTATTTCATGCTATTTGTTTATTCAAGACTATTTGGGAGGTATTGCAACCATTCGCTATGAGTATGCGGATATAATGTGATCAGATACTTAAACTCCAGCGAATTAATTACAAAGACGTCTCGTTTATACACGTTCACTGTATCACGACAGGTAATAAAGTTAAGTGGTGATTTTCACAAAGTGAAACAGGAGTACGGACGAAATAAATAACACTATAGACTTAGCCAGCACTCCAATATTGTCGCAAACTGTACATACGTTTTACTTAATAGAACTTTTAAATGCGGATGTGATATCCCTTCAAACTACCGGCAACAAACTATAATGGAGATGGCAATTGAGGTAGTCAGCAACAAAAGTGGATTAGTATTCAAATTGGTACAAAACGATAGGATTATTGAACCATTTACAACCAACATTTACACAATATATTGAAATTTATTACATTACAATGTAGATATTGTTTTCACGCAACCCGTACATATAGGTAAGTCAAATCAAGCTGAACTTAATTAACTGGACCGCAAACTACAACAGTACCATCTCCATTAAACTGATCTGCCGCTTATATTGGCATCAAAAAGTGTTTCCCAATTATTGGTAAGCATACCCCCGCAGGCCCATAGATGAAGTGTTAAAATATTCCCAATGATTTCTAACTTTGAAAATATAGGGAAGGGGGGACGCTAGATTAACTTACATGTTCCACCACTATAGAAATTAGGTAGGGTAGTCAGAAAAACCTAATTGGGAGCCACCATCATTACCAAAACAGACAGTACGAACATAGAATTAATGGAAAAGATCTTACATGTTGTCTGTTCATTTTCCACAAGCCTATGTTGTTGGTGAGATCTCTTGGGATATTAGCGTCCGCCCTAAAAGAAGAGGCCTCGCATGCGCCGGCCCATGCCCTGCCGGTCGTACAGCACGTTGAACCTGTTCACCAGCTGGTTGATCGCGTTGCAGCCCTTGGTGATGGTGCCCAGATACGTCATCAGAGCGACGTCGTTGCATTGCTGGAATGAAACAATATGATTAATCTCGTTGTTTTATTTGACAAAACAAATTCTTCTTGTCATTAAGGTCAACCATTATCCTTGGTAAGATTTAGGTACTTGGTTGACTACTTTTTTTTTACGTTCCAATCTTAATATATAAAGAAGATAAGTAAAAGAATTCTACCAGTTAAGGCATTGCGTTGTACTAGTATGAAAACTATTAAAAAAATATATGTTATATTTGTAAAATGATGATGTTACTTTTATCAATATAATAAAACAGTCACAGATTTTGTTAAACACTCAATCTCTAAATCTCAAATAAAAAAAAAACATTAGATATTTCTATAATTTATAAAGGAACGCTGTACGCGGACCGCTATTTTTCTAAAAAAAAACAATCTAAGGCCATATTACGGAGACAAAAGTAAACACATAAGGTACACACATTGTAAAAATGAGTCCGGAACTGCTGGGAAGTGAGCAGCGGCAGGCGGTTGGAGAGCGCGCGCGCCTCGCGCAGCAGCGCCGGGCGCGGCGGCAGCGCGCCGTCGCGGATGGCGCGCACCGTCGCCAGCACCGCGCGCACGCGCGACACCAGCATCTTGATCGCCGACCGCTGCGCCGTCAGGTGCTCCGCCACTGCAAACGACACAAATACAAGTCTCTATTTCAGTTTTTCACGACGGCACAACAGGACGGCAACTGTTTAGGACGGCAACCATTAAAAAATGTGGAATCTAGCTCAAAAGCGATTTAACAGTCAAGACTAGTTCTAATAAACATAACAACAGTTGCTGAAATGAACTCAACCTAAAATTCAAAATATCTTTATTTAGGCCTCAAAAAAGCACTTGTAAATCGTCAAGTAATAGGAACAAAATAGAACAATATAAATCTACCACCGGTTCGGAATATCGCATCTACCGAGAAAAAACCGGCAAGAAACTCGGTAGTTACTCTTTTCAATGTCAGATTGAATATTTAAATTTAAGTTTACAGATTATATTAATACTTATACCAAGTCATACAGTTAATGTTGGTTGAAGATTCAGGCGAGTATTATTACAAGTGAAAGGTAAATGGGAGCAGACTCTGAAGTCTATGAAGGTGGCACTTGTTCACAAGTATGACGTATGTCTATGACTTGATTAAATGACACTGAATGTCCATAAATTATACACGTAAATAGATAAGATTTAACCAGCACCGGGCCTGTGGCTCACTACAATGCCACTGGCATATAACACATTTCATATGAAATTAATAAGTAAGTAAGAAAGTTGCAGTCTACCCTTCCATAATATTATTCATCTGTTAATAAGTTAAGCCTGAAAACTGTAATACGTTGTTATAAATAGTACCTAAACTGTTGAGTGCTGCTTCACCAGATGAGACCCTGGCGACATGGTCTACGCCAATCCTCTCTGCTTCTTCAGCAGCCAGGGTGTATGTTAACGGCGCCAGTAACATCGTCGCTCGTCCATTGACAACATCAATCACAGATTCATATAACACCACTGGTAATTGCTGCAAAATAAATAATAGTAATAATTTATAATAAGTAGGTAATATCTATTACTTATCAAATTAAGAAATAATATTTAACACAATAAATATCTCTTTAAGTAAATTATACTTATAAAATATCAATAATAAAACAGATACTAAAGAACTACTTCTAGTACTAGTTAAGTACTATGGAAATTAGACCTTGTTATGTATACTTATGTAGATGATAAATACAGTGAATTTTGAAAAAACTAATTGTTATTTAGAAACAATGGTCTGTGGACAACATATGGACTAATTTACAGCAGATAGAAAAATAAACTAGTTCAAGTTCAAAACTGGATTTAACAAATTTACTCACATCTCCATTTCGTCCAGCCGGGTTGAGCATCAACATAACGGGGCACTCGTTGATATCACAGATCTGACGGTGAACTGCGATGTCTCGCTCTGTGGGTGTGTCACCGGTGGTATACCATCCCAGGAAGTCCATGTCAGAAAATACTTGTTTAACTAAAAATTTATACTTATTATAGATTAATTTTATTATAAAAACTTATATATTATTGATTTGCAAATACAGTGGACCCCCGATAATCCGGCCCCTGGCTTATCCGGCACCCCCTGTAATCCGACATGGTCTATTATTTATTATGTATTGAATATATTATTTTAAATCTTCGCTAATGCATGGTTGAACAAGTTATAACTTGTACGCACCAGCACTATTGTGCTCGACGCGTAGAGTATTGTTTTGTTTCTGATTACTTAGTTTGAATTTGACTACATGTGATGAAGATAGCGGTGCGGTCTAGCGTGTGTTCATCGTTAAGTGTTTATTCATTGTGTATTACGTAATCGTACCTAGTAATGTCGTCACAAGCTCAGAAGCGAATGCACAAAACAGGACTATAGGAGGTCTTAGGCTGTACTCTATAATCCGACAAATTCGTTAATCCGACACTGCCCTGCAAACTGTTTGTCGGATTACCGGGGGTCCACTGTACTCCTATTTTGATGATTAAATACTATTGTTATAATTATTTATGGTTGAAGTACTATTATAGATTATGGTTAGATTAAATGGTATTCTAAATTAAAGTGGAGATAAATAACAAGTCTTTTCATAAAAGTCTACTAAAATCAACTCAACAGGAGAACCACCAAAGTGAAGATAAGAATGAAAATAGTGCCATGGTGCATGAGAAAAAGCTCTATATGTATAACTGTCTCTATACAATTCTTGATATACAGACCATACCCATTTAACAGCAGGCTAGATACTTACATTGTTCTTCCTTTAAGTTGTAATAATCTCTATCTATAATTATATCTCCTTCAATTACACTAAATACTAATTCAAAGGAGTTCATGACTTCAATATTTCTGCCCTTCTGTTTGCCAATTAATGCTCCAATAACTGAAATAAAAATCCTTCATTAATAACATATGTACATGTAAGTAGACTTCATGGATATAGATAAGTAATTAATGATAATAAATAAATAACAAATCTGCAAGGAAACTTTGATGTTACAATAATTGTTAAAGGGTTTTATTATAAAAGAATAGAAAATTTTCAGGGCTGTCTTTAACTATGTTGGGGTCCTTAGGCATAGCAGAATTTGGGGCCCTTTTGGAAAGTAAATAGAGCAAATTGTATGAGATGTCATTTTTCTACTATGGATTTCTTTTAATGTTATTGAAGGAAAACAGACAAATTGACAGTCCACCATGGTCTCCTGAGGATGGAGGCCCTGGGCACAGGCCCATGTGACCTTATAGTAATGACGCTATTGATAATAAAGTAAATAGGTGCTATATTACCTGTTTGAGGTGATCCTTCTTGTGCCCTTAACCTAGTCCAGTGTTCAGAAACATTCATAATGACCAGTGGATGCAGTGATACTGTAACTGAGCCAGCTGTGGCTGTGGTCACCACCACACTTTTGGTGCCTCCTCCAGGAGTAGCCGGCGGCGCAGGCGAAGTCGGGTTAGGAGGATCCACTGGTGGTCCTGATGATGCACTCTCTACCTCTACCTCCATTTCAAAATCAATTCTATCAGCACTAGACATAATTTATTGAAATATTTTTTTGTAATGTCCCTTTATTCACAATAACAAACACTTGAAGGCAGTCGAAAATATTCTTGCAAAACAATTTTTTTAATGACAGTCCATCCACAGCATAGCAGCAGCACGCACCATTGACAAATAATATGACAGCTGTCACAGAGTAGAACATTCCTCACTCATTGTATTATTATACTAGGTTCCGATACATGCTATATTTAATGTGGTGTGTATTCTCTGATAATAAGAGAAGAGAAGAGAAAAGAGGATATCATTTTCTAAATTTCTAAATACCGAAAGATCGTGTATTTTATTTTTAAATAGTATAAGACTTACATAAAATTATTAAGTTTTTTATGTGATTGGATTTTTGAGCAAAATATAAAATATGTCGAGCTTCAAATTGTCTATAATATAATTCGGACTGCATATTGCTCAAAGCTCGGTCATCCATCCGATCTATTCGATCTTTTATTATCTGTATTTACGTAGTATCGTCGCAGTAGTAGCCAATTTTTGTGGTTATTTTATTAATATAAAAACGACATGGATTAGAAGAATTCCTAGCCTTAAACGAAACAAACCATACACGGTGAATTTAATAGCACTCATTGTGTCAGAAATTCCTGGATACAACGACTAAATAACTGGTGGAAAACACATCTCGTAGTCAGGTCAGCAGCACCCCCTGTTTTATAAACATTCTTGGCATGGCATCAACGGTAGCTAAAGCAGTCGGTGTGGTTAAAGATGTTTCACCATTGTATTATAGAATTTTGTCAAAATTTCCACAAAACCTAACGTTCTGTTTCGCTTATGGATCGGCTGTGAAACCTCAAATGGGCAACCAGAAGAAACAAAACATGATCGATTTAATATACTGCGTGGAAAACTCTCATCGGTGGCACGCAGCGAACATCGAATCAAATCCTTCTCATTACTCCGCTCTTCGGTACCTCGGCAAGGGCTTTGTCGCCAGATTCCAAGAGAATTGGGGCGCCAAAGTCTACTTCAATACTTTAGTTGAAATGAAAGAAGAAAATGTCACAATTAAGTATGGCGTAGTCTCACAGAAAGATCTAATCGCCGATCTTCTGGATTGGAATGATTTGTATCTATCTGGCCGCCTTCATAAACCAGTGGAAATAATAAAACAGACCAACAGTTCACAGCTGCAAAACGCTCTACAATGTAATTTAAGATCAGCTGTCCACACAGCACTCCTAATTTTACCAGAAACATTCTCTGAATATGACTTTTACTTCGCCATATCAAATCTTAGTTACGCTGGTGATTTTAGAATGACTTTTGGGGAAAACAAGAACAAAGTGCGAAATATTGTTCAACCACAATTACTGAGCTTTCGTGAATTGTATAAACCAATACTGCAGCAATTTCATACGTATGTAGACTTTCCAATGGGCGATGCCCAATGCCATCAAGACATACACCCTGAGACAAAGTTACATCATTTGATGCAGTTGCCCATGGTGCCTCAACAGAGGATAGTAAAGTTTTGGAATCATGGAGGTATACAGCAGGATATGGAAGACGTTCTTCGTGCACTGGCTTATGATATAGATTGTGCTGTGATACTAAGACAAATCCTTAAAGACTTAGTATGGCAGTCCAGTGTGAGGCAATCATTAAAAGGAATACTGACTGCAGGATTTTTAAAATCCATCCGTTATAGTGCTAAGAAAATAGCAAAAATGTTTTAATTGAATTGTGAATAGCCCAAACTTTTCCTAAGCTTCATGTAAAAAATAAAGTTAGTATATAAAGAAACTCTTTTTTGATTCAATATTAACATCCTTTTTTTTTGTTTTTAGGTTTTAATATGCTTTCTGATGAATCAAGCAGTGATTCTGAAACAGGCAGATTTAAATGTCGAACAAAAACTCAAGATGATTCAAGTAAAAACCGGAAAGAAGACAATTTTCGGTCGTCAATAAGAAGTAGGCCTTCAGAAAATGAAAAGATTCATACTGAAAGAAGCAGAAGCGATAGAGATCGCCTAGATAGATTCCCTAGAGATAGAGATAGGAATAGATACACTAGAAACTCACCAATACGAAGAAGGTCATCCCGTGAAAGGAGCCCAGCTAGAAAGTCGCCAGAGCGATATAGACATGATAGGGAGTCGCGTGGAATAATTAAACCTCCAAGTAGAAGCGACAGTCGAGACAGAAGTGGACACTCTCGATCCAGAACACAAAGGTCGCCAGAACGTAAAAGGGATTTAAAAGAGGAAATCAGACGTAACATTGCTCCACGTGAGAAAAGCCCTGAAAAACCTCGCAGGAGATCTAGAGATCGAGAGTTAACATCTCCTGATAAGCCTAACAGAAGAGAAAGGATACAAATATCTCCTGAGAAATCTCAGAAAAGGGATAGAGTGCTGTTATCTCCTGAAAAATCTAATAGAAGAGAAAGAGTACAAATATCACCTGGTAAGTCACGTGGAAAGGATAGAATATCAATATCTCCTGAAAGGCCTCATAGACGTCGTCAAGTACAAATTTCTCCTGATAAAGCTCTAAGAAGGGAAAGAATACCATTGTCTGCTGAAAGATCTGGTAGAAGAGAGAGATTTTCAATTTCCCCTGAAAAAGTTCGCAGAAGGTCAAGGGAAAGGGTGTCAATGTCCCCTGATTATAGAAACAAGAGGTCAGAAATTTATAAGGCCCCACCTTCCGAACCAAGAAAGAAAAGAAGTGAAAGTCCCATTATTATAGAAGAACATAGTGACCCTTCTGATGAGGTACAACCAGGCTCCTACTACAGCATGATTCCAGCTGTTGTGAAAGAAAAGTCAGAAGAGTCTAGTGAAATAGACTCTTCTGATGATGAAAAACTCCGAGCAAAACTTTTAAACTTAGAAAAAGAGCTTCACAAAACAAAAAAGAAAAAGCATAAGAAGAAGCACAAAAAAAAGCACTCAAAGTCTGATAAAGAGAGTGATCAAGATATGGCCGCAGTAGTAGAAGTGAGCAGTACCACTGATATACCAAATGTTCAAGCTGATGAAAAAAACGGTCATGCTGAGCCCGTTGAAGTTTCTTCCACACAGAAAAGTAGTCAAAAGGAGAGTGGTGAAGAAGGAGAGATTATTAGTGATGATGATTCACAAAATCAGTATGAGATTGATCCGAGTGACTTGAGACATAAGTTGAAGCGCTCTGTGCCTAAATCTGATGAAAAAATAAATGTTTGTGGACCAGCTCTACCTCCACATTTGGTCAGAGAAAAGAGGTCAGGGTCACAAGTAGCAGAGGGACCAGCATTACCTCCTCATTTAAAAGGAAAATCCAGAAATATAGGTATAAATTGTGCATACTAAATCTTTTATTGTTTGCCATTTTTTTAAAGCCATAGTAAGCATTGACAAGTATGAATTGGTTTTACATAAATTTTATACTAACTAATACTTTGATGTATTCTTTTTAGGACCTTTAATCCCTGATGACATGCGAAATGTCCTATCAGAGAAAGAACCTGTGTACGAGAGTTCTGATGAAGATATTGGTATTGGACCACTACCTTCGGGGTCAGAGGAGAAATGGTCTGAGGCTCATCAACGTCTGGAGGAGCGAGCTTTGGACATGAAGATAAGGAAACTGGATGGACACAGCCTCCAGAATCCTGATGTAAAATCTAGAGAAGAATGGATGTTACAGTTGCCTGAAGGGAAGGCGAAATACCTGGGCCTAGAGGCACGCAGCTTCAGAGCCAAAGAGGGGCCTGATATGTCTGATAGGTAATTATCTGACCTTCTTCATTCATACAAAATGTTTGCTTAAATTATTAATATGTTTACTTGAAATATTTTTCAACACCCGTCATGACCTAACTCAAATGTGTGAATGTTTTTGTTTTGTGACATTATTATCAATAATAATTATTTTTGATAATTTATTTATGAACATTAGATTTTGATAACGCAGTAATCAACTGTCTGATGCGAATTTGAAACATTTTGCCCAACATGATTTATGTATGTAATAATAATCCTTGATCTCTTCTTCTAAATTGGTCAATCCTGTAAAGGAATAACTTATGCAATAAATAAAGATTTGAGAATGCCATACGTAAGCCGTCACTGCTTTAAACTGAATGTATAACATCAAATAATAGTATATTTATCATTTCTGGCACATGAGAAAAAGAAGTCAGTTTTATGGTTTTTGTGATGTGACACATTCACAGCTACAGTAACTGAAAGGCACTAGTAATCTAACAACTAACAGTACTTATACTTGTTTACAGATCCAGCTGGACAGACACGCCTGAAGAGAAGGCACGGAAGGCAGCCGGAATAATAAAGGAAGAAGACGCGGATGTCGCCTTACAGCGGGAGGCTCGAGCGCGCCAGATCAGCAATAGGGACAACGAACAGGAGTCGGTGATCAAGTAAGTTTTATGTATATGAATTTAAACCATCATTTTCGTTACGTTATGTTTAGTTCATAGTTGAGGTGCGCATAGACTAAACTTAGTTTTACCAAATTAGGTTATTATATTGAAGTGACCATCTGACTTTCTGAACCCTTAAATAGGGAAACCTCACAAATTTGATTATTATTCGACATCCCTAGTCCCCTTATGCCATGCATTTAATGCGCATGCGCGGTTCTTATTATTGGGCTTTTATCACTCATCTATAAATTCTATCATAATAAAATGCATCTTGTCTGTTTGCAGGAAACACAAAAAGAAACACAAAAGGGAAGAAAGTTTATTGGAAATGCACCAGAAGAAGTTAAAAAAGAAAAAGAAGGTACAATATTTGCCGGTTACTTCTTTAGAAATATTTATAGGCTTTACAAAATCCATCTATTTCTTTACCAATGATGATGAAAATTCGTTCGCTAATTACTATATCGCTGGCCAAATGTTCTTTTGTGGCCTTTAGTAATAAAAAAAACTTCAGAGTTTCGACGTGATCCTATTACGCACTTATATTCTACAGAAGGAAGAAAAAGAGGAAGGCGAGAAGAAGGAACGCCGTCCGTTCAGCCGTGACGTGGACCTTCAGGTGAACAGGTTCGACGAGGCGCAGAAGCGGTCCATTATCAAAAAGGCTCAAGCTCTGGACACCAGGTTCTCGCGCGGGGAGGCCAAGTACCTCTGATGAGTATGTAGCAACGACGAGTCATTCGTCAGCTTCCTGCTTGAAGCTATAGGTTAGGATCACTAGCTACTAGCATAGTACAATGGGTTAAAATAAAGAAGATTGTCATCTTTACATTCAAGTTACTATATTGGTGCAATTTTGCAACTCTTTACTGATTACAAAAAAAAGGTTTGCTATGCAATGATTTATGATGATATACATATTTACTTTTAATTCGGCATCAGTAGTCCTTGATTGCTGGGAAAAGAAGTGTCTGAAATCCATAATCGGCCTTATAGACATATGAAAATATCAGTGGCTAATATGTATGTTAGTACATAGTTATTTTAGTGAGATGTTTAAGCATTTTAGGTATTTACGCCGCTACCCTGATCTCGTATCATTGTGGAATATTTGAGCCTTCCGCGAATTCGCATATTATATGTAATAACATTGTTACACTAAGATTAACATAAACGTAGTTCACAAAAACTAAGAAGTCTCGAATTACTTTTAAAATACTAATACATAATAGGCCTATTAGACATAGTTTGACGAAAAATAAAAAGCAATAAATTATGTACAAGTGTATCCCAATAGTAGTTACGGATTATCTTTTAGGGCTCATTAACGCAGGTCATTAGAACGAATATGTAGACATGGATGGGACGGGCAGACATTCAATTGTAGAAGAATCCAATCGGCTAAATGAGAACTTTCCGGGATCTATTAGCTAAATAGCGCAAAACAGGTGCTAAGCAACCGTTACATTTTAACGAGTTTCCTCAGAGAAGGTCAATTCCTTGTCGTTGTTAAAGAGTGATCACCACCTCTGTGCCGCGCCTTAGGTAGCTGAGCGATGTATTCGGGGGACGAGAGTAAACACTTGATGACAGAAAGTTGAATGAGATCTTTCGAATAAAATATTTCAATAAATAGCACGAATGAGTAGGTAGGTCTTTTTTTTACACATTCGATTGGCTCTTTTCGAAAACGGACCAATCGCCAACGTTCCGCCATCTGATGAATATTTTATTAAGAAAAACGCCTCAAAAATAATTGTATTTTAATCTGATTAGGCAATAGAACAAGATCCAGAATGTTTGTTAAAAGAATTGATGTAAGGACTATCAATTCTTCTATTAAATCCTTGCATCAATTCTTAATATAACTAAGAACTAAATAATTAATTGATAAAAAGCTTTTAACATTCGCGTAACTACATACATCATCTCGTTATCACTAACAAAATTGTAGTGAGTAGAAATCTAAGCAAGCAATTCTAATTTAAGCTTAACTCTTTCCCCGCTGCACCTCTAACCCCAGAGCTGGATCTAGCCAGCGCGGGGCCCGTAGCAAATGCTTACAAAAATAGCCTTTAATAAAAATATACCTTTTGTATATTTTCACTGGAGTCCCCGTTTACAAGTGTAACGCGGGGCCCCCTAAAGCTTGGGGCCCGTAGCATTTGCTACCTCCTATGCTATATGGATAATTCGGCACTGTCAAACCCCCAAGGTGCAGCAGAGCGGTGTAGTCAAACAATGTTTTAATTATTCCGGAAATTCTCATGTCAATAGTAAAATAACATGAAGTGTAAGCAAGAGTAAATAACTATGCCTTTAATGCATAACGGATCTAAATATCAAATAGTTAAAGCTTCCTATTTCGATATATACTAGGTTTGATATAATATAAACCGTGCATCAGCAAGACACCTTAATTTTAGCCTGTCTAAATACTGTTTTAAAATATGATATAAAATCCGATAAGTTTGTTAACATTTTAGTTCAATAGTACATACTACAACTGCCAGCGAGATCAATGTGATTGATGAATTAAATAGATACATATTTTTAGAACTAATTTGATATTGTAACATTGTACAAAATTGTATTGCACATGAAATAGTAATGTTCATGTAATATACTTATTCTTATGTCAACACTTTATTATTTATGCTCAAGCTCTAGGTACCTTATTTTGAAGAACCTAATCTTATTAAATGTGTGTTTACTACAACATCATCATTCATTCTACAAGTATGGTGAACGTTTGAAATAGATTTTGTGATAGTTAAATAAACAAGTAACTTAATGGATGAAACTTGGATCACGCATGCCCATCTGTATCGGATCAAGTTCACAGATTCCAGAAAATGTATTTTCCTTGAAATTTAAATAAATATAGCACCAAACTTGTCCCAATACCTAATTAATAAACATGACCAAATAAAAATAGTAATATCAATAATATTCCTTTATTAACTTAACAGCTAAATGCAGAGTTAAAAAAAGATTCCTAATATCAATGACGGTTTTAGCATCAATGACGTCAGCAGATGTCGCGTTTAGTTTCTCTACGGAAGGGCACGTCTTGACCTTCCCTTCGACGCAGCAGAGCGGTTCGTCGGCGGTCATGTCGGCGTACACCCAGGATTTGTCGCAGATTTTGTAGAACGCCGACAACTGTACGCAAAAACAACATAAATTAATAAATAACGAGGACTCGGCACTATAAATTTAGGTTTATCTATCGACCAGGATCTTATTCAGTTCTTATTCACGTAGCGGTATCCTAGCCGTTACTGAAATAAGTAAATTATTATACGTAATTTTAATACACATTTTAATGACAATCTCGCATTGAAGCCTACAAATAGTAGTTTAACTTTTCGCATCTATATTAATTTAGACAGACTTATTCATGTGTGTGTACCTCCCTTTTTAAAGAACAAACAAATACGAAACGTATAGTGACCAAAATTAGGAAACTAGGCGACTTAAAATTAAATTCAGAGATATAAAAGTTGACCTTCAACTCATTGGCTTCTTTCAGCTTATTGCAAAGAATCTCCGGTCCCTTAGCCTTAGTAGCTGTAGCCAGCGCGTTGCACAGGCTCTTGCAGGTATTCTGGCCTTCCTCATCGCACTTCACCACGAGCCCGGGCATCTGCGACAGCAGCGGCGCCGTGTCCGCGGACGGCGAGACGGACGCGAACCCGCCGCACGAGCAGTTCCCGGATGGGATACCGTCAGTGGTGGTGCCACTGAAACAAATAAAATAAATGCCATTGTACGATCTGACACATCGAACAGGGATAGCAAACCTTGCTAAACAGACGTGCTAAACTTTAAAAAAATTACGCTAATGAGTTCTATAGAACCATACCAATAGATACAATAGCTGAAATACTAAATTTTGTATTAAAAGTAGATAAGTCTGTTAAATTCAGAAACCACGTCAATGCCTCGGCATACTCAAGATTGGAGATATTTTTAAGTAGGTAGGTATTATACCTATATTGGTATCCTTAAAAATACCAACTATCTCACCGATACTTACAAGACGTTGTCAATATAATAGGATCTTTGACTAAAGATAATAATAAAGACTAGTAAACACACCTGGGTTTTTCTTCAGCGAAGACGACGACGAACCCGAACAACAGGATAACGCAGAGGTCGCAGAGCATCGCCTTGAGGGAAGACATGTTGATTGCGATGACCGAGGTGATTCAGGACTGGTGAAGATCAAGTGACGAGGAGAACATTTATACTGCAGCTGGTAGCAAAAAGTGACCATGCGTTGCCATTGTGCAGGACAAACGATGTCAAACCGAAGGACCGAGCTATAAACGAAAATATAACGTTTTTATCATCGTGCTGAAAGTATGGACCCATTGTCATATATATTCACCTCCATATAAATTCTAGGATCCGTGTTCTTTGCATGGTATCATGAAATAAGTATAGTAGACAGGTTATTTTTAGTATTTAACAAGTATAGGTTGATCTGGGATCTGGGTCTTCAAAAAATAAATATCGCTTAAAAATAAAGCATCTAATAGCGTGTTTTGTGGTATCTATTTGTGATTATGTAGGTGACACTACTATTTCACAGTATTATATTTCCTATAACCCAACTCATTACTTTTTTATTAAATTGCTTAAAATTACTTTATGCTCCTTGGACTCTGGAGATTTAATCATTGGGTACATCTTCAGGGGTTTTTATTGCAATTTTCGTAGCAAACAAGCTTTCTAATGTTGTTATTTAAGGGAGAGCTGTGTCCAAGGTGGATACCTTGGTACAAACAAGCGTATTTAATTACCGCATGTCGAATATGATTGAACGAAATATTTATTGCTTGGGAAGTAAAAAAAAGGAATACACCACCTTCTAGGAGATGGAGGACGGTGGGTGATCATTTCGTTTACTGAGTCTTTACAAGATTTTACAACACTGGGAAAATCTATGAAATGTGGTCACCCTGCTGTAATCTGACTGGGGTAGTGTTATGATATGAAGAGTCGGTTGCTGTTTTCGTTGCGCCACTTATACAATAAGTCGTTTCCTCGTCGCGCGGGTTTGTTTTAGTAATTGAGCCACCTATCCATTCGACACGAACGAGGAGGTCGGAAGCTATTTATGTGTCTACCTTATTAATTTTGTCGCTAATGGGAATGTTCTCACCGTTATCAATAAATTCTAACTAAAAAATAACATGAGATGTCGGAAAATGGTATTTAAACTTAAATAAGCTTCTTATATAGGTAGGTACTTAATTACATAATAACTTATCTATTTATTATCAACCATTAGTTCCATGTTGGTCTTGAGCTTAAAAAGAATGTGCCAACTGTGTTCCTTGCCTAGCATGTCGTAAAAGGCGACTAATGGTTTATGGGGTTTTGGGTATATGATTGTGTAGGCGACGAGCTAGCCACTTGTCACTACTTTTTCACAATTTTGCATCTAACCCACCCCATTGTCCCATGTTGGTCTGGGACTTTAAATTATGCGCCAACTGTGTTTCTTGCCTAGCATGTCGTAAAAGGCGACCAATGGTAGGTACATGGGGTTTTGGGTGTGTGATTGTTTATGTGACAAGCTAGCCACTTGTCACTACTTTTTCACAATTTTGCATCTAACCCACCCCATTGTCCCATGTTGGTCTGGGACTTAAAATTATGTGCCAACTGTGTTTCTAGCCTAGCATGTCGTAAAAGGCGACTAATGGTACATGGGGTTTTGGGTGTGTGATTGTTTATGTAACAAGCTAGCCACTTGTCACTACTTTTTCACGATTTTTCATCTGACCCAGCCCGGTTTTATTTTTGACTCTGCCTACCCCTTGGGGGATTATGGGCGTGATGTTATGTAAGTATGTATGTTATCGTAAAAAAATCGCGCGTCATCCACGGACTAGTAAAAAAAGAAGGACTCCACGCTATCATACTATAGCGTGAAGCCACGTTTATGCATGTGTGAGTGAGATACTTACCAGATATCGGATATCTGTCATGTGGAGCACTTATTATGTCAATGTGTGGCGTAAGTTGCGTGTCAAGTGGAGCACCTGAGGAGCTTCAATGTCTAGTTAGTGGCGCGGAATCCTTCTATTTTTACTAGTCCGTGGCGTCATCATAAGTTTGTGATGACATTCCTCCGCAACGGATAGATTAATCACAAGGTTTATTTTTTGGAAAAAAAATATGAAATTCGTGACAGACAGACGCGAAATTTAAGTAACGTTACTTGACTTCCTTCCCTTTGCGCCGCACCTGCTCGCTGGCAAACTCACTGGGCTTCCCCGCAAGAGGAGGACCCTCCCGCCGAGAAGCCAAGATAATCTTGGCTGGTCCTCACCTGGCCTTGGTGAGAAGCTCGGGCAAAGAGCTAAAGCTCGAGGACCGTAGCCGCCTCACCGAGGCGAAGAACCAACGACGACGACATTTGAAAATCTAATATCAGTTGTCACACTAGGGAGAGGGCCTCACAAATGTGACCAGCTATGACAAGCACGGGGGAGAAGGGGGGGCTCAAAATATCATGAATTCGTGTCGACACACTTTTTGGACGGCCCAGAATAGGACTTTTCACCATTTTATCCCCACTCCCCTGAATTCAATATAGTTTGAAATAATATATGAAAGGATAACAAGAATATAAGTTCGCCTTAGAAGACATCGCTTTCCAGGAGTCAATGACACGCTTGCATGACACTATCTAGCTAGAACTTTGTAATTCGTATTGTTTACGAAAAGCCATTACTTTTGGAAGTATGTAGTACAATAGTGCATCCATTTAACATACTACTTAGTAATTAGTTACCCATTAGTACTTCTAATTGGCAACATACAAATGTTATTGTGTTGCATAATGCTGCTCCACGAAGAGTAACTACGGTGCGAATGCACCAAAATGTATTAAAAAAAAACCACCATATCTAACAATTTCTTTATTTCAGCAGTCTTTAAAAATAAAGATTGATCATTGTAAATATTTACAACATCCATTTTTAAATTCAGGAACTTGTGAAGTAGTCTGGCATAATCACAAGACCTAACAGTCTATAGGCACTGATTACACCAATTATAATTTAATACTTAACTCTAGACACAGTGTTATTGTACTGCCATAGTCAAATAACTAGTATCAAGTGTGGATCCTAAGGTATCAATTAGGATTTTTTTATGATAAAACTATTACAAGAAACACATGCTATAGTTAGTGATTCATTTTTCTCCTAAACAACTGCCTTGTTAGCTTTTATTAAATTACAAGCAAGCCCATCTCCATTTAGGGAATTAAAGATGAAAAATCTTCCATGTTCTGTTATCCAGCTAAATATTTAAATACACTTGCTAATGATCCCTGGATCCATGCCTGTCCTAGTATTCAATTATTATACATTATACAAACAAATGTTACAAATATACAATACCAATACAATTGAACCAATTCAATACTTACTATACCTTTACTCCTTATTCATAAAAATCGAAAATGGTTACAGCCATATAATACTTATTTTTATGATTAACAAGTTAATTATGCTTTTACAAAATATATCTTATTATAACTACATGATATTCTGTTATAAAACATATTCACTACATGATTTTTGCACTTGACATACAGCGCTGTAACTAAATTGTTGTTACTATTATCTTTGGGGCGCTGGCTTTGGCTTAGGCATTTTCGCTAGCAGTCCTTGAATCTCCTTCTTCTCATCATAACTCTTCCACATTTCATACAAGTTTATAATGGATCGCACAATCTCTTGTATCTGAAAAACATAATAACATGATAAAAAACATCAAGAATATTGACACATAATAACAATTTAAATTGCTATTGTAAAAATGATGCAAATATTCATATAATTGCAATTCATATACATTTTGTATCTAATACATATTATAAAATGCAGAAGAAAATTTGCTAGATACAACAATAAAAAATCCGTCTTTCCATTATGACATTCTGTAAAAAAATATTTTTATTTTTATTTTGTTACTAGTCATAAAGTATTCTTGAACTCACCTTGTCCATGTCAACATTTAGTTCAGCAAACCAACTTTTCTGGTTTTCACTTCCAAGCATTACACATGCTATATGCAGTGCTGCTATTGCAATCTGAAACAGATACAATTGTTCTAAATTATTACATATATTGTTCTTATGTAACTTAATTATTTTCAACTACTTTTCCAGGGTCTGGAGATCTGCACCAGGGCATGTCTCATTAGAAAAAGACAATGCTATTTAATTAAAACTATTCTCTAAGTACTGATAATGACATTTTATATTTACAAAGAATTTAGGTTATTTCTATAATAATATTTATGCATTTACTAAGATTGAAATATAAAAAGAAAGTAAAACTAAATACCTGGTAAGGTGGATATAAGAGGCTGACGTCCGTTCTAAGGGAATCATTGACTATCCTCCATGCATATGTTAGCAGCTGATCATCCTGTCCCATGTCCTGAACAAACAGTAGCAATGGTCTGTATGGCTGATATACTATTAGGCAGCAGTCTAAATTCTCCAGCAAATAAAACTCGCACTCTAATATGTGATTAGTTCTGTAAGGAAACTCTTGCTGTCCGTACGCGTAACCGAATTTATTCTTGATAACGGTTTGACACGTAGTTATTAGCCTTGAATTTGAAATTACACCGAACTCTTCAACTTTGGATGCTAAAAACACGCAGGTCGGGGCTAAAAGTAACGGGTCAATGCATTTCAATGAATTCCGGGCGTAGAACCTCTTGAAATACACGGTGGCGGTGGCGATGACCTGTTGGCGCACCTTCAGTTGCTCGCCGAGCACTTGGATTATGCTGGCGAAGAAATTAAATATCTTCTGATATTCCTCTTCGCTCAATATATTCAAATCGTGTTGCCGATCTCTTATGAGATCTGTTTTGTCCAAAATCCATTGTTGATGATGAGAACTTTGCCAAAAGTTACCAGCCATATTTATGAGGTTAGAGAAATGAATATTGATGTAGCCACTTGGATTTTAATATTTATAAAAATATTTTAATTATTTTGTACAATCCTTTAAATCTAAAATTAATGCTAATGTTGCTAAATACAGAAAAAAGCAACTGCAAATATCAAATCGTTAGTAATTTGACATTGACTGCAACAAGCTGTCAAATTGCAGTTAGAATTTTTAAAACTTTCCATTAAGACCCTATGAAATTAATATTTATACAGCCGGCATTAATACATTACTTTTCAATGGTATGTATGCTGAAATAAAAACTGTCTTATTCTTTTTTTAATAATATGATAAAAGTAAAAGTTAATCAAATAAAGATATAAAAATCGCTGATCTGCATGGAACATTTTTTTTAAACGATATTAAATAAATGTATAAACGCCAGCACATCAGGCTATACATTTTTGTTGCGAAACAGCCCTTATCACAACGACATAAGACTCCTCAGTGTGAGGCCTGAAGTGTTGTCATGTGTACCTACATACTGTACCCACGTAATATAAATCGTGGAATCAGTATGAATGAATAAACCGCGCAGTTGTTAAGCAACCCTGGGGTAGTGATGAAAGAGACTTGAGTTCTTTATGTTGTTTATAATAAGACTAACCTTTTTTTTAAACGCCTGCTCTAAAATTAAGACTCGTCATAATTAATATAATTCAGCCGGATAATGTTTAAGACTAGTAGACTAAAACAACTGAGAAAACATAAATGACTAAGTTTTTTGTAAACTGCTAAAAAGGACTGCAGTCCATTACAAAAGAACTGGCGTTTGAGTGATGCGTTTAGGATAAAATGACTTCAATATTATTACTTAGGTACGTTATACTCACGGACTAGTAAAAACGAAGGACTCCACGCTGTTATACCTACTTTAGCGTGAAGCCACGTTTATGCATGTGTAAGTAAGATATCTATGGATACCAGATATCGGATATCTGTAATTTGGAGCGCTTATTATGTCAATGTGTGACGTAAGTTGTGTGTCTAGTTGGAGCTTCAACGCCTGGTTAGTGGCACGGAGTCCATCTTTTTTTACCAGTCCGTGGTTATACTCACTCACGCATGCGAATAGTAAGCAAAGAATATAATCAAAAAATATATATTATACTACTGACGATTATCAGAACGATAAGACAACTTGGGTAAATGAATCTCCATTGGGATCTAATGTGAAATCTTTAATAGGGTAGTCTGAATCTTGTACACCTTTTCCTAGGGTTAGTGGCTGATGTTGGATATTTGTGACCTTTTTCTTTTTAGTTTTTTTAATTAATTGCTGAGAATTGTCATGCTCACTTACTTGCCTCTGGGGTGGTGGCGTTATGTGGCGGGTCGTTACATTCCCTCTGATATGGTTGAGTGAAACGATGGCTGACACATACGTCATGCTTGTGCACAGGTGCCACCTTTGGGGGCTGGTCTGCTCTGGTTAATCTTACACTTTTATTGTAAGTAATCATATTATGTCATCTCCCGCAGTCATTGATTGTATGATTTGGTTTAGAACATTTAAAAAAAAAGTGTATATTACTCATGTATATTTTGACGCTGAAAAGAGTAACTACCGAGTTTCTTGCCGGTTTCTTCTCGGTAGAATCAGCATTCCGAACCGGTGGTAGATTCACATTGCTCTAAAGATTTTGTAAAATTGACGATTTATAAGTGCTTTTTTTTAAGGCCTAGGTACATGAATAAAGAAATTTTGATTTTGAATTTTTTTGAAAATCATGCAAAGACTTAATTTGAAAGCATTTAAGTAAACTTTAAATATCTCATAAGCTGCGTCATGAGTGACATTGGTTAATATAAACTAAAACGCATAAAGCATCTTTTTCAAGAAAGATCATTATTATTGTTTTCTCCTTTTGGATATCACGGGAAGTTTTACCTTCCCGGTCCTTTGGAAGTCTTGCATGGGGGCACAGGCCCAACATGTAGAGGCCCCTTGAGACGTTTTAACATGAGAGTGTGATGGAGTACACCGGCCGGATCTTACTTCTGAGTATACTAACATAATACACTCAGTAGTATCACCCGGCAAGTGCAACACTATTGCAATAAGGTGGAAACAAAAAAATATGGGCTATTGCAATGGATTTTTGTGGAAAGAAAAACTGGGCTATGGGGTGAGATAACGGTCGCCTGCCATTTCAATATCTCACAAATTAAAGTGCGGCAGGTGATGACTCGCCCTCCACTAGATGGGCCCCCTAAATCAGCCGCCGCGCAGGGTAGCAAGGGGGCAACATCGGTATGGTGGGCTAAGGGTGTAGAGATTTGTGCACCGGTTTCTGGATCGCGGTAATCTGGTCAGCCGTTCCCCGTTATTACGCAGATTGAGCACTGCCACCCTTTCAAGCATACAGCTCTTGCGCTCCACTTTGGGTGGCCAATGAAGGCAATCCAAAGGTGGGGGAGAAGATGGTAGGTTCCCCCGGGAGGTCTCAGGTCCGTGGTGTCACATACCAACAGCTCGCCACAAGCTGCCCTGCGGAGACTGATTGCACTGAAGGAAGTTGTTGCTCTTCATGGTGCGAAGATCACCAACTCTCGACAGCGGGCGATGGAGGCGTCACGTCCCTACGCCTTCATTATTATTATTATTGTGCGAACTACGCGCTCGCACTAAAAGTGGAAGTAGGTACTTCCGCCGAGCTAAATGTTGCTTGCTCGGGGACCTAGGTTCGACTAACCGTCGCGGTTTATTGGTTTTGTATAAATAGTTAGTGGCGAGAATAACTTCGTCAGCGCGATGCAGGATTGTATGGCGTTTCTCTATGTTCGATCGACGTCATTTGTTTACGTATTACTGGAGCTATAATCTTGACTATCTTGTGGCGCGGTCGCTACATTATTTTTTGATACTAACTACAGCTATCAAAATACATACTTATCTATGAATTTTATCAAATTAATATCATGCGTTTCATGGGCGTAACGCCGTACGCAAGAGAGCCCCCCCTTGCGTACGCCCATGAAACATGGGTTTGTTTACTATAAGAACCTATCAATAATATGATGCGATTTATTTAAATATTATTAACACGTTCTTTTTTTAAACAAACTGTGCCTAAATTCTTAAATGGGACGTATGGCTAAATTATGACTGGTAGTAAAAGGCCGAGTATTTTTTTAAGAATTTTACATTTTGCCTCTGTACCTAATTGATTAGGTACTACGTATGTGTGTAATTTAAAATTGTAATCATACCATACAAACTATTATAATAAATTCTGATAACAATTTATTGGTGTAACTAATATTACGTACTACGTAATGTATGTAGGTAGGGTATAATCTATCTATAGCATTAGGAAGTTAATTTGAATTCTTTTGAATCTAGTTTTTGTACCTAAAAATTATGTACCTGAAAATAATTTAAACATTTAATGTTTAGACATTTATTTCTGTGGTGTAAAATAAGTTTGAGAATAAATCAATAAATTATCACATACGATAACAAGAGATTTCCTTTTTTCGTTTCGTATCGAACTCCAAATCTATACCTAAATCACGGACTAGTTAAAAAAGAAGGACACCACGCTATCGTTATGATGTCACGTTTATGCATGTGTGAGTGAGATACATATGGGTACCAGATATCGGATAGTCACTTGGAGCACTTATTAAGTATGTCAATGTGTGACGTTAGTTGCGTGTCAAGAGCACCTGCTTCAACGTCTAGTTGGTGGCGTGGAGTCCGTTTTTTTTACTAGGCCGTGACCTAAATATAATTTTCAGCAACCGCCATCTCAATAATTTGGGTATTTACCTAAAAGATATGTAATGCATATAAACATTTCCCAGTGAAGAAAATGAGTTAGTAGGACAAGGGGCGCATACAACACCTGTGTAAAGCCCACCTTAAGACCGTTTAATGGAAAAATAAACATATTTATTTACCTATCCAATAAAGACATTAGTTGTTCTGGCTTTAAACGCTGTACCCGCGACTTAATTTGCATGATTCGTTTCACGACTACTAAAAAGTGACGCCCAATTTAAGTGAGAAACAAATATGGCGCCTTTGCGTAGTGTCATTCCACTTTACTTAATTACATACTTTATGTCTCTGAACAATTTATTTATGACGATGTTTCTGAATGTTACAAGTTAGATTAAGTTATAATCACAAATTTTATCAATAATGGCACAATACACTGCAAATTCCACTGACATTGACAACTTAAAGCGAGAAACCAAAATGGTAAGCCGGCTTCACTTAGGTATTTCTATGACGTCACTTGATGATGTTACCGAAAATGGTTAAGTCAAATATGTTGTTGTCTCTTTTTACGTGCCGTATTGTAGACTTGTTAAAAGGAGATAGATAGAGGTTTATGAATACAATATCGATATTAATCATATTTGTATAGCAAATTGTTCGTATAAAACATTAGGCCGTCTCCTTAAGTTTCAGTACTTAGAGTCCGAAACGGACTAACTTTGTCATACTCTGTAGGTATTATGTTATCTATTATTTTATTGTACCTTTTTGTTTTTAATATGGTCAATAAATACTTTTTCTTTCTTTTCTTTCAACGGGCCCTCGCTTCGGGAAGTCCCGCGTTACATTTACAAGGAGACCCCATTGGACAAAGATCTAAACAAAGGCATTTATTTATGCAAAGGTCCTTTGGTAAGTATTTGCAACGGGCTCCGCGCTGGCTTAATCCAGTACTGGACCCGTGTATTATTATGAATATACTTATGGGCACCACTTTTTCATTTTTTCATCCACCTTTCATTACCCATTTCATTAACTCAAAATTGTACTTCTGGCTAAAAGTGGTTGTTGGAACTTGCTTGTCTTTGGACTCTACTTGCCCCTGGGATGGCGGGCGTGATAGGAAGGCGTAAACAAATAAAATTCTTGTAAGTATGGTGTTTTGTAGGTATATTTATTTATTTTGATGACCACGGGTAAAACCGCAGCAGAATGGGCACGGATCGTCGAGCCTTACCAAGGGTATGGAACAGATCATTGGGGGTCATATTCTCCAGAAATGCGTCAATCACCGGGATCATCATTTCGCGCGCCGCATTCACGATATCTCCGTAGTAGCGTTTCAGAATTTTCGGCGCACTGAGATTGATGACTGTATTGATTGCAGAGGAAGCATTTTCTAAGTCAGACTGAAATTTGAATTAATTTAGAACCAATTCTAATTTGTTAGTATTATTAAGAAACCCAATTATTAGAGGGCTCAAAATTTTGTGCAAATTATAAGCATACCTACTTAGGCGCCGGCACGGCGCTCCCATGCACAATAAAGAAATCCCATAAAAAATTACATACTTTTATACCCCCTGATCCTCTCCCCCATAATGTGTCTTTGTATGTATGGTACGTACAGAAAAAATACTATAAAAATAATATTTGTGAATTCATACCTCGATGCTGCCAATTTTATAGTCCAACTGCAGCGAATCAACCTGAGTTCCAGTCTCGGTTCTAGTTAATTGGATGGCTATCGTCATCTCAATATCCTTCAAATGAATACTGAAACACATAGAAACTTATAAAGTATTTTTTTCTTAAGTTAAAAACATGTAAAGCTACATTTAACTAGCTACATGCCATTTCCCTAGCAGGGTAGGCAAAGAGAACCGAATAAAATTTAATGAAACAGTAATTTAAAGTATGTAAGTAGGTATTTATTTTTTTTATACATCGTACTCATGCCCAGGTCCGACCTTCGGGTATTGTTAGATTGTCTACAGAGCCAACTTTAGCCCTATGCCAGATTCATATGAGTATCATAAATGTAATAACTCACAATCTCACCTCATTTTTCCCGATCCATTGATTGGCACCACCCAATACGCTTTTCCTTTTAGACTGTAATAATCTGTAACAATTATAAAGGAATTAACACACTTACCCACTTAAAAAATAAATGACATAGTTATCTAAGTACTCTGATCATCTAATGCCCATTTATGTGGAAGGATGATTTATGATCGGTAAATGTTTTGCATTGCTTAATTAATTGATTTTAATGATTTTGATTGTGTTTTAAAAGATAAATTGTGTTTGTGCTTTGATTGGCTCCGTAGATTCTACAGGTTCATAGCAAGGTGCTGATGGGTGGAAAATGTTTAACTTCGGTTTCGATTGGACATCTCTCGATATTTTTTTCAGGGATAAATCACGGATATGTTTTGGAATTTTAACGCCCTTATAGCGTGACATACCATACCTGAGCTAACTGTCAAAATGGGCGCGGTGATCTTCGCCATTGCCGATAGGTAGACATCAGATGCGTCCAGCATCTCGACTGTGAAGTTTTTCAAGCCTACCAACTTCATCTCCCTCGTTTCATATGATAATCTTAAAAAGTATATAGATATTAGCTACCAATCATAAAAATAGTACCTACACGTTACACTGAATATCCAAAATGGCATTGTATTAACCATAATTACAATAATTTAACAGTGAATTACGATTTGTAAGTAAGAACTTATGTAAAGTAATTTCTAAGTAACACGAATGAATATCTAGATACGTATGCCTAAGTAAATACGTTATGTTGAAAATTAAACAACGTGCCGTTAGCTGTACCTACATTCAAAAACTTATATTATTTAACTTAACTTTATACCTATACATACTTATAATAAAATTTTGGTCAGGTCATATTATACATACATACATACATAATGTAACGCCTTTTCCCACATCACATCCTTCAATTTGCTACGATCCTGACACACACCTTTCGCTTCTTCAGTCATAATATACTTGTTATGCTAAAACTATTATTTTGCGAAAGGAGTATCTATAATCTGTTTAATTTAATATGGCTGATAAAATACCTAAACAAACGTTTTGCGAAACAGAGAATGGTGCATCATATTGCGCATTGTGTCATTTAATATTACGCGTAATTAATTAAACTCAAAGCAGACTGCTGTGCGTGTTACGCCCGCGATTATCATTAGCTACGCAATTATTTGTGTCAGCTTGAAATTGAAATCGATACAAGTTATCTACTTTTATTGCCTAATTATGTATGCACTTATAGTCAGATACGTTGCAGAAACCGAATAGGATGACACAACGTCTGGCTATCTCAGTAACAACCTATCTACCAAGTAAACCAGGTTAATAATCGAACAAGTACGAGTCGAAATAGGGACCAAATGTACCACACTTACTAAATTAACATGATGAACAAAAAGATACATATTATAAAATTTCTTAAGCGGTAGGTATGTTTCATTTCTCTGGTGACCCTATTTCAAGAACTATGTGTTGTGTAGTGTAAAGTTATTTTTATTGTACTGTTTTCTGTCTTTCAGGGCCCTGCCTGTGCCACAGGCTTGTTCTGAAAGACAGAGTTACGGGAAGTAAGGATCTGATAGGCCTTGTGCTCTCGCCTATCAGATCCTTACTTTTGTTACAACTGTATCTAATAATTTCAAATCACTGCAGCTGTAGTCCGGTCAACTTTACTAGACATAAAAATAGTGATCAAATAACAAAAATTCCGATAGAGCATTTTTACCATTAAAAATAAAGTTATAAAAGTCCCCATCGATCATATATGTGCCAAGAAAGTTATTTGAGGTCAAAGGTAAAAATTTCAGGGTTTTTGGGTTTTTCTCGAAAACTGTTAAAAAAAAAAGCCTTAAACCAGAGTTGTAGATCTCAAAATTATCTACAATAATGGTCACCGTTTATGAGATATCGCGTTGTAAGATATACATAATATGCACATACAATATGCCATATATAATATGCCATACATATTCAGCAAGTAAGCAAAAATGCCTATTTGTGTCTCTTTTATGTATAAACTATACCCTGTCTATCATTACATTTCTTCTTAACAGTTCACATAGAACGTAACTGTTTCAGATTACGAATAAATTAAATTCGATATGCAT
Organism: Glyphodes perspectalis; assembly: GCA_951394215.1. NCBI lineage: Eukaryota > Metazoa > Arthropoda > Insecta > Lepidoptera > Crambidae > Glyphodes > Glyphodes perspectalis. Next base: position 7,647,917 of record OX596201.1, read on the forward strand.
CATAAATAGAAATATATTTACTCAATAATCTTATTTAATTGGCTTATCTAATACATAATAAAACAGTTTAAAAAATAAATTAAAACACCGTAAAGGCAATAGTTTTTACAAGATAACTGATAATCGTTTTGCGTATAAAATACAGTGACGTTCTATGGCGTCTGGTGATGGGATCGTTTTATTCGCAATATTTAAAATAATGCATCGATTTACAAAAGGTTAGAAATGCTATGAGTAAATCTAATAAAGAAAAACTTCTGATATGTTAATAAGGTTTAATGCGTTATTTGAACAAAATATAACAATATAACGTAATTTAAACTAATAAATTTAAATATTCATAATTTTCCTTGTGTTATGGCCCGTGCTTAGACGGGGTTCATTTAGTTAAACCAGGAAATCGTAAATCCAGGATTTAGCAATCTGGTAATTACACTGAAGCAACTGCCGATCTGACCTTCGTGACCCTAAGATAGGAGAACCAGACAATTTTGGATTATGGTTACAAATCCAAAGTTGTTTGAATTTGCAGGTTTCTTTTCATCACGATGTTTTCCCTGACTGCCAAGATAGTGGCGGTCAGGGAAAATTGTACATAGATTTGAAAAATCCAGAGGTACGTGCTCGGTTGAACCCGCACCCCTCGGTTATGAGGCGCATGACCATTGAGCTACCACCACTCCAATAAATTGAAATATTTATTGGTGTGGACAAAAAATATTAAGGACCATTTTTGTAGATATTTTTGAGATCTACAACTTTAATCTAAGGTACTTTTTTGATAAAACTTACCGTTTTCGAGAAAAAACCAAAAAACCTGAAATTGTTACCTTTGACCCCGAATAACCTTTTTAGCACACATGGGATCGGTGGGGACTTTTAAAACTTTATTTTTAATGGTAAACCCAAGGTCGCTACCGATATTTGGCGCTGTCGGAATTTTTGTTTTTTAATTGTCTAAATTGAACGGACTAGGCACCTATTATTGTTTCGGGAGACACAACCCATTCTCACTTTATTTGAAGTATCCTGCAAATTACTAACGTTGAAATTGAGGTCGATCATTATTATCAGCCGAATTATCAAAATTCGTTTCATATACTCACTTGACACCATAACCTGCATAATTTCCACTTACTGCAGGAAGTTGGATCTCCTCTAGTGTAGGAAGTGGGAATGAAAATGGTCCCTTGCCTCCTGCCCGCCATGTCCTTAAGAGTTCCAATATATTCGATTCTATGGTATTCTTTGCTGCAATTTATTAAATAAAATTTTTAAACAAAAGTTTGGGCACTACTTTTTTATGTGGTATAATAAATACTAGACATATTTTATGTTTCAGTATTGTATTTAAGAACTTGATTTCTCAGCCACTAACGCAAACACAAAGGAAAGATCAATTTATTAGGTAGATAATACCCGGGGTAATCATCAGCATGCCTTTAGTGTAACAACTTAAATTGAACATTTATTATGCTACAAATTGATACCCATATTGCCGACAAAATAAGCAATAAAACCAGAATAAATAATTATTTAAGCATTTAAGGAAATCATTTTAATAATTTAATAGGTACTCTTCTATAGCTGCATCTGCAGTTATTATATTTTTTTCGATATACATAAAGATAACAATATATATACAAATCATTACATACAATATATTTATTAATTATAAAAAAAATGTTTCGATAACTAAGGAATCACTAAGTTCTAATTTGACTCACGTGTTGTATCGTTTCCGCTAACCGTTATACTCAACGCGAAAATCGCAAAAATAATAAAAAGCGTTCTCATCTTGAGGTATTTGTTGCACTGACTAAGACGGCAGTCACGAAACTTCATATTTATACCTACTATTACTCTTACAAGGGTTAGGTACCAGTAACTTTATTTACTGAAAATTAACGGACAAATACTCACGCGTCATAAATTGCTAAGTACCTACTTACACTCATGGATTTGTGTGTTTGTCGCTGATAATAAAAGGGCGGTTTCCTGATAAACTTTTGTTAGTAAACCTACAATGAATGAAAATTTTTCGAGATGAAGGTAAAGTATTACGACTTTATAATCTCTTTAAGTAAGTACTAAATTAGTTCGTTCGTGATAAACTTCACTTGAATATTACCGGTCAAGGGCAGCAGTAGATATTAAAGGCTGGGAAACAAGGCGTCATTAATGAATGACTTACAGGTCTATTTGAACTACATAGCTAGTACCTACAGTTTGCTTATGCAAAAGTAAATACTTACTGATATATGATTTTTGGGATTCAGTTACAGGGTGCTAACAGGACCTATTTCTAAGCACCCACAGTCTGTTCGATGACCTCTCTATTGCCACTGTAACAGCAATAAATTTAAATATTATGCAGCAAACCAAATACGTGTTTAAATGCCGTTTTTGTTGTATTTAAGATGGAATGAATTCGGTAGTGGGTTAGGTAACGCGCTAGGGATGACAGGTAAGTAAGTATAGGTATTAGGATCTATTTTGAAGAATATTTCTGTAAGTCCTGTACGATCAATTCTTTCGGAATAAGAAAACATGTCCTTTTAAGGGTTCTAAATGTAGGCACTTATTTATAATGAGTTACGTAAGTGTTTGGGGCTGAAAGTTAAGCAAATAAACAGATTTACTATCGCATTTATAGTAAATCTGTATTTAAAGTAAGGATAAATAAGTACCTACCTAAGTACTGTGTACGTACGAGTAAGTAGGTACCGGTTGCGCATCATTCCTGCCTTGATACCTACTGCGATTGTGGCAACTTACTCATCATGGGTATCTGACATGAAGGTGTAGAAACGATACCCCAAGTACGTACAGAGGAGCTCTCCTCTGTGCCCCAAGGGTTCAGTCTGTATAAATAATAATAAATATCACATACATTTATCTAACTCCGAGGTAAGTAGCTCAAGCACTTGTGTTACGAATATCAGAATCAAGTGGTAAGTACATATTATAACAATGTATATTAACATATAGGGTGAACGTACCAGTCCCAAACCAGTTAAGAGGAAAAAAATACTTAAAATTACTGTGAAAAATAGTACATTTAGATTGAGGAGGCAATTTATTTCTTTCTTTGTTCATAATATATTGCCGAATATGTAGTTAAAACTAGATTACTCATAGACACATCACTTTAAAAATAAAAAAAATATGAGCGTCAAAAAGTGGAATGTGCCTAAGTTTAACCAGTGGAGGCTAATGATTGACCAATTTTATTCCAGTAATTGACCAACATTTTAAAATATATGAAAAAGCATTAATTAAGGTATTATTTAAAATAAAAGATAAAATTTAAATCAATTAGGCATTTATTAATAATAAATACTCTTAATGAGATCTATAGGTATTTATTTTAATCACAGATAACGATATTTTGATTAGGTATATAAAACTACCTACTATAACTTTTTAACGTATTTTGAGATCTTCTCATATTCTTACTACAACTATCAATGCCAGGCATCAATACCATTTTAAATCTAAGTAACAAAATTATAAATTCTTATAAAATCTACTATGTAGAGCCATCAAAATATCAGTTTTCTTATATTAATCAGTCTGATGATTACAGTAAAGTTAAAAAAATTACAGTCTTAAATTAAAAAAAAAAAATCCGCCTCTTTCTATTCAATCCACTGTAGATATTTTGCCATCTCTTCAACTCTAAATGAGCCTCTGGCATTTGTAGGTACAGGCGGTTTTATGATTTCTACAATATCCATCTCATCATACCATAAACGATCTTCTTTCTCCGGCCATTTAAAGGTATTTGGAGATGAAAGTAGTTTTCGGGCAGTTTCGCGTATTTTGCCACCTGCATGAATTTCTTCAAGTGCCTTGTATACATCGTCTTGACTATATTTAAAGAAAATTTTCTTTGGCGGCATTTTGAATCTGAAAAGACGATAATATTACATGCTAACATATTTTTTATTTAACTGGTCAACTTTAAGAACTCTATTGTAATCCAATGTCAAACCACCCTGGTCAACTATCAGAACATCTTAATGTACCAGTAACAAACCACTGGTCAACTAATGGATGTTTAAATAAAACTGATCATTATCTATGAATATTAGCGGGTTTGTGAAAATATTGCATAAAATGTAATTTTATACATAGTTATTTGAATTTCAATAATAGTCCAATAGTTGACCGACCGGTCAACGTTTGGTACTCCATACTGCAGATGTTCCAGTAGTTAACCATTTCAAATATAACATTATGCAAACGCATTTTACATGAAATAAGTGCACAATTGCATAATAGGCTAATTAATCTAATAAAAAAACATAAAATATTAACTTCAAATGTACTTAAATCAATGATAATTATGGACTTAAACTTACCTCTCATCACGCACTCCTTGCTGCAATGGCGGCCAGACGGCAAATGAACGAGACACATGTTTTTGAAATAAATGTCACAGAGCTATATGTCTGTCTCTTTTCATAGAGGGTGTTCCATTGGACTCGTAAAACCGGTCTATACCAAATTCATGCGCAAAACGGAACGAGATTTGGCGGAAATTCTTAAAATTTTGGTTTTTCTACAAAACTGGTCAACTACTGGTGACTGGTTTGGGACTGGTACATCCACCCTATATACCTACTTAAATATTATATATGTATTAACACCCAGACACAGAATAAACATAAGTATTCATCACACGAATGTTTGTCAGGAAAACAGGATTGGAGATCGAAAATTTTGGCGCAAAGAGCAAGGTCACTACCGAATGCGTCGTCGAGACAGTCAAAGTCAAGTTGCCCCGCCTACGTAAGGCGCACTGGGGGCCCGTCTTCCCCTTTGAAACCACCAAAAAAGGTAGTATCACCCTGTCCGCATAATCTGGCGTCGTGAAGAAGACTCATTAAACCGTATTTCATTCGTGGAAATGTTAAATTGCCTTCCTAGAAAATACTTATTAATGAATCTCGTCCGCAATAGATTTCCATCAATGTAATTAAGTAAGGACTTAAATAGTTAATAAAGAATCAATTTTTTGTTGGCATACCTACTTATAATATTGACTGTATAAAAGTTTGATAATTTCGTTTTGAAATCTATGTAAAAAAACTGATAAAATAACACCTATCGCTTTCATGAACACGTTTTCATGTAAGAACAAAATTGATTAAATTGATTTAATGGGTATTTAGTGAGTGATTACTGATTATGTAGGCGACGAGAGAAACTTTTGGCAGTACCTAGATACATATTCAAAATTTTCCATCTCATCCAATTCAAATTTATTTTTTGGGTAAAATTAAATTAAATGTGGTTTAAGCAGCTTAGCAGCTTATTGCGCCTTGGTATCTAATTAGGTACCTTTTCAAAGATTGACCATTACCATTACATTAGAAGAGATGCTGACAGGTTTAGCTCTTCTAAATATTCATCCAGAGATAGCCTCAGATGTCCCAAACATCAACCGATTTGCCAATAAAAATAAAAAGACTTCCATTTGTTGTATAATGTGTGCAATGACAATGTGTATTGTGCAATAAAGTCTAATTTACTCGACATTTATTATTATTATTAAGTGCATTTGCAATTTGCAAAAAATTCTATTTTGGAGGGTCAAAGAAACGGTGTCAAAAATAAAGAGGCATTACAATTCGGATTTTCCTTTTATTCATATTGCCACAACAATACCCCTCTACAGGTAGTGGGTAGGTACAGTAGGTAATGGAATTACTTACCTAATTAACTTCACTTACTTTGTAATGTGATTTTATTTGATGTGAATTTAATTAGCCTTAACTATTTTTGTGAAATTTGTATTTTATATCTGCATTTTCAAAGTTTACATAAGCCTTGTTTTGAACGGCACGATGCATTTTTCGCCTGTATCAATGTCAGAGAAAACGCTTCTCACTGCCGGGACTTACGAACAGCTGTAGCGGACTAACCGGGGGGTGGAAGGGGGCCTCATATTATCTCCAACTTCTCATCATCTCAGGATGATCAAACAGTGGAACTCACTATAAAATTAAGGATGTAAGATTTTCCTTTGTCTAAATACTATGTCTACAATTAAATAAGTTTACGTGTTTCAATGACAGTGACGCAGTCAATGTGACATTTATGTCAGGTTCCACCATCCGTCGAGTTTTCTGGGGACCCGGTGATGTGACCTATTCTTAAAATAGAAATTTTACAGAGCTTAACTCACTGAAAATAAATTCAACAACACAATTAAATGCATCTAAAGTGTATCCCATAACAATATATACTTCAATTGCATTTGATGTTGCATTATGAGCGGTCAAACCAAAGCTCAAGAAATGTTTCAGTATATAAAAAAAATGTTTACATGGACATATCTGAAGGGATTAGTTATTAATCCAGGGCAGTTGCCTTTCGTCGCATTCCTTATTATCGTCGCAGAACTGGTAATCAACGTTCTAGTCGTGGAACGAGTGCCATACACGGAGATTGATTGGAAAGCGTACATGCAAGAGTGTGAAGGATTTCTGAATGGTACACTTGACTACAGCAAGCTACGTGGAGATACTGGCCCACTGGTATACCCAGCAGGTTTTGTTTATATATATTCTTTGTTTTATGTCCTTACAAATCAAGGTGAAAACATAAGATTGGCTCAATATATATTTATTGGTATCTATTTGTTACAATTGATTTTTGTGTTAAGAATTTATATGAAAACTAAAAAAGTACCACCTTATGTTCTTGTAATTACTATTCTCACATCCTATAGAATACATTCAATTCATGTATTACGTTTATTCAATGATCCTATTGCTGTACTTTTGTTGAATATATCCCTAAATTTCTTCTTGGATTCAAAGTGGTATTTAGGAAGTATATTTTATAGCTTGGGTGTTTCAGTAAAGATGAACATACTTTTATATGCACCGGCATTGCTTTTCTTCTATCTTGTTAATTTAGGATTCAAAAATACTGTTAAACAACTTTTTGTATGTGGTATGATACAATTAGTGCTAGGTTTACCATTTTTAATTTATGCACCTGTGGCATATTTAAAGGGTAGCTTTGATGTCGGCCGGGTTTTCAACCATACTTGGACAGTTAATTATAGATTCCTTGATATTGAGGTGTTTGAAAATAAATGTTTTCACTTAACTCTTTTAGCAATACACCTAATGTTGTTAATTATATTTATGCCTATGTGTATAAAGTATTTCAAAAGTTATTGTAGATTGAAGTATGTTCAGAAACAAGTACAACCTCAGATTGATGCTAAGAATATTGAAAACAGACGTAAAGCTAAATTGAACAAGGATGCTAAACGGAAACTAGTAAAGAAAACTGAAGAAGAAACATTGACCAAAGAACAAGAAGATTTTCTAAATTCATTTGAAACAGTTTTGAAGAAGTCTGCTCAAAAAGAAGGAAAAAAGGCTCCAAGGAAACAGCAAGAAGCTCATGATGAAATTAATTATAGTATCAATTTTGATATTTTGTCACAACTATTTATTCTTCCCATGTTTATTGTTAACTTTATTGGTATTGTATGTGCCCGGAGTCTCCATTATCAATTTTATACATGGTACTTCTATAGTTTGCCATATCTTCTATGGTCTACCAACTTCTCCACAATTGTAAGATTTTTAATTTTAGCCCTTATTGAATTTTGCTGGAATACTTATCCAAGTACAAGTTTGACCAGTGCCTTATTACATGTTTGTCATGTCAGTGTGCTGTATGGAGTGTATAGGAAATTGTCATTTGAATTAAAGTTAGCTTCTAAAGTGCAATAAATTTGAATCCTATGTGTAATAAAGGGTCTAATCCTAAGTAACTTTATTGGGATTAACAACTACTAGTTTAGATCAAAAACAATATTTGTGACATTTTTAGTTTTGTTTCTTAAGCAAATTATGCAGCTGTTATTACTATTGTAATAATGACCTCACCTCTCAATTCTCTTGTGTACAAAATATACATTGGTTTATCTTTTTGATATGTTTTACGAATAATCTAGGATTTTCGGAAGTGGCACTTTATGTTTGCCAGGGCCTCTAAGGTTTATATTTTATATGTATATGTAAGCTTATAGTGATGTTAAAAGTTGTAGGGTAACAAGCCTTGTGCCTACCTATGTAACCCGCCATAAACCTCTTTGGCACATGAATAATTATTATATTTTATGAAACAATCAGATCAAAAAGTTACCTTATCAGGTTGACTTACACACGCAGTTGCGTCAGAGAAGTATATAGGTGTATTTAATTTTATTGAAAGAGTATGTATAGATTTCTCCATTAAGTTTGTTGTTAAAATATGTGTAGTAAAATCTGAGTGGATATGTTGTCATGTAATAACAAGTTTAAATATGCTGTACCATTTGCAGTGAGATAATTGTGTTCATTATTGTAAGATGGAGAAAAATATGTCAGTAAGTCTATATTTTTGTATAAGAAATAAATAATATGATATGAATAAGGAACTTTAATTTACAAAACAAACATTCGGAGCACAAATTATATTATTGAAACAAAAATAAGTTTGTCCCATGTTGGTCTAGGACTTAAAAAGAAAGTGCCAATTGTGTTTCTTGCCTAGCATGTCGTAAAAGGCGACTCATGGTATATGGGGTTTTGGGTACCTATGTGATTGTGTAGGCGACGAGCTAGCCACTTGTCACTACTGTTTCTATTTTCCATCTAACCCAGCCTAGTTTTATTTTTGGCCGAATGTGGTTAAAGGGGCCTCCTGCACCTTTGACTCTGCTAACCCCATATGCAATTATGATATGTTATGTTTGAAAATATGTACTTAATAGGCAATGATCCTACAAATAAATAACACTAGTCTACAATGCAAAAGTATCCGAAATAATTTTAACTAATTTCTGCTTTTCTATACATGCTAAATACGATTTGATAAGTAAAAGTAATTTATTAGTTTAAGTTTTCAAGATACCTCATATCTCACAAATTTTACGATTCTACCCTCATTCAACTTGACAGTGTTCATATTAACTTTGTTATTTGGCAACAAACGGTAAAAATATCGTACTTTAGTGCTCTGTTCTGTATTACTGAATAATAAATATGCTAAAATTGAAAAAAAAAAGTGAAACTAAAAATTATTTAGGCTTTAAGCGATGAACATGGGGAGCGTTTTCATCAGGACATCGCAAACATGGAAAAACGATATCAGGGCAAGTGGAACGTTTCAATGTTGGCGGATTATTGTTGGACTATTTATCGGGATGTTCCAAAAGCAGAATATAAGAAAGCTGCAAAAAAACGTCGTCGAAATTCTGCTAATGAATAGAATAACAGTAATTTTTTTGATATTTTTGCATAATTTTGTATTTTTTAATTTCTAATAAACGGAAACTAATTTATATAAATAATTATTGATTTCGTTATCAGCATGTGAAGATAAATAAAAAAAACTACTTTGCTCCAAGAATACTTTTTTAAAGTCAAAATTTGTAGACCAGTGTAATAGGCAGACACGCCCTAAGTGCAGGAAATTTTAATTCTTGACCCCCTTTTTTCTTTTTTAAAAGTCAACAACTATTCAAATTGCAGGTCAGCATTGAGTCAACGAGATTGATACTTGTTACACTGAAATGATTTGATTGTCTTTTTTTTATTTATCTACTGCTGAAACAATGCTATATCATTTCAATTGTTTGTCTATGAAGAAAGATACATATAAAAAAATGATGCATGAAAAGCTGTACATCATTTGCATAGGCACCTACTTATAACTAACAAGATATACATATCATGTAAATAAACTCAAGCCGAAGGTTCAATCCAAGGTCATACACAAATATTTGATGTTTTGTGTGATCATAGTAGCATCATTTGCTTGCAATAATATGGAACAAGAGATGTTGAAATCATATTATATATTTAATTTGGTAATATCAATTCCGTAAAATCTTATATCTTAGTTGTCCTCTTATGAGTCTACTTTTAAATTTGACAGTCTGCAATATTCAGTTAGTTGACTTTACGAACCAGTGACGTCATTAACTCACAAGCCCATACAAATATTTGGAAGTGATTGCGTTTTGACAGCCTATAAAAAGTTTCTCAATTGACTTGCCAGTCTACATCAACAAGCAACTGAAGTTACATTAAAATTATTTAGGTACATACAGAAAAATCAAAAGGATAATGAAATAAAAAACAAACTAAGCATTTTGAGAGTGTTTATTATGAACCATATTAATACAACTAATCAAAGGAAAAATCTAATTATAAACTTAAATTTAGAGATTGAGGCGCATAAATACTTCCTCTGATATCACAAAACCACCGCAGCTCGGATCTAACGCCTCTCGCCCAAGCTTACCCATGACGTAGCAGTATTACCCATCATTATTATTTATCTTATATAATTTTTACTATATAACAAAGCTATATAAACAGTTAAAAATATTTTTGAATATCCACGAGTCACGCTGCCTTTATCATTCGTCGAGCAAGTGCTAATAAATAAACGAGGGAAGTAGTCAAATGCTGTTAAATTAGGCCATTACATCAAAAAAGTGTAGAAAAGTTAAATAATCAATTTAGAAAAGTAAAGAATGATTTATGATTATGTATGATCAACTTGTAATCTGTGGATCATTTTGCCATAGATAATGATTAAGGTATCTTCTCCAAGACAAAATTAAATACTTATGGTCTATGAGCTTAAAAGTTTAAAAATTACGTGTACTTGTGCAGACCTTTTCGTCGGCTATTCTTCTTGTAACGAATATTACTGCATATTGAATATTACTATTCAGTCAAATATACCCAATCATGTAAATACAAAACATGCGTCAAGAATAATACAAAACATACAGATGTGTAAGTTTGTACTAGTAAGTACCAAGAAGTCTTTATAAAAATGAGTAGGGTTATGGCATTTGCAAAATAGAAAGACTCACAGTCGAGATACGTCGACAAGAACAACGACAGTCTTACATAATTGGGCTTACAACTAAAGGAAATACATAACAATGGCAGCGAGCGTTTAGACAAACCCGAAGTTTTTAGTTTTGATAGCGAGCAAGAGCTTGTGCTTGAGCACGTGCCGCGAGGAGTATAGCGGGATGTACAGCCGGGAGATGCACGTGTTAGCGGTGGGCAGGTGCGCGTCGTCCGCCGGCCGGATCGTCACCGACGGCATCGGCTGGAAGCCTTCCTCCGACGCCGGCAGCGCAGGGGACCCCGTCCAAAAGTATACCTAAACAATCAATGAATTCTTTCACTTTACATTCATACAATGTTAGAAACGTACACACATCGATATTTTGGTTCTTACTACCACATTCCACTTAGCAAAAGCAAATTTTAATCTTACCACTTTTGAACTACGTTCTTATTCTGACGATTCACGCCTTCATAACAAATAACTCACCAAGTCCTGCCGTTCTAGGTGAGTCATCTTGTCGACAATAGCCCAAAGCCAGCGCTTGAAGCGCGCCAGACGTTCAGGGGACTCGCCGCTCTCGTCATTGAAGCTAGTGTAGGAGACCAGCGCGGCCACGTTGATGTCGCCGACACCGTTCAGTAGTAGGCGGAGGTCTTCCGCAGTCAGGCCTTCTAGGGCGGATTCCGGCAACACGTCGAGAACACCAACACGCATTGCCTGCAATAGACACATATATAAGTATCGAAATACATTCTCCCGCCTTAGGAATCAATTTGTAATAATATATATCATTAAGTCCATAATCCCCGAAGGGGTAGGCAGAATCAAAGGTGCAGGAGGCCCCTTTAACCACATTCAGTCAAATACAAAACTGGGCTGGGTTAGATGGAAATTGTGAAAAAGTAGTGACAAGGGGCTCATCCCCTACACAATCACATACCCAAAACCCCATATACCATTGGACGCCTTTTACGACATGCTAGGCAAGAAACACAGTTGGCACATTCTTTTTAAGTCCCAGAACAACATGGGTCACAATTTGTATACCTAAAAAATTAAATGTCAAAGCGATCTTACCTCCAATGCCTTCTCTTGTGAGAGCAGCATCCGGTGCTGCGCATATTTGCGCACGTAGTCATAAACATTTAGCGCAGTAACCTCGAGTTCGCGTCCTCCGGGAACTAATTCTACACAACCTCCGCCTTCTTCTTCACACATTTCCAAACTGAAAAAGAACGAAAATGTTAAGTTAATGCACAATAACAACAATTCATTGAAGTCGTTGATGAATAAAATATTTTACATCGCAGGTGATCGGTGAGTATATCTTCACTGTAGCGCCCAACGGGGTGCGCGTAGATCGACGCTTCAGCATACCTATGCTGCGTCGATGCGTTAAATATGCCGTGGTTTTATAATGAAGCAATTTTATTACTTTTATTTATCAAAACTGGTAGTAAGCTCACCTAAAGTTGAGATCGAGTGCCGCAAATAGCGAATGTGAGTCGCCGGTCTCGGCGTCGACGACCAGCTGCCGCAGACTCTCGTACACGACGGGGTCGAAGAAAGCCAGATCGTGGAAGCGTACCGGCCGGCCGAGCAAGTACTTCAGCACGTGCCGGTTCAAGAACATCGGGCACAGTTCGTTTTGCAGCAGGCACAGCCCGACGATCCTAAGAAGCAGGTTGTTTTTTAATTTGTATTTATTTACTTTGGGTTATAATCTCTTATATATTGACTAGCCCATTGGTCGAGTGGTTAGAGACCCTGGCCACGAAACTAAAGGGTCGCGGGTTCGAATCCCGCTAGGGGCAAATGTTTCGTGTGATGAACATGGACATTTTTACTCGAGTCATGGATGTTTATAAACGTATTTAAGTATGTCTATCCGTTCACCTAGTATCCATAGCACA